>JANKKI010000104.1:4200000-4760000 GCA_025175665.1 Cinchona pubescens
AACCTTATTTTGGAAGTGCGGCCAACTGCTCATCAGATCACTTGCCAGGTTCTTCCAATTGTTGGGGTATATAATTTGCTGTTGGGACGCCCCTGGATCCATTCTGCTGGGGCAATTCTGTCATCTTTACATCAAAGGGTTAAATTCATTAACAAGTTTAAGCTGATTATTGTATTTGCCGAAGATGACCACGCCAGGATGGTCAAGGAGGAAGTTGGGGATAGTAGTGACACTCCGGTGCCTTTCTTAGCTTATGATGTGGTCTCTGTCTGCCGAGGTGGGCCTGGAGAGCAGTCATCAATGAAAGTTGTCTGTGATAAGGCGAATGTAATGATTGCAAAGGAAATGCTGCATGGAGGATATCGCATCGGCCAAGGTTTGGGGATGAATTTGCATGGCATAATACATCCTATTGAGCTACCAACGCAGATGAATACATTTGGGCTCAATTTTTGCCCGAATGCCAGGCAGTTAAGAGAGATTAAGGAGTTGAAGAGAGCTGAAAAAGAAGGTCAAGCATTGCCTATGGTCATTCCACCTCTTAAGATTACTTTCCCACGTTCTGTCGCCATTATGGCTCCTGATGCAGATGAGGTTGAAAAGGAAGATCTTATCCAAGGGGTAGCCGAATTATTTGCGGGGGTAATTATTCAAGAGCAGACGGAGAAGGATGACACTGAGCTGCCATTTGCTGAGATCGACCAACTGCACAACTGGACATCTGATGATCTCCCTAGTCATAGGGAGTTTCGGTAAATTTGAAAGGATATTGTTTTTAGTTTTTGTTCCTTTTAATTTCATCTTTGTATGTATGTTTTGTACTTCTTAAATCATTTTGTTTATGCCATCTAGTCAAGAAGTAGGTGCATTCACAGCATTGTATTCATGATTCATCTCATTCATCTATTTTGGAGATAAATCTTGAAAACAATTTGATTGGTAAAGCAAGTACCATCATGATATTGCCTTCCTCATTCATCTTATTCATCTATTTTGGAGGTGAATTCTGAAAACAATTTATTTTTATAGGATGGCCAATGAATGTCAAGTTTATGTTCTCTAGGATCACTTGTACAAATTTTCGATTAAAGAGAACTTTTTTCTTTAAGATGTTTTAGCTCATTTTGTTTTCTTTCATTTCATGCTTTATTTTCTCCCTGATGGCCCAAAATCAATACTTTTGATCCTTTGGATACTACCGTTTATGAGGCCGATGAGTGCAATTTTGATATCACACTCGACCCTGATTCTACACAGTCTGAGAGTGATTAGGACTAGTGTGATATTGAAAATCTTGTTTACGAATTCGGGCGACACGAGGAAAAACCAAAGCCTAACTTGGAAGAAACAGAAATGGTAAACATTGGGACAGACACGGACGTAAGAGAGGTTAAAATCAGCATACACTTGACTAGAGGCAGAAGAAAGAGATGATAGAATTTTTTATTTTGTTCCAAGACGTCTTTGCCTGGTCTTATGACGATATGCCCGGCATTTCAACAGATGTCGTGGTTCACAAACTCCCCACCAATCCTAAATACCCGCCTGTAAAGCAGAAGCCAAGGAAGTTTAAGCCAAAAATGAGCTTAAAGATCAAAAAACATCATTTGCCCCTTTGGGATCACGGATACATTGGTTACCGACAATGCAAAGAACCTGAACAATGACATGGTAGATGGTCTTTGTGTCCAATTCAAGATTAAGCATCGGAATTCCACCATCTACAGGCCAAAAATGAATGGGGCAGTTGAAGCAGCTAACAAGAATCTTAGGAGAATTATTCAAAAGATGGTTGATAGTCAGCGTGATTGAGATGGCATGAAAAGCTGCCATATGCATTGCTGGGTTATCGGACGGCTATCAGGACATCTACTGGGGCAACGCCTTACTCCCTCATGTACGGAATGGAAGCTGTTTTGCCAGCGGAAGTAGAGATCCCTTCTCTACGCATTCTTATGAAAACTGAGTTGGAAGATGCAGAATGGGTGCGGCTCAGACATGAACAGCTTGCACTCATTGATGAAAGACGGCTAACAGCTGTGTGTCATGGCCAATGTTATCAACGGAGGATGGCCCGAGCTTACAACAAGAAAGTCAAGCCCAGACATTTTCAGGCTGGCGATCTAGTCTTGAAACATATATTGCCAATACAGGACGAAGCAAAGGGCAAGTTTGCTCCCAACTGGCAGGGTCCATTCATTGTACACAAAGTATTATCAGGAGGAGCTCTTATCCTTACGGAGATGGATGGACAGGTTTTTCCCCAACCGATAAATGCGGACATGGTCAAAAAGTTTTTCATCTGATTTGGCAGACTGTAAACCTTTAAGTCATTGCAGAACGTCGGATAGAATTCCACCAGTTGTTTTCTTTCCCTTTTCACCCACATCCAGACTAAATTATTTTATATCTCTTCTCTTTATTTGCCTATCTTTCGTTTCAATTGTGCTTTGTCCCTATCCTTTCTGTATACACAAAGATGGAAATGAGCTCATTTGCAATGTTGGGGCAAATTGTTGTTTTGGGTGGCAAAAAAAAAAAAAAAAAGAAAGTTTGAGAGGCTGACCAAAACAAATGCCCAACAAAACTCAGTTTGTTATAATAAAATTGGGGCAATTTTTTTCAAATCTGTTTCCCCAATTCATCAGTTGCCTTCAAGTAAGACTCTCAGCCCAAAACTGGGGCAATTCTTTTAGATAAGGGACATAACCAGTTTTTCTCATATCACAAACCCGCTCTTCCATCCCTTGTAGCTATGTTCTTTCCAACCAAAGCTCCCATATTAAACTGGGGTAAGCTTTTTTTAAGATAATCCCAATCTTTACCAATCACATCGACTTAACCCATTTTGACCCTAACTATCCTAAGTTCTGCACAGGCTTAAAGAGAGCAGTTTGTGCGGTCTCGGCAGCATTGATGTTAACGTCCTGTCTCTTAGGCAGCCTTATTGATGCCGAAAAACTTTGAAAACTAAAGTTCGCATGCATTGGAAAAGGCGATTACTTAGCCAGACGTATTTCGTTTACTCCCACACCTTGCCGTTTACTTGGACCTCATAGGTGAAAACCCGAAAAGGGCACCTTTATTTTTTTTAAAAAAAAAAAATAGCAAAAGAGAGGCTTGGTTGAAAACCCTACGGGGCGGCCTAGGCAAAAGGAGAGTGTGCGAAAAAAATAATAATAATAATAAAAGGGAGGGAAACCTTAGTGAAAACCTGAAAAGGCGCTGAGGAAGGGGTAAACTGAGCAAATGGTCAAAGTCTGGTTAACGACTTCTCTGGGTCCAAGTCTGGGAAAGTGTTCAACTGAAATTTGTTGACCGAAGTTAGGCTTATTGGTTGCCTGCTATGTCGTTCTCTCAACACAGTCATTGGCCTTTAAAAGGCACGTATCCGATGGATCCAAAGCATTGCCTGATCGGGTCCAAATCACTTGGAATGAAAGTCAAAACGGTGTTAATACGGTGATGGCACGATTTTTGCTAAGATTGCTCCCATGTGCCTGTATTATTTATTCATGTACTTCTATCAAACTCACATGCTGCCATTTAGTTTGTTTATAGTTGTTCTTCTTGTTATTGATGTTTTAGTTGTCAAATATGTGAAAATCATCTGTTTAATTAAACTAAGTTAGACCTGATTCTCGTTGTGGGATACGTAGGCAGCTCTTAGCGAGCTCAGTCACCTTGCTTATAGTAATGTTTGCTAAGATTGACATTTTGTATGTTTTGGCACTGACCAATTCGAGTTTTCTTTACTTGATATTGCATTATTTTGAGTACCTGCAGGTACATGAAAAAATCCACGACACTGGGGCAAATTTTTATTGATTGGATATCCTTCATAAACAATCATTCAAGGGATACACTAATCCTGAGAGCTGTCTTGATATCCAACGGTCTTTGTTCTCATTTTGAAAGGGGTGATTCACGCCAACCCCTAATGAAGAAATCAACCTCACAGGTGATCGCCACTTGGGAGATGGTACACTGAGTTCCCAGTCAAACCTCTCAATTTAAATAATGTTGTCATTTACTGTTTAGGACTTAATGTTTCAGTTTACAATTCAGTCATGTTAGGGACAACTACTAATTGCCTTTTACACTTCATTTCATGGGTAAGCCCCATGACATGGCTCCGTGTATATATCATACTTATTGCATTTTACCCGATAAATGAATTTCGGGTTCTCATTTTCATTTTTCATTAACTTGATAAATGAATTTCAGGTTTGTATTTTCATCCGATAAACGAATTTCGGGTACTCATTTCCATTTTCATAACCTGATAAACAAATTTCAGGTTTTTATTTTCATCCCCAACCAATGAATTTCGGGTTTCCATTTTCATTAACCTGATATCTGTATAACAACGAATTTCAAGTTTGCATTTGTCATCCCCGATAAATGAATTTTGGGTTCCCATTTCCATTTCTATTAACCTGATAAACAAATTTCAGTTTTGCATTTCTGCATCACCCGATAAACGAATTTTGAGTTCTCATTTTCATCTCCATTAACCTGATAAACGAATTTCAGGTTTATATTTTCACCCGATAAACGAATTTTGGGTTCTCATTTCCATCTTCATTAACCTGATAAACAAATTTTAGGTTTGAATTTTAACCTGATAAACGAATTTCGGGCTCTCATTTCCATTTTCATAACCTGATAAACAAATTTCAGGTTTGTATTTTCATTCCCGATAAATGAATTTCGGGTTTCCATTCTATTAACCTGGTAAACGAATTTCGGGTTTCCATTCTATTAACCTGGTAAACGAATTTCAGGTTTGCATCTTCACCCGATAAACGAATTTCGGGTTCTCATTTCCATCTCCGTTAACCTGATAAACGAATTTCAGGTTTGCATTTGCACCCCCGATAAACGAATTTCGGGTTTCCATTTCTATTAACCTGATAAACGAATTTCAGGTTTGCATTTTCATCCGATAAACGAATTTCGGGTTCTCATTTTCATTAACCTGATAAACGAATTTCAGGTTTACATTTTCACCCGATAAACGAATTTCGGGTTCTCATTTCCATTTTTCATTAACCTGATAAACGAATTTCAGGTTTGCATTTTCACTCGATAAACGAATTTCGGGTTCTCATTTCCATTTTCATTAATCTGATAAACGAATTTCAGGTTTTCATTTTCATCCTCGACAAACGAATTTTGGGTTTCCATTTTCATTAACCTGATAAACGAATTTTAGGTTTGAATTTTAAACTGATAAACGAATTTTGGGTTCTCATTTCCATTTTCATAACCTGATAAACAAATTTCAGGTTTGCATTTTCTTTCCCGGTAAATGAATTTCGGGTTTCCATTCTATTAACCTTGTAAACAAATTTCGGGTTTCCATTCTATTAACCTGTTCGTTTATAAACATAAACGAATTTCAAGTTTGCATCTTCACCCGATAAACAAATTTCGGGTTTCATTTCCATCTTCGTTAACCTGATAAACGAATTTCAGGTTTGCATTTGCACCCCCGATAAACGAATTTCGGGTTTCTATTTCTATTAACCTGATAAACGAATTTCAGGTTTGCATTTTCATCCGATAAACGAATTTCGGGTTCTCATTTTCATTAACCTGATAAACGAATTTCAGGTTTACATTTTCACCCGATAAACGAATTTCGGGTTCTCATTTCCATTTTTCATTAACCTGATAAACGAATTTCAGGTTTGCATTTTCACTCGATAAACGAATTTCGGGTTCTCATTTCCATTTTCGTTAATCTGATAAACGAATTTCAGGTTTGTCTTTTATACACAACAAATGAATTTAAGAGGTTTTCATTTTCATTAATGATAAACGAATTTCAAGTTTGCATTTGTCATGATAAATGAATTTCAGGTTCCCAAATCCATTTCTATTAACCTGATGAAAACGAATTTCAGGTTTGCATTTCTGCATCACCCGATAAACGAATTTTGGGTTCTCATTTTCATCTCCATTAACCTGATAAACGAATTTCAGATTGATATTTTCACCCGATAAACGAATTTCGGGTTCTCATTTCTATCTTCATTAACCTGATAAACGAATTTCAGGTTTGAATTTTAACCTGATAAACAAATTTTGGGTTTTCATTTTCATTCCCGGTAAACAAATTTTGAGTTTTCATTCTATTAACCTGTTCTATTAATGTACGTGTTTCTTTTTTAAAATGAAGGCCTGTCTAAAGATACAAATGAAAATGTGTATGTATCAACCGATAAACGAATTTCGGCTTTCATTTCAATTTTGCATTACCCGACAAACTCACCGTTCGGGTTTTCATTTCACTCTTGTTACCTCGATGACACAAAGTCGGGTTTTCATTTTAATTTATATGTCTTTACCCCGATGACATAAAGTCGGGTTTTCATTCGTATTTACATACCCTTGCCTTAATGATACAAAGTCGGGCTTTTAATTCACCCGGCATTGCTTGTTGAGTTTCATTACCAGTGGCATTTGCATGTTATGTCAAGTTAGTTTTCTTTGTCATTCATAGCTACGTTTTATTCTAAGTCCCTGTACTCCCGATAAACACTAGATCGGGATTTCATTCTTGTTTCCAAGTTTCATTTATGTCTTTTATGGTTCATTTCACTGGGTGATTTTTTTTGTTCACTTATTCCCCCCAATGAAGACTTTTCCGCTCTGGATGAATAGATAGACCTAATCTCCCCGGTGTGTTTGTCAAGATGGTAAATTTCCTCTTTCATGACCTCATGAGCTTAATGTTGACATGTGGCAAATTTTGTTGCATGATTGGAATCATCCAGTCATGCGGTGTCTACAATCTTTGCCTAGAGTTTCTTCGATCCTCTTCGACACTCTGGCAAAGAGGGGTTAAGCTGTAGACACCTATTTTTGTCCCTTAAGTTCTCCCCTATTTTCCTTTTAATTTGACACTCAATTTTCATTTTAATTTTCCTTTTAATTTCTTACTTTTAAACCTGCTTTTTGATTTCCTCTTAATTTGTCTTATGGTGTTTAATTATTATGTGTTTTATGCATTTTTGAAATACAAAGAATGAGTTTAATATTATTAAGTTTTTAGATTTTTCAAAAAAAAAAAAATTAAAAAAAAAATCAGTGCGTGAACAGTACCGCGCATACTGTTCATGATTGAGCTGTCTTCGACACAGCTATTTTGTATAGAGACATTTTTCTCTACGTTTTTTCACCCATTCTCACAAAATTTCAGATGCCCCATACTCCCAACATGACAAGGAATGGTCTTTGACCATTTTTACACTCAACCCACCTCTTTCAAGAGTAAAAATATCAGTCTAAAGTGGAGGGGACGAAATTTCTGCAGAAAAGAAAATAGAGAAATTTTTCTAAGTCTGGAAAATTTTTCAGACAGCCAACTTTGAGCAAAAAATTCCAAACGATCTAAAAATAATTAGACTAAACTCAAAGAAGAAAAGTTGTAGAGAGTACCTGTAACTACAACTTATCGTTTGTAAAGGTCAAGCAAAATCATTCATTTGGAGGGTCAAAAATGTGGTAGAATCAGGCTGGTGGCCAAGAAAATCCGCAGAAAAAAAGAGATTTTCCAGACAGCCAACTTTGAGCAAAAATTCCAAACGATCGAAGAGGAATTAGACTAAACTCAAACAAGAAAAGTTGTAGAGAGTACCCAGATCTACAACTTCTCTCTGTAATGCTCAACTAAAATCATTCATTTTGAGGGTCAAAAACGTGGTAGAATCAGGCTGGTGGCCAAGAAAATCTGCAGAAAAAAAGAGATTTTCTAAGTCTGGAAAATTTTCCAGACAGCCAACTTTGAGCGAAAATTCCAAACTATAGAAGAGGAATTAGGCTAAAGTCAAAGAAGAAAAGTTGTAGAGGGTACCTGGGAATTTGTTCTCTTTGTAAAGCTCAAGAAAAATCGTTCATCTTTATGGGTGAACGTGATTCAAGAAGTTCGGTTAGATGGGAAGCTCAGGAATAATGATAGCAATTTCGCCTCAAACGCACTCCAAGCCGAGTATAACCAATTCCACCACATTCCTGAGGCTGAGGTGAGTTAAATGAGCTTTTGAATCGATTGTTTTGGTGACAAAATACTTATCTTACTATTTTTGCATTATTTATGACTTAATTTTCATTTTTTTTATTATTTTTTAAATTTCTTCAAAGTTACATTTTTAATGACAATAACCACCAAACTTTAATTTGATTTTTGTTTGACATTTTAATATGTTTAATTACCCTTTGATTGTGAAATTACCGTTTTGCCCTTATGAGTATTAAATTGTAAATAGGCTCTGATTTTGCACATATTTTTTGATTAGTTTATTTTGTGATAATTTTTGCTTTATATAATATTTATGCTTTTTCTTACTTGTTAAGTGATGTGAATTTACTCTTCTGTCCTCAAATTTTGTTTAATTGCACGACTGGACATTAAATATTTGAATCAAACTCAATTTAGTCCATGACTTAATAACTGTATCGAATAATATAAAGTCGGGCTAGAAGTAAACTTTGGCGTGCATGACAAATGACTGTTTTGCCCCTTGAGTTAAAGGCCCCAGGCTAAATTTACCTGTCAATATTTTTATTTACCATTTATTTTCATTTCCTCATTAATATGTATATATTTTTATTACTTTTAAACTATCTTAAGCACACGTACGCTACAAAGTCGGCAATACTGAATACTAAAATTGAAAAGGGAAACGCGATAAAATCATGCAACCGGTCCAACGCCGGGTAAAGTGGGTCTTATACAGGGAAATATGAATCTATCCCAAACCTTCCCATTAAGACAGGGAACACAGGATTCCCGAACTCATGTTTTTTGAATTACGTGTACCAGGAGTCAATCTAGACTAGGGATTTTTTCAAATTCTGATGTATTGTTGTACCCGGTGCACCAACACACCGGGTGGCGACTCCAATCCTGTGTTCCCTAGCTTAGATTATTTTTGTACAATTCATAGTCGCATTTAAAAGCCCCGTTAACTGTAATAGTAAATAGGTGATTCATTTAAATTGGTAATAGTAAGTAGGTAATTTATGTTTGTAATAGTAAATAAGACTTTTGCATTTAATCACCTATTTCACGAGCACCACATTGGTGACGGTGCCGGTCCAAAAAGCTGCAGGCTAGACCGCGGGTTGTGGGGGGGTACGACAGGCATCATCGTTTGAGTCCTCCAATTCAGCTTCTGCTTCTCTTTCTTCTCCTTCTTCATCTTCTTGCGGCTGTGGCTCACCATGCGGGCAGAAAGAAATCTTGCCTCAAGATGGCACAAAATGCCAAAATGGAGGACTTGGATAGACCCAAGTCTCCAGAGTTGTGGTCTTGAGTGCTTGACCGAGGAGTGTCAGATTTTGTGGAGGGCCATGTGACTATATTTCCAGTAAGCATGCAGCACCTCCCTTTCATGGTTCATTTAAGAGGGATTATATGTGTATCCCGTGAGCCAAGTGACACTTTGTGCTTGCAAGGGTACTTGAACTTGTGCTTACGACTGATGGGAAGGTTCTATGAGTGTCACATTTGTTGGATTGTGCCTTCGAAATTCGTTCAACATGTTGTGAACATAGGCACCATTGATTTTTCTCTTCGGCCCTACCTCTTCGTTTCCATCAAAGCTGGGACATCATGCATTAACACTTAAATACGTGACAAGGCCAGGCAGATGAAGTGCAGAAGGCTTCCTTGACTTGCCATTTCTGAAGAACACATAGTAAATAGTCTTGCCCAAATAGATACTTAAGTTCGCAAGAATTCCAAAAACTAAGCGAGCCTTCGCCCACTGCCCTGAACTAAGAGTGATGGTCCCCAAAATTCTACAACTGATAAAGTACAACCAAATTTGGGTAATAATTGCATATGCTTCTTCTTGCCAGAATTTTGAGTTTGAGAGCATAATAATCCCAATTAGGTTCCTCTTCACTCAACCTATGACTCATCTTAGAAAAATCAAGACCTCCATTCACCGGATTCATCAAATTCCCAAACACGCTACCACTCAAATCCTTGGCACTATAAAGATGCATTAATTTTCTTACGGGTGATCTCTACCCGCTTACCCCAAATGAATACCTTATCGTCCTCTATCCCACATAAATTGCAGTGAAACTCCTTAACTAGATTAACATTCCCCATCGGAGTTATTTCATTGAAGGCCAACCATTTCTCTCTTTCAATTTCCTATTAATTTCCATCCTAAAGTTTTCAAATTCTTCCCAACTCTAGAAGTGCCAAAATTTCTCTCTTGACCAATATCGTGCTTGCTATGATTTTTGTAAATTTTTGTCGCTCTAACATTCACAAATTGCCATCATCATACCCAGCCCTAATACTCCAACTACTCGTACTAGTTTTTCTTTTCTTACTGACCGAAGCTGTCGAAACTACCTTCCCTTTACCTTTACCTTCGCCATTTGATTAGGAATTTAGCTAGAATAAGGCACAAAAATGGAACACAATATCACAATAAATGAAGAAAAACAACAAATTAACCCATAGTTAACACAAAAACAATGTGATAAATCATGACCACAAGAGAATTTGGAACTAATTTACTGGTAGATGCTATCAAAATCGCAGCCTTGGTAAGTGCTCCGGTGTAGCTGACTCCCAAATCCTAAGAAAATATGGACTAGATAGAGCTAGGGAATGAATTCAGGGTGAAAGAGATGAATTTAAGGATGTTAATCGTGCAAAAAAAATGAGGAAGAAGAAAAAAAAATGGCTCAAAACGTAGAAAAGGAAGATTTTTCACTGAGAATTGAAAACCACAGTATCCAGGCAAATTAGGGTTTTCAAAAATAGTGGTTGGTAACTGCGGTCACTGAAATTAATGTATAAATTTGGTGACAACAGTTCTCGACACTTAAAAAAAAATTGAAAACTTGTGGTTTTGAGACCGTGGTCAAACTTTCGGAGACCCAAAATCAATTGATAATTGAGGTTTCCAAAATGAGGAAACCTTGGTTCTCAACACTCAGAAATTTTTTTCAAAATTTATCCTTATGACTAAGGTCCAAAGTGAGCACTGAAATTTTGAAAATGGGAAAACCATATTTTTCAACAATTAGAAAATTTTTTCCAAAACTTTGCACTAAAAACTAGGGTTTCAAAAATGAAGCTTTCAAATTGAAGACCGCATTCTTGGATACTTAGAAAATTTTTTGTAGAAAACCCTTCTGGTGACTTTGATTTTGAGACCGTGGTCAAATATCCAGTGATCAAGGTTTAGTGAACAATCATAGTTTTTAATATGAGAAAACCGCGACTGTGAAGACATAAAAAAAAATTTCACCCTTCTTTTTCAGCCTTTCCTCCTAATCGTCTCTTAGCTGTGTCCTTACCAGGATACATGAAAAGATAGACATAGAGAGGCATTCTACCAACATTCCAAACAAAACAATTCAAATCAAAATAAACCTAAAAATAACGACATGAAGCAACTAAATTTACTTAAACATAAACAATGTACAAACAAGTAAAGGGACAAGAAATTTGGGTTGCCTCCCAAGAAGAGCTATTTATAGTCCCATTGGCTCGAAATTGGCATGTGAGATCAAGTTCTGGTAAGGCGAACGGTTTAACGTTCCTTTTCAATCACTTCTCCATAGTAGAGATTGTAATGATGGCCGTTGACCTTGAAGTTCACCTTGTTTCCTTTTGGCTCTATCATACCATAGGTAAACACTCGCACCACTTCATAAGGCTTACTCCACCTTGACTTGAGCTTCCTGGGGAAATAACTTCAACTTTGAATTTTACAACAATACTAGGTCCCTGGCCTTGAATTTTTTGTCAAGATGTGTTTGTCATGCCCAGCCTTAATCCTCTTCTTGTAGATCCTTGAGCTCTCATAGGTTTCTCTTCGGAATTCATCAAACACATTCAAATCAAGAAGCCTTTTCTCACCTACTTCCTTCAAATCAAAGTTAAAGCTCTTCACAGCCCAATATGCTTGTGCTCAATATCAACTGGTAGATGACCTGGCTTACCATAAATCATCCTATAAAAGGACATCCCGATACGTGTATTAAAGGCATTAGTTCTATATGCCCATAATGCGTCGTCTAGCCGATTTTCTCAATATTTTTTTCATTTCCTGATTTGAGACCTTCACTTGACTGAATGTTTGAGGGTGGTATGCGAGGCAAATCTTGTGGGTGACCGTATATTTGGATAAGACAGATTCTGGCAAAGAGTTCTTGAATGCGTTCCCTCTTTACTAATGATGGACTTCGGGACTCCAAACCTCGAGAAATATTCTTTCTCACAAAATTCGCCACCAATCAAGCATCATTTGTTGGGAGTTCCATAGCCGTCACAAATTCTTATTTGTGATGCAATGAAGGAAATGGACCAGAAACTCAATGTCCTACACGTCGAACACCTCGAAAACCATTATGTTATACAAAGGAATCTCATCCCTTTTGGTCAATATTGCAGCATGTTGGCACTCATTACATTGGAGGTCAAAACTCTTATATCTTTGCATAGTGTAGACCAAAATAGTCCACTTTGTAGCACTTTAGCTACTGTCCTTGTTGCTCATTATGGTGTCCCCCCACCGGTGAGGATTGGCAATGATAGAGTACAACTTGAACTTCTCCCACCAGAATGCACCTCCTAATCACTTGATCTTGGCACTGACGGTATAGGTAGGGATCATTCCACATATAATATTTGACCTCCAAGAGAAACCTCTTCCTTTGATTGCAGCCCAATGTTTGAGAGGATCACCTTGGCCACTAAAAAGTTCACATAGTCCGCATACCAAGGCACAGACCCTCGAAGCACCAATAGTTCCTCAGAAAGTGCTCCTTAATTGGTACTTCTTCACCTAACTTGCCCATCGGCGTTCTAGTCTTGAGAGATGGTCGGCTACAGTGTTCTTGCTACTTTTCTTATGAACCATGTCCCAGTCGAATTCCTGTAATAATAATATCACATGTACATGTCTAGGCTTGGCATCATTCTTAGAAAGAAGATATTTGAGAGCCGAGTGATTGGTGTGAATGGCCACATTGTTCCCAATATGATAATACCTAAACTTATGTCAAAAGGAAACACAATTGCAAAAAGTCCTTTTTTGATGGTAGAGTAATTAATTTCAACATAATTCAATGTAAAACTAGCACAATAAACTACATGCAACAATTTATCAACACTGATGTTTTCCAAACCTTGTTTTGATGATGACATAAACACTTAACTCTGTAAACAAGTTTTTGCAGGTTTGTTAGTTGTTTTGCTAAGACAGGGTTTTCGGACGGAGTGTACCATCCGAACTGTGTCAAGCTTCTCGGACGCATTCCACCGTTCGAACGAACAGACAGAAAGAAGAATCCTACTGCTTCTCCAAACGGACGAACATGACCGTCCGAAACCTTTATCAGACGATGGAACGGACGCATGCACGGACGTCCGAACAAAGTTCTTCACCAACTGGATGAAGATCGGACGCTGTGTCGAATGCATCCCATCTATCTCAGACGTCTGAAACCCCAACGGCTACTTTTTGTGCATTTATTATTTAGCCGTTAGGAAGTAGTTGCAACCACCATTGTTATTGCTCTTATAAATAACTGCTTTGATATTCTGTAAAAATAATCAAATACATTGAATACAAGCCTTAGAAAAGAGCAATTTTAGTACAAATTGGCTATAGTGCTTTGTTGTATTAGTGTACAGTTTAGAGTGCCGTTCAACTCTGAGTGGAGTAATAATCTTTTACGAAAGTGAGGTTGTGAGTAAAATTCTTGGCTCAACTAAAAGAGTTTTAGTGTGAGCAAGAGTCTCCCTACTTTGTAAAGATCATTGGCTCACCAAGTGTGTGAAGCATTCTAGTGTTTTAATACTTCAAGCTTGTTAGCTTGAAAGTATTGGCTGTTCTATTCCATCTCTTTCCTACTTTACTGTTTCATTAATTTTATCACATCAATTATTATTGAAAAAATATTGATAAGATCAATATTTCTAAAAGTATTTTTAGAAACCTAATTCACCCCCCCTCTTGGTTGCTTTGGGACCAACAATTCGTATAAGAACTTGGTCCCATTTTATTGCTTAAATTGATGGCTTTTGAGAAAAGAATTATTATGGAAACCAAAAATGCTCTATTTTTTTAGGATCAATCCGTTACTAGGCCCCCTATGTTTACTGGGGCAAATTTTATTAGTTGGAGAGATAGGATGAAAATCTTTTTGCAATCTATTGACATTGACTTGTGGTATGTTGTTAATGAAGGTCCGTTTGAAGCTACTATCATTGATGATCGCACAAATAGAAGAAGAGAAAAGACAAGGGATGAGCTCACTCCACAAGACAAGGCGAACTTGACATTAAATGCAAAAGCCATGAATGTGCTATACAATGCTTTGGATTGAAATGAATCAACTCACGTGAAGGGATGCATTTCAGCTAAAGAAATCTGGGATAAATTGAAAGAAATCCATGAAGGGAGTGACGATGTTTATGAGCAAAAGAAATCCTTACTTGTTGCCAAGTATGAATCCTTCAAGATGGAACCACATGAAAATATTGACAAAATGTATTGTAGGTTCAATGACATCAATAAGGTTGTATCTTGAAGCCTTGGGTAAGGAGTATTCTTTGGGTGAAAAAAATAGAAAAATCCTAAATGCTCTCTCCAAAGAATGGGATGCCAAAACAATTGCTATAGAGGAAGCCAAGAATTTAAATTCAATGCCTATTGAATCGCTAATCAATTCTCTTACATCTTATGAATTGAAGTTGAAGGCCAAAGTAGTGGATGATGAAGAAGCAAGGCCAAGAAGGAGCATTGCTCTAAAGACCTCTCAAGAAAATGATGAAAACAGCTCCATCAATCTAGAAGATGAAGATCTTGATGAAGGAGATCTTGCACTCATCACCAAAGGATTTCTTAGACATTACATCAACAAACGAAGAATGAGAAGAGGCGGAGCTACAAATTCAAATAATTTCAAAGGAAAGACAAGGCTTGAAATGAAGAAGAAAAATGAAAAATGTTTTGGATGCGGTCAACTTAGGCACTTTCCAAATGAGTGCCCTTCCAAGAAAAAGAAGGAAGGAAGAAAACCTACCCTACTGTGATTCAATAACTTTCTAATCACATGGGATGATTGGAACTGCGAAGGAGAAGTTGAAGAAGAAATGGAGTCGGCACAAATGGCCTTTTGGCCATTGGAGATGATGAGGTAAATTCTAACTATGACTCCAATGATGAAACTGATGAAAATGATCTTGAAGCTTTCATTTTGAAATTGCATGATAGCTTAAAGGAATCATATGCTAGAAATAAGGAGTTAGTCAAAAAATCAAAGGCTCTATAGAATGCTAACTCTAAACTTGTGAATGAAAATAATAGGCTATCACAAGAAAATTGTGACTTGAAGAAAAGAATGCATGAGAGATCGAAGGTCAAGGAAGAACAAGCCTCCTTGAAGAAAAGAATGGATGATTTGAATGTTCTCTTGACTATAAAAAAAAGAAAATGTTGTTGATTTGAAAAGAAATAGAAATGTATTAATCAACAAAAATTTTATCATGTTTAGAAGGGATGACTTATGTTTTGTAAAATCAAAATCTTCTTTATGCATTATGGAAATAAAAATATTATTTGTAGATATTGCCAACAGCATGGACATGTTAAGAATATGTGTTATGTCAAGAAGAATGAAAAACTTGGAATGAAAGTTGCATGGATTGATAGCAATTTCACTAATTCAAATGGACCCAACAAAATGTGGGTACCAAAAGTTATCAATTGATTTAATGTGTAGGTACTTAACATCACCAACAATGCTAAGTGGTTCATAGATAGTGGATTTTCAAGGCACATGACGGGTGATGCTTTTCTCTTCACAAATCTCATATCCAAAAACAGTGGAAAAGTCACATTTGGAGATAACAATAAAGTAAAATCAATCGGCATTGGTGATGTAGGTAAAAATGGTGAAACCTTGATTAAGAATGTGCTTCTTGTTGATAATTTAAACTATAATTCATTAAGTGTTGTCAACTTTGAGATAAAAATTTATAAGTATTTTTTACCAAGCATGAATGTCTTATCCTTGATAAAAATCATGTTGTTTTATTCAGCAGGGCACTGGGCGCAATGATGTTTATGTGATTCATCTTGATAAAATTAGCAATAGCAATGTAAAATGTCTTACCAGTTCCAAAGATGATCCTTGGCTTTGGCATAGAAGACTTTGTCATTTTAACATGGATTTGATTGAAAAACTTGCTAAGAAGGATTTGGTAAGAGGTTTGCCAAAACTAAAATTTTTGAAAAATAAAATTTGCGATGCATGCCAAGTTGGTAAACAAGTAAAAGTTTCTTTTAAACCAAAGAATTTTGTGTCCACTCATAAACCTTTAGAATTGTTGCATTTAAACTTATTTGGACCAACTCAACATGCTAGTCTTGGTGGTTGCAAATATGCCTTTGTTATTGTAGATGACTATTCTAGGTATACTTGGGTATTATTTCATGTTCACAAAAATGAGGCTTTTGAAAAATTTGTAAAATTGTTTTCTAAAATTCAAAATTTATTGAATTTAAAAATCATTCGTTTAAGAAGTGACAATGGTGCCAAATCTTTAAATTTGGAGGTTTTCCCGATTTTTGTGATCACAATGGCATTTTTCATGAATTTTTGGTTGTTAGAGTCCCTCAACAAAATGGTGTTATTAAAAGGAAAAATAGGACTCTTCAAGAAACCGCTAGAACTATGATTAGTGAATGCGACTTACCACAATACTTTTGGGCCGAAGCAGTTAACACGGCTTGTTATGTCATGAATCGAGTTTTGTTTAAATCGAGTTTTATTAACATCCTCTTTAAACAAAACTCCTTATGAACTCCTTTTTTGTAAAAAACCCGTTGTGAGCTATTTCAAAGTTTTTGGTTGCAAATGTTTTATTTTAAAAATCAAAGAAAACCTTGGAAAATTTGACAAAAAATCGGATGAAGGAATTTTTCTAGGACATTCTAGTGACAAGAAAGCATACCGAGTGTACAATAGAAGAACACTCTTGATTGAAGAAGTTGTGCATGTTACATTTGATGAAACTAATGATGTTATCTCAAAGAATTTGTGTGAAGACTGTTGATGAATATGTAGGTATTCTAAAGGAGCTCAAAAAAATCCTTATTCGTGAAGATCATCAAGAGATCACATCAAACAATGATGTCAGCAACCATCAAATTGATGATGAAAAGGAAAAGAATGAGGATACTCCAAAAGATCTTCCGAAAGCTTGGAGATTCGCCTCTAGTCACCCTCAAGATTTAATCATAGGTGATCTATCCGAAGGGGTAACTACTCGTTCTCATAAACTTTTGAATAATAATTGTGCATTATTTTCTCACATTGAACCGAAACATGTAGATGTTGCTTTGAGTGATGAATCTTGGGTTAATGCCAAGCAAGATGAACTTAGTCAATTTGAGAAAAATAACGTATGGACCTTGGTTGAAAGACCATATTCTCATCCTGATATTGGAACAAAATGGGTTTTTAGAAATAAATTGAATGACAAAGGTGAAATCATAAGAAACAAAGCTAGACTTGTTGCAAAAGGTTATGCTCAAGAAGAAGGTATTGACTTTGTTTCACGATGAAACTTTTGCACCCGTGGCTAGATTAGAATCCATTCGCATGTTTCTTGCTTTTGCGTGTTTCAATGATTTCAAATTATTTCAAATGGATGTCAAAAGTGCATTTTTAAATGGTCTTATCGATCAAGAAGTTTTCGTTGAACAACCTCCGGGCTTTGAAAATAAAAATCTCCCAAATTATGTTTTCAAACTCTCTAAAGCTTTATACGGTTTGAAACAAGCACCAAGAGCTTGGTATGAAAGATTAAGTGGTTTCTTGATAGAAAATGGATTCAAAAGAGGTGTAGTTGACACCACTCATTTTACAAAAATAGATTTAAATGGTTTGTTAATTGTTCAAATTCATGTTGATGATATTATTTTTGGAGCAACTAATGAAAGTTTATGCAAGGACTTTTCACATTTAATGCAAAAAGAGTTTGAGATGAGTATGATGGGCAAGTTACAATTCTTCCTCGGACTACAAGTTCACCAAAGAAAGGAAGGAACGTTTATGTGCACTTCAACCAAACTTGATAAAGACGAAGAAGGTAATGGTGTTGATGAAAAACACTATAGAGGTATGATCGGAAGCCTACTTTACTTAACAGCCAGTAGACCAAATATCATGTTTGCTGTCTGTTTATGTGCTAGATTTCAATCTTGCCCCAAAGAATTGCACTTGATAGCTGTTAAAAGAATTTTTAGATATCTAAAGGGTACAATGAATTTTGGTTTAAGGTATCCAAAGTCCTCTACATTTGATTTAATTAGTTATTCTGAAGCTGACTTTGCTAGGTGTAAAATTGATAGAAAAAGTACTAGTGGTATGTGCCATTTTCTGGGAAATTGTCTTGTGCTTGGTTTAGCAAAAAACAAAATTCTATTTCTCTTTCTACAGCTAAAGCCGAGTACATTGCTGCTAGAAATTGTTGTGCTCAACTTCTTTGGATGAAACATACTCTGAAAGATTTTGGTGTAATTTTTGATTGTGTGCCTATAAAGTGTGACAACCCTAGTGCAATTAATCTCAAATATAAAAAATCCTATTATGCACTCTAGAACCAAACACATTGATGTTAAGCATCATTTTATTAGAGATCTTGTTTGTAAAAAGGAAATTCGTGTTGATTTCGTGCCTACTTCAGATCAATGGCTGATATTTTTACAAAACCCTTGGCTCTAGATCGCTTTAAATCTCTCAAAAAATGTTTGGAGATTTTACAGATCAATTTGGCATAGTCTCTTCGTTCGGACGCACTAGATCGTCCGAACAACACTATCTTCTGGACGCTCTGTATCGTCTAAAAACTTCCTATCTGCCTGGAATGCTCATAATCATTCGAATGATATTCATTTTCTTCACTAACTCTCTGGAATTCTTCCGGACACTTACCATCGTCCGAAAGAACATCGGACGCACTGGCTCTTCCATCGGCCGTCCGTTCATTAGCTTTCGGACGCTTCATCGAACGCACACCAAATGTTTGGCCGTCCGAAAGGTCTCCCTGTTCGATTAAAACCGTCCATCTTCCCCATTTCGCCGGACTCATCCTAACCCCCGAAACCCTCTGGCAAAATTTTTTCCTTCAACATCTCCTCCAAATTCTTTCCCTCTCTCCATAAATTGATTGGAAAATTATCTTCTCCAAAGTATTTCTCATCATTATCATATCTAATTTCCCCCATCTACCATCTCATTTCATCAAATTCTCACCAATCTTTCAAAAAATTAAATTTTTCCTTCACAATGGTTAAATCCCGCGGAGCTTCTTCTATAGCAAATCGTGGACGAAAAACAAAAGGGAAAGCTCCAGTGCGTGGAGAATCGTCTGCTAATCCTCAAGTCTCCCCAAATCCAACCTTACCAAAATTCATCGATGCCAAAGCATCTGAACGGTATACATCTCTTCTAAGTAAATATATAATCGTTCAACGTCCTGCATCTCAGAGTCTTTTTGATGAATATAATCTTCCCATTGTCAAATCCTGCTTTGAAAAACAAAATTGGGGTCACCTAGTGCATATTGATTTACCCATATATCATGACATGGGTGCTTCAATTCACCGCCCCACTGTTCGTACTTTAATTTCTCGTGTAAACAGCACAAATCTTGAGATTTCCTCCAACATCATTAACACTATTTTTTGAATGTGAAGTCTCAAACCCGAATGATTTCTCCTATTTCTTTTCTTTAGATAAATGGCCTGCTATTGATACTCGATTTGACATTGATGAGGTTAGGGCTATTTTTAACATCAATTTCAAACAGGCCTCGAAATCCAAAACCACTTTGCTCACTCCTGAACTGAACATTCTGTATACTCTTGCCACAAATTTGTTATTGCCAACCGACGGGCACCATACTGAGCTCAGAAAAATGCAGCTTTACTTATTTTTTTTGTGTTTTCAAGGGCATTCCTCTTGACTTTGGGTATCTCTTCTGCTCCCTGTGGGAACTCTTTCTTACTGATACCCAAAGAAACATTCCTTTTGGAAAATTCCTCACCAAAATTTTTGATTTCCTCGATGTTCCGTTCAGCGGCAACAAACAATAAGAGATCCCCCTTATTTCAACAAATCTTATATTGAACGAAAATGGTTAACCAAGGCCACTTTTGATATTGAACGGTCAAAATCTCAAGCCTCTATCTCTGGTTTGGCTATTCCACATTCTCCTCCTCCTCAAACACCCTCACCATTCCATGTTCCTCATCCATCTACCTCTGAACCCTCACTTTCTCATATCTGTGGCCTTCTCACTTATTTGAGTACTCAAGTCAGTTCATTTCAATGTCACACTAATCGTAAGTTAAAGTGACTTGAAACTCGTCAGGTGATTTCCAAGAGGCCCTCAGCCTAGGCATGTCTGCTTCGGCTCAGGTTCAATTTGCTAACCTTCAATCACAATATCCACTTGACCCATCTTCCGACAGTGATGACAATGCTAAAGATGGGGATGTTCGTGAGGATGACGAAGAAGATGCCAATACTCAATGTGCTGCCAATGAAGATGAAGGCGACGATGAGGATATTGACGACACGTTCAATACTGGAGAAGAGGAAGACGTAGATCTGTGAGTCCGTGAGGCCACTGATGAAGATGCTCCTTCAAAATGCCAAAAGACTGAAAAGCGCTCCAAGAAGAAAAATGACTCGAATTAGTTCCTTTGACATCTATTTTTAGTTATTAGCATTTCTTTGTTTTTTAGTTAGAACTGCTCTCAGATTTACCCTTCTATGTATTCCCTTGAACTAAGTACTGTTAAATATTTGAGTTGCTTACTTGAGTTTTTCTGCATTTTTGTTGAATACTTGAACTAAGTACTGTTAACTATTTGAGTTGAATCTTTGAGCTTTTGTTTATGCATTTCTGTTGAATATTTGCACGTTCTCAGGGAGAGCTTTGTTTGATGATATCAAAAGGGGGAGTAGTCATCTATATTGCAAAATGATTAGTCATATCTGATTGTTTTTACATAATTACTCCATGAAGGTTTGTCATCATCAAAAAGGGGGAGATTGATGTTTTCCAAACCTTATTTTGATGATGACATAAACAATTAACTCTGTAAACAAGTTTTTGCAGGTCTGTAGCTATTTATTTTGCTAAGATAGGATTTTTGGACGAACTGTACCGTCCGAACTGTGTCAATCCTCTCGGACACATTCCACCGTCCGAACGAATAGACAGAAAGAAGAATCCTACTGCTTCTCCAAACGGACGAACATGACCGTCCGAAGCCTCTATCGGACGATGGAAAGGACGCATGCACGGACGTCCGAACAAAGTTCTTCACCAACTGGATGAAGATCGGACGCTGTGTCAGACGCATCCCATCTATCTCGGACGTCCGAAACCCCAACGGCTACTTTTTGTGCATTTATTATTTAGCCGTTAGGAAGTAGTTGCAACCACCATTTATTGTTCTTATAAATAACTGCTTTGATATTCTGTAAAAATAATCTAATACATTGAATACAAGCCTTAGAAAAGAGCAATTTTAGTACAAATTGGCTATAGTGCTTTGTTGTATTAGTGTGCAGTTTAGAATGCTATTCAGCTGTGAGTGGAGTAATAATCTTGTACGAAAGTGAGGTTGTATTGTTTGAGTAAAATTCTTGGCTCAACTAAAAGTGTTTTAGTGTGAGCAAGAATCTCCCTACTTTGTAAAGATCATTGGCTCACCAAGTGTGTGAAGCATTCTAGTGTTTTAATACTTCAAGCTTGTTAACTTGAAAGTATTGGCTGTTCTATTCCATCTCTTTCTTACTTTACTGTTTCATTAATTTTATCATATCAATTATTGTTGGAAAAATATTGATAAGATCAATATTTCTAAAAGTACTTTTAGAAAATTAATTCAACCCCCCCCTCTTAGGTTGCTTTGGGACCAACAAACACATTGATACAAAACTGCCCCTACGGCATAATCACTAGCATCACACATCAATTTAAAGGGCAAAGCCCAATTAGGAGGAACTATTGCTGGGATGGTAATAAAGCATTCTTCAAATGATTACAATTATGCAAACACTCATTATTGTAATCAAGGGGAACATTCTTTCACAAGATAACACATCAAGGTTTAGAAATCAAATAGAATTTTTTAATGATCTTTGACCGTTTGTAAAAATCGGCATGATCCAAAAAACTCCTCACCCTCTTCACATTAGTTGGTGGATGCAGCAATTTTTCAATGACTTCTATTGTAGCCCTATCCATTTCTGTGCCCGTAGAAGAAATCCTATGACCTAGAACGATTCCCTCATTGACCATAAAATGGCATTTCTCCTAATTCAATGCTAAGTTGGTTTCTTCACATCTTTTAAGTACACAAGAAATATTATGCAAGAAAAAATCAAAGAAATCACCAAAAACACTAAAATCATCCATAAAAACATCAATAATTTCTCAATAATATCACGAAAACTGACAAACATGCATTGTTGGAACGTACTCGAAGCATTGCACAACCCAAAGGGCATCCGCTGATAAGTAGAGGTTCCGTAGGGACAAGTAAAGGTGGTATTTTCTTGGTCTTTTGGGGCTATAACTATTTGGAAATAACCCAAATAACCATCTAGAAAGAAATTGGAAGCATGTCCTAAAAGCCTCTCAAGCAATGTTTTGATCAATGAATGGTAAAGGAAAGTGATCTTTCCTAGTAGCTTCATTAAGCTTTCTAAAGTTTATGCATAGCCATCACTCAAATACTATCCTAGACAAGATCAACTCATTATTCTCATTCACTACTACCGTCATCCCCCTTTATTTTGTACCACTTGTGTTGGGCTCACCCATTCACTATCATTTATGGGATTTAAGACACCCGCATTTAAGAGCTTAAAATTCTCCTTTCTAACAACCTCTTTTAAGGTTGGCTTCAAGCTACATTGAGGTTGTCTACAAGGTTTCAAGTCATCATTAAGGAAAATCTTGTGCATAGAAAGGGTTGGGCTTATTGCTTCGATGTCGTCAATGCTCCAAATAATAGCCCCACGATACTTTTTTAGCACAACAATAAATTTTTTCAATTCCACACAAGAAACCAAATAACTCGCATAACAAGATTATACTTATCACTGAGAAAGACATATTTAAGATGTGAAAGGAGTGGTTTGAGTTCAACTTCGGGGGATTCATTAGTCGAATACCTCCCTTCTACCTATACTCCTTGAAATTTGCTTTCCCACTCCTTTGGTCAAGTCTTGATCACCATTATCCATGCCTTCTTGTTGGTCTTCACCAAGTTCTACATCATTGGCTTGCAAGTATGTCAAATCCATGGGTTGCTCCTTGAATCGATTGGACATCAATGATTGCTTTCCCAGTAGCCAAGAACGGTCTTCCCAAGATCAATGGAGTCACCACATCCTTCTCTATGTCTAGAACTATAAAGTTGGTAGGAGGGAACACTTTGCCCACTTTGACTAGTACGTTCTCCACAATCCCTAATGGTTGGCTTATACTTCGGTCAACTAGTTAGAATGTCATAATAGTCAGTTTCAATCCATCTCCACTTAACCCTTTGAATATAGCATGGGGCATGAGGTTGATTGAAGCTCCGAGATCACATAGAGTTGTATTGAAATTTACCCCTCCCCAATCTCACAAGGAATTGAGAATGACCTTAGAACTTTGGAGGAAGGTTCTTTCAGATTATGGCATTACACCCTTCGTTCAAGCACAATATCTCATCTCCCATCAACTTTCTTTTTCTTGTGATGATTTGCTTCATGAATTTGGCATAGCTAGGCATATTCTTCAATGCTTCCATGAAGGGAATGTTTAACTCAATCTTCTTGAAAAATTCTAAGAACTTCTTGTGTTTTCTTATATTTTCACCATCTTTCATCCTTTGTAGAAATGGGACCCTAACTTGTGTGGTCAGTGATGCCGCGGAATCCTTGCCTTCATTTGATTATGTAAGTGACTTATTAGGTATTTCACTTTCTTCAAGCATGCCTCTTGAAGACATCCCCTTCTCCATCCAATCATCTATGCATCTCTTACCTTTCACCTCACTTGAAGCAGAGCTCACAATCCCATTTTCTTTTAAGGCCTTACCACTTCTAAGGATTACCGCTTGTTCTTGTTCAGTTCCTTGATTATCCCTCGAGTTTGGAATGGTATCACTCTGGTAATGCTCCCATGAGTCTTTCGTTGGTTTGATGGGCCGATTGTCCTAATTGAATCTCCAAGTTTTGCATAGTGGCCCTCAAATTCTCGATCCCTCTTCCTTGATTCTTCCTCAAGCTTTCATTCTCCCTCCTTATGGTTTCCAATTGTCTTAACAAGTTCTCTTCTTGTGAATGGTCATTAAAGGTATGACTAGGTTGGATTGGTGGCCTTGGTGGTTAAGAATGATATGAAGGGTTTGGTTGAGGTGAAAAGTTTGGAGCATTCCTTTGGTGGGATGGTTGACATGATCTTGAAGATGGGGTTTGATTTCGGTGGATGATTGGGTTTAAAAAATAGATTTTGTTTGTTGTTTCGTTTGCTCCACGAAAATTTGAATGATTTCACTAAGAAGGTTTATTGGTGTTTCCACATACACCAGGAAGTTTTCTTGAGCTTGACGGTTGATTTGAGATGTATTATGCTTGCTCATTTGCCAGTAAAATAGTTACCACCACAAAACTTTTTTATCACAAGCAACTGGTTCTATAGGCCCCGAGACACAAAATTCCCAGGATATATTCTTATACCCTTGTCAAATTGGCCATTGCTTTCACCATTGAGCTAGCGCCGCATCATTTTGATTCAAATTCAAAACACCCCCTTGTTGTGCTTGAGCTTGTTGTGCTTGTTGTGGCTGTGTGCTGGTTTGAGCAATCAGACCTTGATAGTAGTTCGAGGCCATACAATTCAATAGAGTTTGATCTTCTTCTAGTGTCTTCAAGGACAATGATCTCCCGTGATTACATCAAATATGGACCTCGTCTCCGGAGCTAAACCACTGTAGAAGGTTTGAATTTGAAGCCACAATAGTATAGCATGGTGCAGGCACTTCCTTAATAGCTCCTTAAAATACTCCCATGATTCACTAAGCCCTTCTACCACATCTTGCTTGAAGGATGTAATTTCATTTTGGAGTCTAGCAGTCCTTGACGGTGTAAAATGTCTTGCTAGAAACTCTTGTGCTAATATGTTTATTTCAAAAGGTGAAGGTCCCTTGGTCAAAACATTGAAGTCACCATTTTTCCCTATCTCTTAATGAAAATGTGAAAGCTCACATTCTCACACAGTTCGGGTGCACACTATTATACATGAAAGTGTCAATAATCTCTTCGAAATTTATCCAATGCATGTACAAGTCTTCATTTAGGCCATTCCCAAACATTACATGAGGTTGGAGCATTTGTATCAGGAAGGGTTTAATATGAAAATTACTAGCTTGCACAGGGATTAGGGCAATGCTTGAATTGGCCCCTTCAAAATTTGTTGTCGCATAATCTCTAAGGGGTCAACCATTAGCATTTCAACCATTCCCATGATTGCAAAATTCTCCTTCTAACCATTACCATTTCCGTTTTCGTCTCCATTACTACCCACCACTTCGTCTTCATCATCATGCCTAACATTCTCATTGAAAGCTTGATCATTTAATAGTTGATTTGCTATTGTACTAGTGCTTTCTTCTTGTTGTGCTTGACTTCCTTTCAAGTTGGGATATTGTTCGTTCAATCTGCCAATCAGAAGTCTTAAGGATCACCAATGTGTCCCTTGGACCATAAACTACACAACAAGAGCTTTTAAGTCCAATGTCAACCCAAAAGCTAGAAATATGTGAAGTAAAATGCAAATACTACTAATCCTAACTAAAAGTAATAACTAAGAAAGTAAAGTGTCTAATCCAGTAAGACTCGATGGGGTCTAATATCACCATTGCAAATCAAATCCTCGGCAACGGCACCGAAACCTTGTTTGGTTGATAAAGATTAGGCAAATTAATGAAAGAAAAACTTAATAAAATAAACCCTACTCTACCTAACCAACACCTACATGCTTGCAAGTATACAAGATAGGTTTGTAGGTAGTGGTGAGTGGGTGAATCCTTATAAACTTGAAGACAAAAACTCTCTTCCTTCTCTGTAAAACCTCTCTCTCTCTCTAGCTTTCTTCCTTGAATTTTAGCAATGGCCGAGGGTGATGCCTTCTTGTTTAGATAATGTAGACCATCTCTTGGGCAATCTAAATCATTTGCACAGGCTTTATTGGGTGGCACAACCGACGCACAACCAGAACAACCCTTGAAAAAGCTTCAATCCTACAAGGGTGAGCCGGCGGTCTACTTCTCTGAGGATGAAATTCAAAGGCTGGCTGCTCCATTTAAATACACACTGGTTGGTCACTTCCCGCGAGGCAAACCTAACATGGAATTACTCCGCAAAAGTTTCCACACTATTGGTTTCAAAGGTGATTTTACAATAGGCTATATTGATTACAAGCATGTCATGATTCGCTTTACATTAGAGGAGGATTATCTAAGGTGCTGGCTTAAAGCCACATGGTTCATCAATGGTTTTTTCATGCGTGCTCTTAAATGGCACCCTCTTTTCACGTCGGAGATAGAACCATCCATCGTGCCCTTGTGGATAACCATGGAGGGTCTCCCAGTAGTCTTCTACAATAAACACTCCATTTCTAGCATCGTACAAGCAGTTGAGTGCACACCACTTAAGCTGGACTTGGCTACCCGCAATTTCACTCGGCTGAACACTGCTAAGGTATGTGTAGAAGTTCATCTACTTGTAATTTTACCTTCACAAGTTTGAATTGGTGTTGGTGCGAATGGAAGATGACAAAAAATCAGCTATGAAGATTTGCCAAGCTACTGTACAAATTGCCACAAAATCGGTCATGCATTATTGGATTGTAGGGCCGGCAACCCCCGTCCGTCAAACCAGCATCTCCAGCAGCAACCCATCCCAAAAAATGTCCCACAACTCCAGCAAATACAAAAGGCTACCAAAAAATGGATTCCACTTTCGAGCACGGACCCGAGTCCCTTGGGTACAGAGCCATCGAATTCACAGTGTCCAGCAGCTGCGGAGGAGTTGATCACCTGGGTGGAACGACCACCATCACGGCTGTAAGAGACTATCTAGGCATCTCCAACAACCCCACCAGTTCAAATTTTGAATTCCTTGCAGATAGGTGCTGCCATACCAGATTCCGTGTTAGGGGTTATGGATCCCTTAGAGATAGGAACAATCTTATCTCATGCGGTTGATAATCCTAATCTCCTCAACAATGCTGAAGATGTGTTGACCAAGACAATGGGGGTTGCAACAAATGTGGAGCTACCTTTGGTTCAAACTTGCAGTATCCAACCAGATTTTGCTACTGTCCAAACAACCGCTCCCGAACAGCCGGCTATAATAATCTAGCCAACATCTCCCAATTTGCACATGCAAACCATCGTGCCCATGGATGACTTTTCCATTCCTCCCGCAACAATTATGGCTGAATTACCATGCTATTTTTCGGAGGGCAAATCACCCCATGCACCACATGCGGCACATGACAACCCGCAACCATCTCCCGCTCAATTACAATCGGTGAGTCAACCTTCGTCCAAGAGGAAAAGTAGACGTAAAAGAATTTACAATATGCCAAGGCCTATGCGTACTAGGCTGGCTGAGAAACCTTCCACTCTGCCCCTACCTCCTCAATGTTAATGGATAGTGTAGATTTAGCATGGAATATAAGAGGAATAGGTAATAAACCTTCCATTCGTAGGTTAAAGTTGCTAGTTACACAAAACAGAATAAACATTCTTGCTTTAATGGAGCCTACGGTGGACAAAGCAAGGATTCCTTTTTTTGCCCACAAGCTAGGGTTTGATTGTTGCCAATCTAATTCTAACGGGAATATTTGGGTTTTTTGGAATAAGGGGCTAGTCCTAACCCCCATTTTAGTTTCTGATCAACTTTTTCATGTTTCTTGCTCCTTGCCATCCTATCATACAACTGTGGAAATCTCTTTCATTTATGCAAAGTGTACTAAGGCAGAAAGACGAGACCTTTGGGAGGCCCTCCGGACTTTCCAACCACACTCTCCATGGCTGGTTGGGAGAGATTTCAAGTCATTTCCAGCTCGGATGATTATAAGGGTGGCAGCTCACTCGATGTTGAAGCCATGACAGAATTTAATGACTGTCTTCATGATTGTGGATTGATGGTATTGCCTTCCAAGGTTCTTGTAAATATACTTGGAGGGGCAATAGGACGGGAGGCACGGTGTGGAAAAGACTGGACCGGTTCGCGTGCAACAATGATTTCCTTGCTGCCTTCCGCAACATTAATGTTGAACACCTCATCAAGACGTGCTCGGATCACTCACCTCTCCTTATCAAAGTGCCAAATGACGTCACAACAAGCCCAAAGCCATTTAAATTCTTAAACATGTGGACTAAGCATAAAGATTTTTTGCAGGTAGTGGAACAAAATTGGTCTTTACATTGTTCTGCACCGCCTCTCTTAGTCTTTGCTTGCAAGCTCAAACGATTGAAAGGAGAGCTAAAAAATTGGAATTGTACGGTGTCTGGAGATGTGTTTTCCAAAGTCCAAGCAGCTGAACGGGAGGTACATATAAAGGAGGAGGCATTTCTGCTGCAACAAAATCCAAACCATCAATTGGCACTATCTCATGCGCAAGCGGTTCATACCCGATGCCTGGCCGAAGAGAAAATGTTTTGGCATCAAAAAACATGGGGATAAAGTGGTTAAAGGAAGGTGACCATAATACTACATTTTTCCATTCTGCACTCATGGCCAAGAAACAACGTTTACGGATCTCAAAAATTAAAGTGGATGGTGTTTGGACAGAAGATACACAATGTATTGAAGCTGAGGGGATTAAGTTTTTCCAACATCTCTTATCATGTAATGAGCCGACGGTGATAGATCACACTTTCTAAGATACTCTTGTCACGACAGTCTCCAATGCGGACAATCAACTCTTGCTAGCTGAACTCACCACTAAAGAGATAAAATAGGCAATTTTCTCTCTCAACCCTGATGGAGCAGCGGGCATTGATGGATATAATGGTTTTTTATTCTTCTTTTGCTGGGATATTATTCATCGAGATCTTTTCCATGCTATAGGAGCATTCTTGAAGGGGGCGACACTGCCACGTATGTTTACTAGTACCCTCATTACTTTAATCCCGAAAGTTACGAATCCCTCATCTTTCACTGATTTTCGACCCATTAGTCAACACCTATGTACTTTCTTCAACAAAGTATGCACAAAGATTTTGGCTACCAGGCTCTCCACTATTATACCCAAACTTATTTTCCCCGAACAAGGTGCTTATGTCCCAGGTAGAGAAATTGCAGACAATATCCTTCTAGCCCAAGAGATGGTGGAGTTCTTAAACAGGAAAACAAGAGGTGGTAATCTGATCATCAAGCTGGACCTCGCCAAAGCTTTTGATAGGTTATCTTGGTCTTTTTTATATGAAATTCTGAGGAGGTTTGGTTTTGCTGAGAATTGGATCTCTTTAGTGAAGAATAGTCTGGAATATTGTTGGTTTTCTATTCTCATTAATGGTTAGTGAAGAATAGTCTGGAATATTGTTGGTTTTCTATTCTCATTAATGGTGTGCCAAAAGGATTCTTTAAATCTTCAAGAGGAGTTCGGCAAGGGGACACTCTATCCCCCTTTCTTTTCTTAATTATGATGGAGTCTTTCTCCCGTGGTTTGAGTGATCAATTTCGCGTTGGGAAAAGCTTTCTGAGTTCACTCTTCCAAGGACATGCCCAACCATCTCTCATTTGGCTTATGCAGATGATGTGGTAATTTTTACAAGGGGAGAGGTTAATTCAATCCAAAATCTCATGGCTTTCATTTCAAGGTTTGAGACATCCTCTGGGCCACTTTGCAACAAAGCCAAAAGCTTTTTTTATTTGTCCAAGACGTCATCTACACCTCGTATTCAGATGATTCAAGCCAAAATGGGGCTTGTAAGAAAATCCCTACCATTCATATATTTGGGATGCCCCATCCAGAAAGCAAAAAAATGGAAAGATCTTTTTCATTCAATGATAGAAAAAGTGACAGCACGCATTCATGGTTGGCAAACACGATTTCTCTCTCCTGGAGGAATCTTATTCTCATCAAACACGTGTTGAGTAGCATCCCAATCTTTCTTATGGCAGTTCTCGCTCCTCCACTTTCAGTCCTTAAGGAGTTAGAAAGTCAATTTGCAGGTTTCTTCTGGGGCGATTCGGAAGGGGTTCCAAAACGCCATTGGATAGCATGGTCGACCATTTGTCAACCAACATCCTCCAATGGCCTCGGTATTACTCCTTTGGCGGCTGTTGTGCATGGTTTTAGCATGAAATTATGGTGGAAGTTTTGAAAAGGTCATTCCTTATGGAGCTCCTTCCTCTATGGACGATATTTAAACCGCTGCGCTCATCCTTGTGTAACTCAAGAATTACCTGGAGACTCATTCACATGGAAACAAATGTTGCGCGTTCGTGAGTCAGCAGAGCAAAATATGTTGTTCCTCATTCGAAATGCCAACTCTTCATTCTGGTTTGGCACATGGACTGATCACGGGCCGCTATTTAACATGGTAGAGCATGTTTATGATAGCCACTTTTTGGTGAGGCAAGTATGGAATTCTAGAGAATGGAATTTATCCTTACTCGATGGGAGATATTCCAGTGAGGAGATTCGCAACATTGGGAATAGCATTAAAGACATGGTCATCTGCCAGAGGGATTCGGATTCAGCTCTGTGTGAAGACAAGCTCATTTGGACCCTTACATCCAATGGCTCTTTCTCTATCTCATCCCCTTACTCGCCAATGGCTCAATCATTCACTAGACAAATGATTTGGGATAAGAAACTCCAATTGAAGATCTCCATCTTTATGTGGAAATTGTTAAACATACGGCTTCCAATGGATGACCTGATTTCCAAGATAGGCATCCCATTACCATCCAAATGTCGCGTTTGTAACAACGAAGAATCTGTCAATCATCTCTTTGTGGTATGTACATTCGCAACACAAGTTTGGAGTTTTATTGAAGAGTGGTTCGAATGGAGTTTTTCCCCAGCCACTACCATTTCGGATAAGCTCAACTCGTGGTGGTGGACTGCACACGCTCATTCTACCACAATGGGGGCAATACATAAAATCCTTCCATGCATTGTTTGCTGGTTCATTTAGAAATCTAGAAATAATGCTACATTCCAAGGGACAAGCATCTCAGCCACCAGAATCATTGTCGACATTTGTGCTTATTTGAAGATAGTTTCCTCAATATATCCGTTTCCAAAGGTAATTGCAGCAGATGAATTGCTTCTTTCACACGGGATTTGCAGCCAACTTCTTTACTTGCAACCCCGGAGAATACTTGCTGTTAAATGGAACTGTCCTCCTTATGGTGTCTTCAAGTTGAATGTGGATAGGGCTTCAAAAGGGTACCCAATTTTGGCGGCAGGAGTGGGCATCCTTAGAAACCACCATGGACACTGTATCAACGCCTTATCCAATGGCTACTCTTCTCAAACCAATTTGAAGGCCAAGGTTCTGGCCCTTGTAGATGGCCTAAAAATGTGTTGCTCTTTACACCTACGTGCTGTGGAGGTAGAAATGGACTCTCTAATTATTGTTAATATCATGAAAGGGCTATCCGTGCCACCATGGAGCATTGACAATGAACTCTAGCTCATCAAACGGCTCCTAGAAGGTAGCGTTGTTTCATTCTCACATGTATTTAGGGAAACCAATCAAGTAGCAAATAAGGTTAGCAAATGAGGGCATTATTACGCCCATGTATGTTGAATACGATCCGGATACCATTCCCTCCCATGTCAAAGGTTTGGTTATCTTGGATGCCAAGGGATTTCCCTACATTCTCCGTTGTAAATCTTGAGCTTTTCTAATAAATCCTCACCTTATTTGGGTGTTTGCTTAAAAAAAAAAAGGTAGTGGTGAGTGGGTATCGTTCCCGTAGGGATTGATTGGTGACTACTTGTGTACTCGAGTTTATAAACTAGTTAGACAAATTGAAATGAGGGAAATTTCTATTCTATAAAAGTTATTTAAAGGTGAAAAATCAAAAAATGATTAAGTTAAATTAAAGACATGATGAATACTACACTAAGCAAGCTAGGCAAACATTGAGCATAACTAAATAACTAAAAGGGCATATTATACTAAGGCAAGACATAAAGTAGGATTGAAATTGAAAAGTAGGATAATTGGAAATTAAGTACTATGCTAAGGTCCTAAGCTAAGAGAAATTTTGAAAACGCACAACTTTAAATAGAAAATTAAGCAAAAAGTTCAAATAAAGCAAGTAAGCAATTAAACTACACTAGTCTAACTTTCTACCTCGAATGAATAAATTACTATATTACTATGGAAAAAAGAGTATCAAATGTGACAATAATGTAAACTACTCTAATTACTATTCTAAGAAGGTATTTAAAAGTAACTAACTAATGATTGGACAAATTAGTGGATATATGAAGAAATTCAATACAAATGGAAAATCCTACCCTAGAGTCTATGACTGCTCCTAATTTTTGCTATTTTGGTAAAAGAGCTTAAATGCAAGATCTACGAATCTAGATTAATGATTAATCTAAGAAAATGAGACTCAATGCAAACCTGCAATGAATTAAAGATTAGAAATGAAGAAAATACAAGATTAAATGCAAGAAAAACCATTAAAATAGAGATTTACACTATTTCTAGAAAACTAGTTTAAGCTTAACTAGAATCACAATGCAAGAAAGGTAGATTAGCTAAGGAAAAACAAGTGAAATGGATTTCAAATGGAAGAGGAATGAGAACCCAACAAATTAACACTAAAAGATTGAGTGTTTACAACTAAGATTAAGCTAAGATTGAGTTTGAAGATAAAAAGTAAAAGAGAGGTTTGACAAGACTATTCTATCCTAGCTAGGAGGCTAAACTAAAACTACACCTACTACTATGTGTTAGTAGGTATGTTTTTAGAGTAAATTCAATTTTCATCTTGGTCAAATGTGTTGACTTATCTTCACAACCACAGTCACCATTCTATCTATACAAATTCAGTGACCACGGTTCTTTAGGGATTTCTTTGTTTTGCTTGAAAACAGTAGTTCACAAATTTCTTTTTCTGATTCTATGATTACGGTTGTCAAACTTTTGACACTAAGAAGTAGGATTCACGGTTGTGATCTTCAAAGCTTAAATTTCTTGACTGCAGTTGTGGAGCTGTTGACCAAGTTTTGATTTTTTCCTACTAATTACATTCCAGTCCCTAACTTCAATTCCACTTTTTCATTTCATAGCCAACATCAAAAGTACCTACAATATACACCATACACATAAATTAAAATGCACATAACATCATAAATATCAATTATGTCCAAATTAGTGCATATATCTACCAAAAATCCGAATATAAACATAAGTTCTTAAAAATCATGATCAATTACGAAATCAATACTATAATGCATAAAGTCAATCTGAATAGGACTAACATAGTCAAAATTGCATAGGAAATTGAGGCAAAATAACTCTACGTAATAGAGTTATCAGTATCCTTGATGATTATTTGTCGAACCTGCTACGTGATATGTGAATTATTTGTCGAACCTGCTACGTGATAAACAATTAGGAAATCTCTCAAGAAGCGTTCAATACTGCATGATATGTGAAGTGTATCAGTGAATCAATCCAAAATTGAAATTTTGTTCTTCATAGAAGCACACATTCATTCACTAAAAAAGATTTCACATCACCAAGCATTACCATTATCAACAAAAAAAAAAATTAACCAAAAGTTTTAGCTCTTTTCATTTGAAACATCATTACTTCTCAAATCACAAATATTATGAAGTTAGTCAACTATCTTGACTAAGCATCATGAAAGTAGAAGTTCAATTAGGAATCAACTTAAATGCAAATGTCACACATTCCGAGAATAAACCTCTAACAAGGAATAAGTAATATGAGATTAATGATAAGTTTTACAAATATTTACTCCTTAACTTATTGGTATATTAAAACGCAATTCCTAATGGTTTAATTCGGAGAAACAACATGGGTACATGTCGGAATCCCGTACTCGCCTTATTACTACTCTAATGGCTTATTTTGGAGAAAGAACATGGGTACATGTCGCAATCACGTACTTGCCTTATTCCTAATTTTTTTTCGGCCCTAAACCAAGGAAAATGAGTGAAATGTACCAAAAATTAATCTCGAATATCAATTATTCACAAGTTAGAAGAACATTCCCTATGGAAACACATGAAATGTCCCAAAATTCCTTCTATCTCTACCTTCATTTAACTCATTTCTTTCAAAAAGATTGTTCATCAACCACACAATATAAGTGATTTGATAAGAAACAACATTTCAAATAAATTTTCCTAAAATTTCAGCACTTCTTTTTGAAAAATAGTAATGCTAAGTTTATGAATTCTTTATGTTGCAAATGAACAACTCAATCACACAAAAATTCTTGAAATGAATCAATCATATACTTCAATCACAAAGCATTGAACATAAAAATTTATCATCATTGAGTACCTAATTGATCAATTTTCCGTCCATTAAACATCAAATGGCAATAATGTGTACAAAATAACCATTCCCAAAACAAAGAAATAGACACCCCCAAACTTGTCTCTTTTATTCTTATTGGATGAATAAATCATCCTTCCACTCACCCAAAATTAAAAACAAAGACAAACCCAAAGACAAACCCAAAAATAATAAAAACTACTCAAATCGTGATATAAGAACTAAAATTGGGTAGAAATGTTAAGAGTGAAAAACTATTTTTGTGCCATGCATCTCACCATTCAAGTTTCAAACAAAATCAGCATTCAATTCAACTCATCAACTAATGCAAAGATGGCATCATCTTAGGCCCCATAGACACTCTACTTTTATTAAGCAATGACCAAACTTCACCAAGTGTCAAACATGAGATTCCAAAAGAAATTCAATCCATAAAGCATCAAATGTATCAACTTGGCATCAGCTTAAGGCCATTAGACAAACTACTTAAAAATAAAATCTAAAGTACTTCAATTCCAAAGACTGAAACTAAAACAAAAGTAATCCAAAGTAATCAAAAGTTATGGTGTTCAATCAATGAAAACGGAGAGAATTATCATCATCCACCAAATTGATCCAGTGATCAGAGTTGGTCTTCATCCATGCTCAAGCAAATGGTGGCTTCATCTCTTCATTCCGTCTCTTCTTAGCCCTCCTCAGCGTCACTAGGTTGGGCCTTTTCATGATCATCAGCCATGTCCCATCTAGTCGCACCCGCGTAGCTTGGGATCTCTCATTATGTGTGGTAGCCGCCGGTGGTGTGTAGTACTATCCACAAGGTGGACCAAAGTGCCATGCCGGAGGTGATGGTGGTTGGACCCAAGTGCCTAATGAAGTAATCTTTAAAGCTTCTCCAATGACGGTCAAGTTGTTGTGCATCACCATTTGACTATACGACCAATACCCTTGTAGATCATGCCTTTCTTCTTCATTTACCGGAGCATTAAATACCAAACCTGGGGGTATCAGAATCATTGAAATTCTCTGAGGTGGTGGTGGCTGTGGCTGGATAGGGTGCTCCTCCTGGTGGTGCTTTCCATATTCTCTCACCATCCTATAGACATATTCCCGATTGATCCTTCCTCTAGGATGTCTCAATGGTTCCAAATCACCAATCGGGCAACCTGCTATGGTGCAAAGATGGTGAATTAGACTAGGGGCATAAAATATGGGTCGTCCAGACCTACCACTCTCTAAAAACCCCTGTCTAATAAGGTGACCAACATTCACGGGGACCCCGAGTCATGATGGCATAAACTAAGAGTACTTTGTCCCTTTGGATAAAGCTCACAGCATTGGACCCTCAAATGCGGCTACTGACAAAATAAAACCATTGCATAGCCACTAATGAGAGTCATTGATGAGTAAATTTTAACTCAGTGGCAGACGAAGTACTCTTAATCCAATCTATCCTTCTATCACAAATGGCATCTTTGATTGCATTCATATCCTTATCTTTATTATTCAAAAATGCCAAGTATTGACTAGAAGGTACGGGGGGCACATCAGCACTAAAATCTGCTAAAACCCCCCCGTATGCACACCTTACCATCTTCTAAGTCACATAAGTTGCAATGAAACTCCTTAACTAGTTGAGTAGCCCTGTGGTCAACTTGAGTGTTAAAACCCTCCCAATGCCTTGACCTAATTTGTTCCTCTATAGCTCGTCTAGCATCTTCACAAATTCCCCAATGCATAGACAGGTCAAAATTCTCTAATCACCTCATGCTTCTCTGAGTCTTGTACAATTAAGAAGTTGAGCCCTATCACTCGAGAATTGAGGTTCAATTTGCTCACCTCCCTCAAAAGGCTATTCTGAACCCCCTTCTCCACTAGTACCCTCTCCGGACTTTCTTTTCCTAGACCCGGTTCCTCTTCCTCTCATTCTAACTCTTCTTTTAGCACTGCCATAAACCCCTCTAGTCATTTTTTATCAACAAAATTCAATCAACAATTTAAGAATTCAACCCCCAATCAAGAACCACAACTACAAAATCACAATCAACAATTTCCAACAATTTTCCAAGTATTTCAATTCCAAATCAATTCCAATAAAAAATCAAGCCAATAATTCCAACAATTGGACAAATCAATATCACAATTCTCCTAAAATAAATTCACATCAATTATTGTCCAAAATTCAACAATTGAGTACCATCAATTCACCGTAAGTTAATCCACAAAACCCTACAAGTATCTTTAAAAATTTATCAATTAAAACAAAGAATCCCAGGAAGGATATTACCCGTTTCTTCAAAAAATAAATTTGGTTCCTCAAAAGGATGCTAGCTTTGATGTTCCCAAAGGAAATTAGAATGATATTAGTAATGGCTGTGAAGTTTAAAGTAAAGATTAGTGAAGATGAGGGAAGAATTTTGAGGGATTGGGGTTAGGGTTTTCGGTTGAGAGGAGAAGAAGAATACAGAAGTTTATGAAAAGAGAAGAAGAAGTTGTTTTAAAAAAATGAATCTCGCGATCTCAGTTTTGAGATCGCGAACTGGCCTGATATTGAGATCGCTTTCTCGACTCGGTGCAAAAATAGCCATTGAGAAAGTTTGGAGTTGAGACCGCGATCTCAACCCAAATGACCATTCTTCCCTCCAGAAGTTGAGTTTGAGACGGCGATCTCAAATTCGAGATCGTGGTCTCAAGCTCAATTTCTGCAAAGTGAATTTTCACACTTAGCTGAAATTGCTCCCCTCTTGACCACTTTTCTCCATTTGCAAGGATAACCTACAAACAAAAATTCACAAATTAGGATGACAATGTTCATTCATTCTTTAGTCTTTTTTGTAGGCACCATTTATTCAACTCAAAAACTCAACCTTTTATTTATTTATTTATTTAATTTTTAACAAAAATTCTAACCTAATTCAAACCAATTTACTCAAAATCAAGCCAATTAAAAATCACACCAAAAGAAAGAAATAACAACTAAATTAAAGACTTGGGTTGCTTTCCAAGAAGCCCTCTTTTATAGTCACTAGCTTGACTATGGCATGACCCTCATTCTTGTGTTAATTGGACAATTTCTCGTCCACCTTCAATGATTCCTCCAAGGTAGGGTTTAAGCCGATGTCCATTGACCTTGAAACCTCCCTCTTTCCCCTTTACTTCCCCCGTTCCATGAGAAAATGTTTGGACCACTTCAAAGGGACCACTCCATCTTGACTTAAGCTTTCCTGAAAATAACTTGAGTCTTGAATTATAAAGGAGCACCAAATCCCCGACTTTAAATTCCTTCCTTTGGATATGCTTATCATGCCATGCCTTTGTCTTCTCCTTATAAATTAAAGAATTTTCTCAAATGCCTCCCTCCGGAATTCATCCAATTCATTCAAATCAAGCATCCTTTTTTCATATGCCTCCTTCAACTCAACATTCATGTTCTTTATGGCCCAATATGCCCTATGTTCAAGTTCCACTGGCAAGTGACACGTTTTTCCATACACAATACGATACGGAAACATGTCTATGGGAGTCTTAAATGCCGTACGAAGCCCACAAAGTGTCATCTAACTTCAATGCCCAATCTTTCCTAACATTATTCACCATTTTCTCTGGGATTCTCTTCAATTCTCGGTTTGACACCTCCACTTGACTCGATGTTTGTGGCTGATAAGCTAAAGCAACCTTGTGTTTTGCCCCATATTTTTTCATTAATGCCTCAAATTGAGAATTCTTGAAATGTGATCCCCCATCACTAATGATAGCCCAAGGAACTCCAAACCGAGAAAAAATATTTTTGCGAAGGAATTTAGTAACCACATTGGCCTCATTGGTTGGAGTAGCAATTGCTTCAACCCACTTCGAACACATAGTCCAGCACAACCAAAATGTACCTATTGGAGTATGAGACCGGAAAAGGTCCCATGAAATCAATCCCCCATGCATCAAATACCTTCAACTCAATAATGCCATGAAGGGGCATTTCATGTCTCCTTGAAATATTACCCATCCTTTGACATTCATCACATTTGAGCACAAAATCCCGAGAATCCTTGAATATAGTTGGCCAATATAAATCACTTTTTAAAATCTTGAAAGCCGTCCGTTGAGCTCCATGGTGCCCCCCAACCAGAGATGAATGAAAATGTCTTAATACATCGGATACTTCACATTCCGGAACACATCTCCTTAGGACTTGATCATTACACTTTCGGAACAAATGCGGTTCTTCCCAAAAATAATGTTTAAGTTTTGCAAAAAATTTCCTCCTCTCATTGATGTTTAGCATCTTTGGTACTATCCTTACCACAAGATAATTCACAATGTCCGCATACCATGGACTCACCTCCTTCACCTCAAACAACTTCTCAATATAAGAGTTGGAGATTCTTCATTGATTATCCCTTCTTCAAGATTGACAAGTCTAGATGCCTCAATTCTTGACAAATGGTCGGCTACCATATTTTCCACACCCTTTTTGTCGACCACCTCCCAATTAAACTCCTACAACAAAAGTTTCCATCTCAATAAATTTAACTTGGCATCTTGCTTAGAAAACAAATACTTTAATTGAGGAGTGATCGGTACGAACAATTACCTTTGATCGAATCAAATATGATCTAAACTTATCAAATGCAAAAACTATAGCTAGTAGTTCCTTCTCTGTTGTTGAATAATTAATTTGTGCATCATATAAGGTCCTACTAGCATAGTAAATGACATGCAACATCTTGTTCACTTTTTGACATAGCACGGCACCTATTGCATAGTCACTAGCATCACACATGAGCTCAAAGGGAAGAGACCAATTTGGTTCTACAATAACCGGTGCAATCACAAGAGCATGTTTTAACTCGTTGAATGCTTTCAAACAAGAATCAAGGTTCAAAATGACAGGGACAATCTTTTTGAACTAACAAGCACAATGGTCTAGCAATATGAGAGAAATTCCTAATGAATCTTCTATAAAAACCCTCAAGACCTATGAAACTTCTTACCCCTTTGACATTGATCGGAGGAGGTCACTTTTCAATTACCTCCACCTTTGCCCTATCAATTTCTATTCCCTTTGATGAGACCTTGTGACCCAAAACGATTCCTGGTCTCACCATGAAATGACATTTTCCCAATTGAGAACTAAATTAGTTTGCACACACCTCTTTAACACCTTGGACAAATTTGCAAGACAATCATCAAATGATCCACTAAATACACTAAAGTCATCCATGAAAATCTCTATGCTCTTTTCAACATGTCTAAAAAATAGCAAACATGCAACATTGAAATGTACTTGGAGCATTGCAAAGTCTAAAGGGCATTCTCTTGTATGCAAAGGTACCGAATGGGCATGTGAAAATTGTTTTATCTTGGTCTTCCAGAGAAATGACAATTTGAAGGTATCCGGAATAACCATCAAGAAAATAGTAATATGCAAAATCGGCCAACCTCTGAAGCATATGATCAATAAAAGGCAAGGAAAAATGATCCTTTCAAAAATCAATGCACATTCGCCAACCCGTAACCAATCTAGAGGGGAGGAGCTCATTGGTTTCACTTATGATTACGGTAATACCACCCTTTTCGTGAACGACTTGAGTGGGGCTAACCCACTCACTATCGCTAATAGGGTAAATAATACCGGCTTTCAAAAGCTTAAGAACCTCCTTCCTCACAACCTCTTTTAAAGTAGGATTCAATCGCCTTTGAGGTTGCCTTACCGGTTTATTCCCTTCATTTATCAAAATTTTATGCGTGCATATCGAAGGGCTTATTCCCTTTATATCATCAATAGACCAAGCAAAGGCGTTTTTATTCCTTTTAAACACCACAATCAATCTTTCAAGTTGCTCATTTGTCAAAGATGCATTCACAATCACCGGGTATGTCTCATTTCCTGTCACCAAGATATGCATACATTAAGTGGGTAGGAAGGGGTTTTAGCTCCAAATTGGGGGGTTCACTGGTCGGAGACCCCCCTTTACATTCTTCTTGATTCTCTTCATCTTCCTTTTTTAGTAACTTCTCATCCTCCAAGTGATTCACATCCTTCATTCCTTCATCATCATCTTGTTTTGGCGCCTTTGACTCCAAGACCTCTTCCTCCATTAAGAAATTCTCCATTGCATTCCTACAACAATCATCAATTAAGTCATCTACCACATTTATATTCATGACATCTTCAAAAATTGAAGGAAGCTTTAATGAATTAAAAACATTAAATGTAATAATTTCATCATTTATTCAAAATTCCAACTTCCCTTCTTGAACATCAATAAGTGCATGGCCCGTAGCAAGGAAAGGTCTCCCAAGAATGAATGGCATCTATTCATCCTCTTCCATTTCAAGCACAATGAAACGGCGGAAGGTAGAGTTTGTCAAATTTCATAATCACATCTTGAATTGTGAATCCCCTTTGGAAACTTTATGCTTCGATTCGCAAGTTGCAATGAGACACTTGTTGGCTTCAATTGACCTCCATTTAGCTTCTTGAATACTCCAAAAGGCATGAGATTTATTGAAGCTCCCAAGTCACATAATGCACTTCCAAATTGCAAACCCCCAATCTCACAGGGTATAGAAAATGAATCGGGATCTTTGAGCTTTGATGGCAACTTATTTGTAAGTAGTGCACTACAATGCTCCGTTAAGCACAAATTTTCATTGCCATGCAATTTTCTTTTTGAAGTAAGGACTTGTTTCATGAATTTGGCATAGGTAGGCATGTTCTCAAGTGCCTCCATGAAAGGAATGTTGATTTCAAGCTTTTTGAAAATCTCTACAAATTTCTTGAATTTCTTTGCCTTTTCTTCATCCCTTAGCCTTTGAGGAAATGGCACATTAACATGTTTTGGCTCATGATGCTTAGGATCCTTGACTTCATGGCTTTGTGGGTTGGGCAAAATAGACGTTCATTCATCATTTTCTCTTGCCCATTTCAAGACTCTCCTTTCTCTTTATCTTCATCCTCAACCCCTTCTTGTTCTCCATTCTTCATTGAATTTCTCCCAACTCTTTCTTCCAACTCTTTACCACTCCTATGGGTAATAGCCTTGCATTGCTCCTTAGGGTTTGGAATGGTGTCACTCAGAAGCACTTCTAAAGGCCTCTCATTGTTCAACCTTGCCAATTGTGTAAAATTATTAAAAGATGAGGAGTTAACAAATTTTGGGATCAATGCTATAAGAGTGCTTGTAAAAGCTCTGGGAAGTGCCTGTCCTTTCAAAAAAGCCTTCACAGCATTGAGAAGTCATTTTGTATAATATCCCAGCAGGTGGAGAAAAAAACTCCATTAAAGCCATCGATTCCAGCAGCTCCATGTGGGTTTAGGCCGAATGTTGCCTCCTTAAGCTCGTTCTTGGACGGATCTACAAGTAGTGTATCATTGTCCCCTTGCATGATTTCTTGTGTGATGATGCTACAAGAGAGCTTAATTAATATTCAAGTTGTTTGTAGCTGTTAAGAGATCACTAAAGTAGCTGACACCCTCAGCTTCAATGAGTTGCCAATCTTTAGTCCAAGTCCCATTCACTTTTATCTTCGAATTGTACAGTTTGTGTCTCTTGGTTAGGATTGAAGAGTGGAAGAATCTTGAGTTTTGGTCTCCTTCTTTGAGCCATTTCATGCCCAATTTTTGCCTCCAATAACTTTCTTCTTCAGCAAGGCGTTTGACATGTAGAGCTTGTGCGTGGGCGAGTGCATTTGGTTAGGCTGAGTCGGCTGGAGCAAGCAGGTACACTGAAAGAAGATCGGACGCTTCCTCGGACGCATTCAATCCTTCTCGGACGTCCGAAACCCCAACGGCTATTTTTTGTGCATTTATTACTTAGATGTTAGGAAGTAGTTGATCAATGTATTTATTCTAGAGCTAAATCTTATACAAGAAGCACCTGAATAAATCATCTAATACATTGAATACAAGCCTAAAATGAAAAGAGTAATTTGAGTGCAAATTGACTATAGTGCTTTGTTGTATTAGTGTGAAGTTGTGAGTGCAACTCAACTTTGAGTGGAGTGATAATCTTGTATGAAAGTGTGGTTGTAAGTAAGATTCTTGGCTCAACTAAAAGAGCTTTAGTGTGAGCAAGAACTTCCCAACTTTGTAAAGATTATTGGCTCACCAAGTGTGTGAAGCATTCAAAAGATGTGATACTAAGAAGTGTGTGTGTAAATGTGAAGTTTGTGTGTTCAATTTTTCTCTCTTTACTTTACTGTTCTAGTAAATTTATTATATCTGCATTTAAATTAAAAAGCTCACTATTTTCTGAAAGTATAATTTTTAGGAACCTAATTCACCCCCCCTCTTAGGTTGCTTTAGGACCAACACACACAAACTCTCACATTTACACACACACTCAGTCTTACGCACACACACAGACGCATACTTACACACGTCACACACACACACCTACACAGTCTCACACACTTACACACACATTGTGTGCTCACATATACTTACAAACTTACACACATACCCGCACACATTTACAAACACATACTTCACAGTTACACACACATGCACATACACACACTTATACACAGTCACACACGCAACCACATTCACACATATTTGCACACACAACACATTTATAGACACACTTACACTCACACACACTCTTATACACATACTCTCTCACAAACACACATACACATACACATTCTCCTTCACACATGCATACACACTCTCACAAACACATTTACACACTTATACACAGTTTCACACACACACATTATTACACATCACTCAAACACAATCACTCACACATACACTCAAATACACACACATAATCGCTCTTATACGCACACACTAACACACATTACACACACATACTCAAACACACACTACACATACTCAAACACATACATATATAGAGTCTCACATGCACTGTCCACACACACTGTTGCACACTGACACGCATGCTTACATATTTGCACATGCGCACAAACAACACTTACACACACAGTCACATACACTTAAACATACTCACAGACACTACTACACACACTCAATCACATACACCACACTTACACACTCAAACACACACATGCTCACACTCACACACACATACTTGACAGGCACACATACTTACACTCAAACACAGTAACTCGTACATACAAAGTCACACATACTTACACACTCACCACACATATTATTACACATAGAATAACACATTCTCACGCATTTACATAGACTCTAACACACATTCATACATATTATTATACACTTACACAAATACTTTTACACAAACACTCACATATTTAAATACTGATTGTTTCGTTAAGTAGAATTTAACTTTGAAAGGACAAACAAGCAATAATTAACCACACTAATTCATTATACTCTACCTAACTTCCGCAAGTATACGGAGTTGATAGTGGTATAGGATAAGTGGGTATCGTCTCACAAGGATTGTTGGAAGGCAATTACCAAGATTTACGGATATTTGTCTGTATAGATAAGCGAAATCAAACAATGGATGATGGAACTATTCTAGTAAGAAACATAATTAAATGAAAGCGATAAAAACTTAATTTAAGACTAGATTAACTAAAAAGAAAGTAAGTGAAAGTAACTAATTACGATATTAAGGAACTAATTAAGCTATTCTAGTAGAAGCAAGTAAAGGGAAGCACTTAATTTTAACCTAAATTGTCCAAATTAAAACTAAAATTGAAAGCAAGCAAATTACTCAATAAAAAGGGTTACAATTAAGAGATTTCGAAAACTAAAAGCAACAATTTCTAAACTTGTTTAGTTTAGAAATATCAAGTGCTATACGGATCGTGTAGATTAAGCACTTTAGTGCTATACGGGTCGTGTAGATTAATCTCTTTCATCATTAGTGCTATACGGGTCAAATCTACATGACCCGTAAAGCGCTAGACTTTATAATGATGAAAGAGATTCGTTATCCAAAATATGAAAAGAATTTTATTTCTGTGTGGTGTACTAAAAAATGCAGTAAAATACAATGTAGAACCTATCTTTTTAATTATTGTTAAACTGAATGGATGAGTAGAAAATGAGGTGAAAAATACGATCTACACCTATTTTATTTTTTTAAAAGAACATAATCCATTTCTTGCAATTCTTACTTTGTTCTTAATTCCCTTTTCATGCATTGAATAATTAACACATATTTAATTGATGATATGCTTTTCTTATAATCAAAAATTAATTCTCAAATTATATTAGCTAAAATCTTAATAGATAATCATTGTCCTCCTATAAAAAATTATTGTTATTATCTTTGAACCTGTAAATATCTAATATTAAATATTAGTAACTGTATAAATGATATAATAAAAATTGGGATACCAAATTAGTTATTAATCAGTTTTAACTAAAGTGTATTTTGTCTAATAAAATCTAAATATTAAATGTTTGTTGTTACTTTTGAATTATTACTGAACAATTTGATAGCTATTATTGCTATATGTTGTTGATTTTATTTTTTCAAATAAAAGTGAGTTATAATATCGAATATCTATCATTTAATTTACTAATATACATATTCATAGTTTTAACATAATGAATTAGTCAATAAATTTCACTCCATAAATTGCAAAATGGTGGTTGACTATTTTGCAATTTTTTTTTCTACTTTCATTATGTAGTTCTTATTATTGTGCAAACAATATATTTAAGAGAAGTTTTGTTTCTTAAATAAGAAAATGTTATTTAGTATTTGTCCATGAATGGTTCTTTTATCAAGTTAGTTCTAAGAGAGGTATAAGGATTCTAGAATAATTAAATACGCTAATCATTTGATAAATCTAAAATTGTTAAGATAAAAGTTGAATAAATGAAAATAGTAAAGAGTTCCAATAAACTTTATAAATTGTCAATATTTTTAAAAATTACACTATCCTCTTTGATTATTAAACTTACATAATTGATATAATAAAAACTTTAATATATTTCTTGTCATATATTGTGCTCTAGTTCAATAATACTTTAAACTTTTCTATTTCACTGTTAAAGTTAAAATAGAATAATACTTTAAACTTTTCTATTTTTGAAATTAAATAGAATACCAATGAATTCAACGTAGAATGCTTCAACAATTCCCAATCAAGGAAATTGATTTCTATTTTAAAAACTATAAGATAGATATGTTATTTACAAGACAATTATTTATCTTTTATGAAATCGTTTGAACTATTAAACTAAATAAATTCCTTATATTTCCAACAAAATTATATCTAAAAAAAAATTACATAAAAATCACCAGTAAACAAATATTTTTCTAAACTCATACAAATTATAAAAAAATCTTTCACATCGTTTAAACTCATACGAATTATAAAAAATTATTTGACTTAGTTGAACAGTCATATCAACTAAACATTAAGTGAACTAAAAAAATCAAATAATTAACATATCCACATATACTTTACTTTTTAATTCATAATAATAAAAATAAAAAAATAATATTTTCACACGTGTAAAACAGATGTTCTCATAGTCATTTAACTAAAAGCGTGAGAATGGGTAATCCATATTCGTGTTCAACCCATTTTAGAAGTATCAAAATTCAACCCAAACTCAACTCATACAAAACTTCAAGTCGAAAATCAGACCAACCCAAACTAACATCTGTATCAAAATATTTTTTTAAAAAAATCAATAAAATTTTAAAATATACAACTCTATTTTAGCAATATGACCTAATATGTAAATAAAACATAAAAACCACAGGTTTTATGAATACTTACTGTGTAAATACTTGCTACATTAGTACCAAGCTGGTTTCCAAGAGCCATAATAGAAACCTTAAATAAAATAAAATAAAAAAAGCTGGTTTCCAAAAGCCATAAATACAATTCCATAGAAACAACATTCAAACCGCCAAAGTTTAAAACCTAGAGGGAGGCACAAGACTAGATTTATTTAGAATCACAGAATCACTGCTCCCCAGCAAGAAGGTCCATGACCACACGCTTGATACTTCCATTGTTCTTCTTCAGCAGTTTTTGGTTGGTTGCTTTATAACACACAAAAGCCCTGCATGCACAATTTGCATATCATAAAAAACAAGTCGAACAGGAAAAATATTTTTGTTAAAGAAAGAGTAAACTATAACATTAAAGAGAAAAAGAACCCAGACACAAACACAGAAGCAACGTGAAGAGACCAAAGTAAAGAAACGGGAAAAAAAAAGAAAGATTTGACCGGAAAAAAAAACACTCCTTTGGAGTTCAATAAAGAAAGAAATGAAATAGATTTGGGGGTGATAAAATAGGCCAAAAGTTTTCTCTCCAATTTTGGAGTGCAAACAAACAAACAAACAAACAAACAAACCAACCAACCCTTAATCCCACTAAGTAGATTCGATTGTATGAATCTTGCTACGCCATTGCCCTCTTCATGAATCATAATCTCCTCAACTCCTAGATGGATTATATCTTTCCTACAAGTTACCCACCAAATCTTTTTCAATCTTCCTCTACCCCTCTTATGTTGACTACTCTCTCTAAAATCTACTCACCTGACAATCGCTTCTAAGATAACTAAACTGGTCGTCTTAACACATGAACTAATCACCTTAAGCGTGTTTCTCTCATCTTTTCATCAATAGATGCTACTCTAATCTTCTCACGAATATGCTTATTCCGTATGTTGTCCATCCTAGTGTACCCACACATCCATCTTAACATTTGCATTTCTGCTACTCTCATATTTTGCTCGTGTGTGATTCACTGCCCAACACTCAGACCCATAGAGCATCGCTGGCATAATTGCCGTTCTATAAAATTTACCCTTAAGTCGTAAAAGAATTTTGCGGTCACATAATGTTCCCGATGCCATTATCCATTTAGTCCATCCCGCTTGTATCCTATGTGTAACATCTCGATCTATACCATCATTACTCTAAATAACTGATTTGGAGTGCAATAGAAACAAAATGCTAAACAACTTTCAAAATGCCTAGTTCACCCACAAAACAATACAATATATGGAATGATTTGGAGGTGTGATAAAATAGGCCTAAAGTTCTCTCCAAACTTTGGAGAGACTCAATAATAGAGACAAAGTGCAAAAGGAACCTTTCTAAATTGCCAAAGTTTACCCACAAAACAATACACAAGAAAAAACATAATGTTTAACAAGTCCTAAATCATCCCATTTGTTTCCAACCCAAACAAGAAAGAAAACTTTTCAACTTTCCCTTCTTTTATTTTCCCCTACAACTAACTTCTCTCTTCTATTCTTCTCTCCAAAACTCTTAAACTAGTCCCAGAGGAACTTACCATCTCACGCAGCTCGTCAAGGATATGATCCCAACCTTCCACTCCACATAGATCGTCGACTGATTTTTCCAAGTCATACTCATTGAGCCTCAGGATCTCCTTGTTCAAGTCAACTTGTTTAAAACCCATCTCCTCAAGATCTTTCAAGAGGCTCTCCTCTACCTTGGATTGTTCTTCGACATATTTAAAGAGGCTCTCATCTACATGGGCTGTTTCTCTGACATCTTGAGCAGATATCTGCACAACAGTAGCAGGAGCTTGTAACCAAGGGAGGACAGGTGGTGCTACCTCAGAAAGATCAGTGATGGGATAGGGACCCGAAGAAGCAGGGGCTGCTGGAATGGAGCTTGATACAACACCACCACCCACCAGTAACGTGTTATTGATAGGAAAGTTCACCTCTTCTTCTTTCGCCAGTGAGGCATCAACCATGGGTTCCACCAACTGCATGCCACCATTAGGGACATTGATCTCAGGCAGGCTATCCACCACCATAGGCTCAGGGTTAACATTAACAATTTCAGGGGGCAAATTCAGATTGAAGCCTCGAAAACCTTCATGAGGCAGCTCCTTTGAAGAAGCCTCAACCTATTGCACCATTGTGTATCGCACGTAATGAATCATAGCAACAATCACCATAAAAGAAGAAATTATAGGAAAGATGGGTTGACTAACCTGGATAAGAACCCAAACACGCTGGCCAAACTTCTGACCAGATGGAGAAGCCATCCTCCAGTATGAAATGTACCGACCAGGACAATCAGGAGCAATAAATTCATCTAATCAACTGCAATATCACATTCTTGGTCGGCAGGTAAACCAGCAGCGGCAATCTGGAGCAGTATCGTGGTGAATAAGTACATCAACCAAATGTAGTGCTCAAACTGACATCAAATAATGCTATGCAAATCAACAGAGGAGGAACATTGAACTAAAGGAGCACCAACCTCTATGTCAACAGAAAAAATATCACTCAGCTTATCTCCTCCAATCCAAACAAGCAGTGTTCCTTGAGGCCACACTACAGATCCATTGTTCCTCATCCTCCAAATCTTGGTGAATGGAGTTGATGGGGCCATAATGGTACCATCAAGGATATTCACATCCTGAATGAAGCGGCTGTCTAGCTTAGATCGACCCAGCTTCACCGCACCACACCTAACCACTGGTGGCTTGTATGGAGTATGTACCCAATTATGCTGGAATCAACCAAAGAAAAAATTACTTGAAAGCAATGAACCAATGAAGGAAAAATGGTATTGCACAAAGAAGTAGAAGCTAATAATAAAAAATTCCAGGAGTATTAAAACAACATACAAGATCATACAACCCCTTGGAAGAATAACGGTGCTGATGGGCCACAGGACGATCCATTCTTGTGTAATCATTTTCATTCCCCATTTGGGCAAAGCAGATACTGCACAGATCATAATCATCTTTCCTGCAGAAATAGGAAGACAAAGGTTTCGTAAGATAAATTAATTGATTAATCACAGAAAAGAATAAAAACCAAGAAAGAATCATGCTTTCTTACACTTTGGACTTGAAGCGAGGGCCAGTAATTGGATGCACTCCACAACCATCACAACGAACACCACGATGGAATGTAATTCCAGAGTTACCAATGAGCCCGTGGCTCCTTCTAGGCTGGACAACATGAGACGAGCACAGTGGAGCAACAGGTGTGCCGTTTCCTAAAGGCATTCCTGTGAACGGACACTCATTCATTGGAATAAATTCTGTACCTGAAAATTTACCAAGACAAGTCTGGAATACATCCTTTGCCCCTAAACCAATAGAATCTCTAGATCTAAGTTTAGACCACACTGCATTGGCAGGATAATTGGGGAAATCACGTGCATTGATAGACTTTGTTCCCGTTGACTCATTAGGCTTGTCAGAGGCCTCCTTGTTATCACCAGTTAGAGTAATTGAAGTGGGTTGAACACTCAATGAAGAAAAATTCACAACCTTCCCAGTTGATAGTTGCTTACTGGACTGACAATCAACCTCCTTGCTCACATCAATCTCAATTGTACTAGATGGTTTAGGATACGCAGATTCAAGAGCTGCCTCAAGAACCTCCAATCCAGGAAGTTGTCTAGCTAATGGCTTCACACCTCCATTGCCCTTAACAGAATTTTCCTTATCAAATTTGGGGTCTGTCCCCTTTGATTCACTATTCAGAACAACCTCCTTGGTTTCTAAGGATGAATTTTGATATCCACCACTTGGCAAGACAGTAGATGCAGCCGCATAACCCTTTAGACCCTCGGCACCTTGAGAAGATGAATCAGGAACATTTGTGGTGGACCCAGGAGCCCCATCCTGCTTACTACTATTAGCACCAGCCTGCAGATCTGCTAAATGATTCAGATAAGGCAACCCCATCTCTGAAAAACATTGCGCAAGGTCAGCAAGAGTTTGACCACAGGGAGCACCTGTAGATGCCAAATCAGTGCATATCTTTGTGAAGGTCCGACGGATCGGCTCTGGTACAGATTTTAACAGAACATCAGGGCTGAGGTTCTGTGAAGGCTGCTGCACTCGAGGGGATCTCAAAGGAGTAGAACTTCCACTAGTTCTAGCGGAAGACATGATGCTCTTTTCAGAATTCAACTTCACTGTAATCCTCAAAGGATTCAGGGCTTGCCTAACCACATCATGCAGATCTTCATCGTCGCCAAGTGTTACTATGTCACCATCCTCATCGATATATGTCAGCGTCAGTTCAGCATCTGGAGTGAACTTGAAAATGCCAATGATCTTCTCTCTCAACCCAACCAAGTTAAGGTCATAAAGCTTGTCATTAGCAATACGAGCATTGAAACGCCTAAGTGTTTCTTCATGCTTAACCTGTGGTAATAAGAGGAATTAAACAGTGATGAGAAGAATCAGTAGCGATGATAACAGGACAGCCTCAAATATGGTCATAGAAAGGCAAGGAGTATAATAGCACATATTCTAAATATGCAGAGTCCCTACTCTACTTTACTTTGGTAGGGTTATCCAGCAATTAAAACAACTTAGACTTGAGTTGCTGCAAATAGAGCATTAAGTTTCATACCTCCAAAGGAAGAGAAAAACCTTCCTTAAATAGGTTTAAAATACCCATTGAGGGAGTGAAAGGGTAACAAACAGACAGCTGAGCTAACCATATCAACTTAGAGATAGCCAGGTCTCTCTTTCCTTTGGCCAACCAACCACACCAAAAAAAGAAAAAGCATCATATAAAGAATTGACAGAATGAAACAGTAACTTCTCAGAGAAATTCTTCACACAATTCCTTATATCTGTATTAGACTGCTAAGCTCAATATACAATTTGGTACATGCACAAAAAAGGCCAAATCCACCATCTGAATCAAAAATCTTAATGTACAATTAGGTACATGCACAAAACAGCCAAATCCACCATCTGAATCCAAAATCCTACGTATCGACCGCACTACAAACTGAATATTCTCTTGCTGCCGCACATGCTTATTTTATTTACTACATTTTTAATTATAAATAACAGGCAGCAATTATAGTAGTACGTCAATTCCCTTTTACAATTTAGCTTCTCTCAAATTCACACCAATCATCCCCAAAATATTAGGGTGAAAACCCTAATAATCAGTAAAATTAAAATTGGGTAGATTTCCCTTGATTACTCCCACCAAACCAACTCAATAATCATCGATAAACGATTTCATAAAAAAAAAAACTTAATTTGAAGGAGAGTAACAAACCTTGATCACTATAGTAGACTCCATAGTCGCAGCAAGAAAGCGTTCCAGGTAAGCCGCAAAGAGACTCCGGTTATGCGCATCATACCTACTTTTTTTTTCTAAATTTTTCCACTTTTTTCTAATAAAATCTATAGACTGCTATATTAACAGATATTTGGGAGAAATTAAGAAAGAAGAAAGAAGAAAGATTCAAAGGAAGGGATTAGATTAAGGCGGAATTAGAGAAACTAATTATCAACAATACAAGATAACTAATCTAATTAAGGAGATTGAGATTTCACGCAATCCACGCGTAGCCGTGAGTCGCGTTTTTCTCCCTAATTTTTTGTTTTTTTTCCTTCTCTAAAATTCTAATTCTACTAGAGCTCTTTTATGGAAAGAGGATTCTGGGTTCCTAAATAAATAAAGGCCAGATACATGTACTTTGTTTTTCCTTTTGGTTTTGTAAAATTTTTATTTTCGTGTTGCCAAAGAAAACCGCCAGGCGAAGGAAGCTAAAGAGAACCGGAGTCTATCGCAAATTCTTGTTTGGACCGGATATTTAATTTGTGTAATGGATCTTTTAGTCTTTAAGAGATCACACTACGGCATACTTTTATCTCATATATAATTCCCACAAATGCTTATAAAAATTATTTTATCTCATATATAATTCCCGCAAATGCTCAAAAAAATTACTTATAAATTTTGTAGTATAAATTAAATTTTATAAAATATATGATATCTATTAAATATCGAATTTATTTAAATATTTTGTCACGCCTTATGGTGATAAAAAAAAAGGGTTAATTACATTTTACCTCTTAAACTTAAACTATAGTTGCATTTTACTCTTTGAACCCTAATAATGTATACTTTGCTCTCTCTTAAATGGTTCCATCATATAAATAATTATAAAAAATGATGTGGATATTTGTTTCAACATAAATGTCCTCCAGCAATTAACGTTCAAAGCTATTCTACTTTTAATTAATTTCTAATGATTTCATACATTCTTTTTATTTTTTTATTTCAGGACTATAAGAGAATTTTATGAATTGTCAAATTTTTTTAATCAACTTATACATTATTTTGTTCATTTATAAAACTAAATACAATTGAAAAGAAATTTTTACATCTATTTTTTTAAAATTTTATTTTACATGAACTAAATATGTTAAATATAACTTACTAAATATTTTTTTTTTAAAATTAAAAGATATCTTATATAAGAATATAATTTCCATTTCACAACTAATAATAAGGTGCAAGAAGAATTATCTTTTAACTAAATAAGTACATTTTCTTTTTATTTTTATAATTTTTGTATGACATCAATACACATGCAAAAAAATTTATTTTTTAAATTTTTTTCAAATTCTTTTGTTATGTATAAAATTTATAAAAATAAAATCATTTATATAGATAAAAGAAATCTACTTGCATATTTTATTTTCAATATGTTTAAATCTTGGCAAAAGAAAATTGAAGAAAAAATATTGTAAAAGTTTACTCTATTAGTATTTAGTTTTAGAAATGAAGAAAAATAATATATAATTTTATTAAAGGAAAAGTGATAAAAAATTTATTAATCTTATGAAATAAAAATATATTATATGAAATCATTAAAACTCTATGAAGTAAAGGAATATAATTTGTCTTCAAATGTTTGAAAGGTAATAATGTTAAAATAAATATCTACATAATTTTTTTATAATTATATATATATATGATGGAATCTTCTAGAGGAGATAAAGTGCAAATTTTTAGAATTCAAGAAATAAAGTACAACTGAAATGCAGATTTAAGGAGGGCAAAGCGTAATTAACCCTAAAAGGAATAAGAACCCATATTCGTTCTTTTATGTCGATCCAAGCAAAACGACTTTTGAGATTATTGTAAGAAGCAATACTTTTACCGGGCACTATGACATGAGATTATTGTAATAAGAAGGAATTATGCATTTACCTTGCTTGCGAGACTACTGTATCTTCGGACACATTTTTTTTTTTTTTTAATAATTTAAAAGAAACTCATTATAATTTGCTAATGTTAAAATTACCTTTTATAGTTGAGTTAAACAGTTAAACATTCTATTAAGTAACAGTTAAGAGATTAAAAATTTTTATTGAAAAGATTCGAAGCCTCCAAGTTTTTGTCATTTTATGCCTCCAATCAATGTTTATATATTTTACTATAAAATAACCCTTTATTTTTGGCGGATAGTGTTTTTGGATAGTAGAGAGATAATAGATTTAGGAATATTTTTTATTTTTTGTTCAAATCTATTAACCTTTTAACCTTTATCTATTTTACCAAAAAAAAAAAAAAATCCACAAAGGGGTATGGATATTAACCAAACCCCAAAAACTTCCTTGTAATTTACCTTTTCTTTTTTTTATTTATTGATATGACTGTAATAGTTTTATTTTCTAAATGGATCTTAGTTGGATAGAACTATCCAAATAACTTGCATCATTTTGTATTTCATGTAAAAACTACAATAAATAGGTATCCTTCCGTTCATTAACATAAAAATATATATATATATATAAACTTGTGAGTATTCTTAAGCAAAAATATTGGAGGAATTGGAGGCATTATTTTGGGTTAATATGGCTCACAAAAGAATAGTTCATCTTTCTTTCATTTGGGCGATTTTGTGATGATTTTTGAGTAATTTTGACAATAAATTAGATTCTTTGTGAAAAGTGAAGTTTGAATATATAATTTTTTACCCAGAAATATAGCAGGAAAAACTTTTGGGTGGTGACTGACAGATATGACGCCACTAGCTCCACCACCGTCCACCGGCACTACCACCACTGTCCACCACAATCGTCCACCTTTGCCACATATCTCGAGTGATATGTTGTTTTTGTTCCAAAAATTAAAAAAGGAAAAAAGAGACAAATGGAAAAACAAATCGAGAAGGGAGAAACGAGGAAATTTAAAACTACGTCAATTTTTATATTTAAGAGTCCCTGTAAAGCATGGTAATTTGGGCATTTAATAATCTGCAATTGTCATTTTCATGAGTTGTACTAATAGAAGGGGTAAATTAACAAAAAATAATGCTAGGGGGTTTGCTGCAAAACTAACCAAACCTTAAAGGAGTTTATTGTATTTAAACCTCTTTAGGAGGTTGATTAATCTTATTACTTAGGGAGAAAAACGCGTCACAAAGATCAACCTTATAGAAAAGGAAAGTTTCATCATTAAAAACAACATGGGGAATACTAGGAATCTCTCTTGCAATTTTCATTTCAGTAATCTACCTGTTAACAATAGCTTGTGACTGTAGACTATTCTGATCCTTAGTACATAAGAGAAATAAATAAGGGGACAAAGGGTCCCCTTGTCTTATTCCTCAAGAAGGCTTAACAAATTCATAAACATTATCATTTGTACTAAAGGGATAAGAAACAAAAGTCACACACTTTATTATTAAAGCAATCTACATAGTATGAAAAAACATTCTCTCCATCACTCTTTTCAAAAAAATTCCATTCTACCCTATCATAAGTTTTGGACATATCAAACTTGATTTCCATAAAATCATTTTTTTCCTTTACGTCTACCATTCAAATAATATAAATACTCATGAGCAATTGTGATATTGTCCATAGTTCATCTTCCAAGAACAAATGCAGATTGAGACTTATGAATACTCTAAGGCAATGAAAGGTTTCAATCAATTAATAACAACTTTGAACACTACCATATACAAAATGTATTACACAAACTAATAGGTCTATAATGTCATACTAAAGAAGGATTTTCAATCTTTGAAATGAGGGAAATAACAGTATGATTGACTGAAGATAGCAACTAATTTGAATGAAAGAAACTAGAGACAACACCTGTGACATCATTATCAACAATATTCCAAAAATCCTAGAAAAAAAAAAAGAAAAGCAAATGGCCATACCATCAAAACTTGGTGCCTTATTAGAAGCCATTCAAAAAACAACTTCTTCTACTTCAACCATATTAATAGGTTTGAAAGTTTATAACTAATATCAGAAGTAACAGTTCGAGATATTCCATTTAACATCTCTGTACAATTTGTTGGATGACATGCAATAAATAATTGTGTATAAAATTCATATAATTCTTAACCACTATAGACAGACTATCACACTTAGGCCCATTAGATCTTACCAAATTAACTACATTTTTCCTTCTGTGTAGAATTCAAAGTACAGGTACGAAAAAATTTAGTATTTTTATCGCCCTCTTTTAACCACTCTACCCTTAAATTTTGCTTCCAAAATATTTCTTCATTCCTATAAGCATCTTCCAACTTCTTCTTCAAAACCTTCATGGTTTCCTTAGAAAATATATTGGTAGACTACACCTTCTCAATCTCTTCTTTCCAGATGTTAATTTTATTTCTAGAATTAAAATTTGTCTTTCTATTTCAATCCAATAGTACCACCCTATAATTCTTTACCTTTTGAGTTAGTGTAAAAAATCTAGATTCATGACCTGAAATTTTCCAAGATTTACCACCCATATCTAGAACTCTCTCACAAGACATCCCCCATGGGTCTCTTTTTAAAAGGGATAGATTGTGGATCAGTAACAAGTAGATAAGTGACAAGATTTGAAGATTCATTATAGGAGCCACATCAAATTGATGATATGTTCTGATTGAGCCATATAAAATTGAGTTCTCCAAGGACTTGAAACCAAAGACCTAGAGTCAAACTTTTTACCCACAAACCCTTTACCCTCCTAATAAATTGCCTATGTAAAAGGTTGCTTAGTGAAGTCAATGTTCAACAATTCATTATTAGTAATAAATTCTCTAAAAATTCTAAAACAACCCTTAGATCTTACCTTACCTCATTTTCTCTCTTCAATAATGACAATGTCATTAACATCACAAATAACCAGAAAATCAGAGCCTTATGTGCTTCTTGTAGCAGATAGCAACGAAAATTGTCTATTCTAACATTATCAACACAACTGATATAAATGCACACACACCCCCAGCAAAATTTACCATAATAATTGTTAATTTGAACTTCAATAGAACAGTCCCCACATTAGAAGATTGAGCTCTAAGCGTCTTCTATAGCATGAGAAATTGTCATAGACACTTCATGGCCTTGATAATGCCATCCTAAGAGCTTCATTTATCCAATTGACCCACTTAAGGTTGGCCACCTCCACATTGTTAATTGAAAAAGGGATACTTACCTTATTAGTTTTTGCGCTCTCAATCAGAGAAGACCCATTATTGTTTTCACAATCGACTACCAAAGCTTCCTTTCTTTCTCTTTGAGAGTGCCCAATTGGAACCCCTTTTGCAGCAATTGAACATTTGATATGTGCTAAATTCACTAGCAAGTGTACTAATCGTATCAAGTAACAAAGTGATTCATGAGTAAGAGTATTGTTCTCACGGAGATTAGATAATACAATCTATTGACACAATTGCAAACCCCAAGGAAACTTAATCCAAGTGAGCTGTTATTTGAGAAATATAAATAAAGAGGATGATTTATCTACATAATGCTGAAAATTAAATAAAAGCTCTGGAACAACTTATTTGAATTCAAGTAAAGCTAGCTAGGGAAATTGATTTCACTTAACTACTAATTATGACGAAATTCAATAATATTAATTCAATTTCTCCTCTTAAGACAGCCAACTTAATCCTTCTCTAGAGCCAATTAATTGGACTACAAGTCTAATTTGGAAGTATATCTCTCGAACCACGCACAAATTAGCTATGGTATGCATTATAATAGTCTTATTCTAAAATAATTCAATATGCAACCAATTCAATGATGTAAGACTACTATTTAGCTGAATCTGATAAAAAATTATTGACTAAATAGATAAAAGCATTAACATCCACAATACAGACTCAAACAGTTAAAAAGATTGAACCTTTAATCATGAATCAACACACAGGGATAGAGAAAAGCTACATCAAACCCTAATTAGTAAATTTACTCCATAAATAAAGAACATAAACACTTGGAATTTAAATAAGACATATTCATTAAATTAAATAAGCAGTAGTAAATGCAAATAGTCTGAAGATTGAATGTTGCACTAAAGATTAATGTTGTGACTCCTTTAAGATATCAACCAATTCTCTAGCCAAACTTCAAAACACTTCAAAGTATTCTTCTACTACTAAAAATGTTTATGTAATCTAAGAGGACTACAAAAGGAACTAAAACAATGATTTAACTAATACTATACTAAAGACTTGAACAGTGCATATTAGGCTTGTGTGAAGGTTGTGCTGCCTCTCGACTGGACACGACTCCTTGACTTCACACACTTGTGTCTTTGTCTCCAGAGATTATTTATAGGTGGGAAAGTAGCCTTAGGGTTTGGAAGAACTTTCTGCCTATAAGGGTCGAAACTTTGGCTTGAAAAAAGAAAGATTTTCCATTACTTAATTTGCTCGAAGTTGCAATGCCGCAATGTTGAGCAAATGCCTTGGACAGAAAGCCGCAGTGTTGAGCGCATGGATCCTGAATGAACTTTCATATGAACGTTGCGGCATTGCAGAAAAGCTTGCAATCGAACACCATGGCATTGATTTTAGATTTCATTTTCTTCATAATTCAGATCTATTTCGTCTTCTTCTTCATATGTTCATTCCTTAATTAGCTCCTCCATTCTACAAAATACAATATCGCACATAAAAACACAAGAAAGTCCAAATAATCAACAATTCAACAAACACAAAAACAGATGAACAATCACACCAAAAAGCTCCAATACTAACTAAAGTAAAGGTTAAAATGGATGCAAAATAATTCTATTTTTGATAGTTATCACATTTTCCCAACCATAATTTTTACTAGTCCTGAGCAAAAAAAAAAATGACAAGATAAAAACACAAAACATATTAACTCTCTTCAATGCATTCCAGTCATAACAAAGAACATAAAATAGGTAGAGAATTGAACCAAAAATGTATAGAAAATAATTTTGATAATCAACCCCAAATGATCATGAAAGCATTATTCCTCCCATTAGGAAAGCAAAAAGCACTCGACTCATTAATAAGTGAAAAGCCCATTGAATAGAAGTTTAACAAATGAGAAACATGTTGGAGGCAATTATCACACACAATAGTATTCGCATTAGGGTAGAGATGAAATTAAACCAAACAAGTAATAATAAAATTCACTAATCTTCACTCCCACAAGTATATGGGATAGATAGTAGTATACGGCGAGTAGGTATCATTCCTACGGGAGGATTATTCGTTTAGCAATTACCAAGATTTAGGTTTGTATAGTTAGGCTAAGCAATAATAGAAGGGAAACTAGCACTAAACATATTCAAATAAACAAGTAATTGACAAGTAAAGGTATCTAAACTAATCTAACAAAAATAAGTAAAACTACTTCTAAATCAACTAAATTAAGTAAAACAAAATAAGAATTAGAAATCATGGAATCCTATATTGACTAAGGAAAGCACAAATAGAACTTGAAGGAAAAGAAATTTCCAATTTCTACTAATTAAAGCTATAAAAATTTCTAAAGAAAACTGGATTAAAACTAAATTTTTTTAGATTTTTGATTAAATAAAAGAAAGCCCACTGAAAATTACTAGGAATTAAAGCAAGGAAATGAAGATTTTTGACTAAAAATTACCAAATTAGCAAGAACCTAGAGAACTTCAAAGAAAACTTGAAATGGAAATGATAGCCTTAAGAAATTAGGGTTATCTTATTCTTTTTCGTACGATTTTTGAGCACTAGTTTCGAAACTTTTAGTTTTTATTTGTTAGTTTTTGTGCATTTTTGTTTTTGCGTGTTAATATATGTCAAGTATAGTGTTTTAGTGTTTATTTAATTTTATTTAACTTATATTTATGTGTCTATGTGTTTAAGGTTGTGCTTAGGTTGTTTACCTAATTCTTTCCAGAATTAGAGTTCTTTGTGCATTTTTGTTTAGTTTTAGTAAGTGTTTAAGTGTTATCTTAGAGTTATATTATAGATAGTAATGTGTATTTTTATTCTATGGTCGTGTAGGAAAAATAACGCATGAATCAGACGTCGGACGGAGATTTTAGAAGCAAAACAGTGAAGCAGTGCGAGCGCTAGAAATCGCGCACATGTTTGGGCCCTATTTTGTATTTGGAACATAACATTCTTGTCCGAGTTCTGATTGAGGTGATTCAAGATGCTTTGAAAATTTAGAAGAAGACCTACAACTTTCATGCTTTGGGTTTTCCCAAATTCTATTGGAATCAAGGTCTCCTTTAGACAGAAAAGTGAGGTGAAAATTGGTATACGTGCACCGAAAACCACGCACATGCATGAATCCTTGTGAATGTGTGCAAATTTCAAAATCAAAGTTCCAAGATGATCCGTGAGTTCCCATGTCCATGTACGCATGTTGTGCTCGCCTATGTTGGGTTGCTACTATGCGATTTTGGTGTTTTCTCCGAGTATCCGTTTTGAGCCCATAAATATGTGTTTCGAAACTTATTCAGAACCTTACGCAATGTAACATTTAAAAACTATAAATATGAGGGTTTAGGATTTGAAAATCATGGTTTTTCTTTCAACTTCCCATTGGGAGCTACAAGATTAGACTAGGGTTTTCTTTATTTGTCAAGAAGAATTGAAGAGTGGTTCAAATTGACAACCTTAGACTAAAAACTTGCTAGTCTTTAGTAGATAAGCATTCTTCAATCTTTTTAAATATTTTTTGGTTATGCCCTTTAATTCTAGTTTCATTATCCTTTTAAATTCTTTCTAGGGTTTATGTGTATGAAGTAGTTTTCCATTCCTTCAATTTATTGTTTCTTTAATTGCTTTTCATACATTATAGTAGTTTATTTGCTTTTGTAGATTAATTATAATTTTACTTCTTAGATTAGTTTTAGTCAAATCTCTTCCATCATGATTTCTTCAAATAGCGTTTGAGTGAAATAGCCGATAATTGTTAAACATTGTGAGTTTGACCTCTACTTCCGCTATATACTATTCATCCCGTACACATGCGGTGAGTTATCTACTTAAAAGTTGGATTAGGAGATTATAAATTTTATAACTAGATATTTTACGTATCAGGAAGCAATGTGATTTGCAAGAAATTTAAAAAGAAAGCATATAAAAATTATATCTACTTAAAGCTAATGAAAAAATTAAAATTAACTAATCAAAATTTAAATTTACTAGAAATTAAAGACAAGATCTCAAGTAAATTAAAAGAAAACTTATATATTAGGAAAAGAAACTTTAATCCTAAGCTAAAACTAAACTACTCTAATCAATTACAAAATTACCAACTACCCTTCTACTATGTGTACTAGAATGATTTACAAGACAACGTTTAAAGAGTTGCAGCCCAAAATTACAAATTTGCCCTAAATACTTACGGTGAAGCGCTTTGATGTTGCGACATGGGATAATTCATGTCGCGACATCGAGTTAAAAGTTACACTTTGAAATCTCACCTCGATGTTGTGATATTGAGTTTCTTCTAGTTCAAATCTTCAATCTTCATCATTCGCAATTTGCTCCTTAGACTTTTGTGATTTTGAACTTTCACCCCTTTTAACTCTTATCCTGCAAAACACTTAAATTACACAGGTAGTCTAATGAAACTAAAATTAAGCAAAAACATACTAATATCTTAATATTTGCAAGTAAAGTAAATGCAAATGCCTAATTCTAACAATTAAACTAAACACTCAATTAAAACACCCAAATTAGGGGTTAGCCTATTAAATAGATATAGGCTAAAGTAAAATAACTCTAGTTTACTAGAGTTATCACACACCTCCAAACTTAGCGTTTTGCCAGTTTCGAGCAAAACAAGGAAGAAAAATACTCTAACTAAACAAGTAGACATAAAAATATGACCAAATTGACAACACAAAAGATGAATAATGGATGTACTTTATGTGATTAAGGAACCTTTAAAGGGATCTCAAATACCATATAGTATTTGAACCATGTTAACTAGTCATTTCAAGTTTTCGGATTCTCCAAAAGAAATTGAGTTCAAATACCACACATGATTTCAAATAACCAAATATTACTATCATAAAAAAGGTTTTTGAAAAATATGTTTATTCATTCAAAACATAGTTTGGCTCAAATTAAAAGGATTACTAAGTTTTACAATCATCCCGCTAGGCCACATAGAAATAGAAGATCATTAGGAGTCTACCCCTAAACTTTACACTTTTATTCTAATAACGAGTAAAACTCATCCATCCACTCATCCAAAATTCAACAATTATTAACCAACAAACGACTAAGCTTGAAACAAGTCCAGTTATAAAACAAGTGACTAAGAACAACATTATGCTAGAAACCAAGTAATCATCCATGTAAGTTCAAAATATTCAAATCAATCATTCACTCACCAATAAATATTCTAATTGACATCAACTTAAAACCCTTAGCTAACTACCAACAACTCACTCAAACCAATCAATAAGGACAACAATAAACCAATCCACCATGTAGACATCAACCAAAGCCCAAAATGATCATTCCATAATCAAGTATTAAACATAAATTTACTTGGCGTCAGCTTAAGGTCCTTAGCCAATCTATTCCAAAATCACCATATCTAAATCAAATTATCTCAAAAGCATAAACTAGATAAAATAAAGTACTAAAAATGTTAAAGAAATGAAAGGTAGAAATGTTTTCAAATCCTTCTGAGTACATAAAATAAAGAAAGTGGAAAGAATTAGGAATGGGATGGAATGGTCTTCTCCATGTGCCACGAATCATTATTATTCATCATCGGTCTTATTAATGTCTCATCCAATCTCTCTTCTTGGCCTTCTTCAGCACCAATGTGTTGACTCTTCTCAAAATCTTCATCCTGGATCCCACCAATGTCACCAACTTGCTATAATTCTCCTTGATGTGTCAGTCCCTAGGGTGGTGTATAAAAGGACTGCCCACAAGGTAGACCATAATGTCATGCAAGAGGTGGTCTTGGCTCCATCCATGTTCTCAATGTTGTGGCCTTAAGAGCTTTACCGACGAGTGCCAAGTTGTTATGGAGGACTAGCTTTGTGATGCTCGTGGGGGTAATGGTGGTGGCATAGTGGCTTCTTCGGGCTGCTAATGCCTCTCGAACTCTGAATTGTCTTGTACATATATTCTCTGTTAATCCGGTCTCTTGGATGATTTTGAGGCTTTTCGGGAGTGATTGTGTATTCTGCATCAATACATAAATAAATTATCAAGCTTGGAGCATAGAATATAAACCTCCTAGTTCTCTTATTATCCAAGAATCCTTGCCAAATCAATCTTCCAACATTAATTGTCAAGGCATTCCTGGAAGAGTAGCATAAACAAGTCAAGCTTCATTCCTCAAAATATAACTCACTGAGTTTGAACCCCAAATCCTACAACTAATCAAATAAAACCACAATTTAGCACACAAAGATAAACCCTTGCGAGGAAATTTCAACTCCTTATCATTAGTTGCATTCATAACCCAATCTATATTAGGAGATCACAAAGCATTTTTTAGAACAGTCATGTCCTTGTTTTTGTCATTTATAAACTCCGGGTATGCCTTGTGATCAATTGAAGTTATATTGAAATAAGAATTGATCTTTTCAGAACTGAAATCAACCAATACCCCTGTCACTCTCACTTGGCCTCCTTCCAAATCACATATATTACAATGAAACTCTTTAACCAAATTTATGTAACCTGGCTTAACTACTTTGTCAAAACCTTCCCGTTTCCTTACTTTAAGTTGTACCTCCAATTCCATGCGTACTCCCTCAAAATCCCTCCAATTCATTGACAAATCAAATTCACACTTTCCTTAATGTCCTCATAGTTTCATTAGCTTTGAATAACACTCGAGCATGATAACTAGAGAGTTGGGCTACCACAACTAGTTCAATTGGTTCACTACTAGTCCCTTCTCCCATTTTTCTCTTATTTGAAGTCTCTCCTCTTCCCTTACCTCTACTATCACTCCTGCCACTTCTACATACTCCCGTTGTCATTGTTATCAACCAATTCAACAATTCAACAACAATTATCAAAATCAACTTGCGAAACAACCTTCAATTAGGGCAAAGTCCAACAATGAATACTAATTTACGCAAGTCAGCACCAAAATTTACAGATTTAAAGGCAATAATGGGAACCCACACAAATCAACCAGAGTTAACCCACAAATCAAAAGCCAATTTCTTCAATTCATCAAGTGAAAACCCACAAATTTAAGGGTAAATTCGTCCGAAAATTACCAAGGAATTTGGATTCAAAATCTCAAAATTAATGGTAAACTATCAACACTTATGGGCATGAGCACATAAAATTGGAATTTGTTACCAGTATTATTGATGTATTAGTACCCTTGAATTTCTTGAAAACCTCTTTGAAATCTTGAATTTCTCCCTTGAAAAACCCAACTTGATGCTAGAAGATGGAATTAATTGATTCTAAGATGTGTTTATGCTGGATTTAGAGGAGAAGATTAAGATTAGAGGAAAGAGAAAAGAAGGGTTGCGGCTAGAGGTTTTTAAGAATTGGGTTTTAGATTGAAAAAGAAACTAAAAAGGTGTTGAACCCTTGTTTTTGCTCGATTCTAGTGTTGCGACATCAACTATTTGACGTTGCAACATAGGGTATCAGGAGCTTCTTAGGCATGCTTTGGTATTGCGACATAGAGGTTTTGATGTCGCGACATCAAATGTTATATGTGCCCCATACATGGTCGATGTCGCGAAATTGAGACGAGGTAAAATTTTTGACCTTCTGGAAGTTTGATGTTGATGTCACGATATCAAATTTAATGTCGCGATATCAAGTATTCTAACTGCCTGGAGGTTGATTTTGACGTCGCGACATCAAGAATCGATGTCGTGACATCGAGCTGAACTTCTGCCCATTGTGATTTCAACACTTATTGAATTTTTCCATCCACTTAACTTTAACCCAAGCCTTTTCACCTCCTCCAAATATTAAAATCATAAATCTTAGAAGAAAATTTTGACTTTTTCCCTAGCACAATTAATTCAAAACATAAGCAAATTTTCAAACTAAAATTCATTCAAAAGTAAACCTAATTAGACCAAACTAAAGTTAAACAAGAAATAACACTAAAAATAAACAAGACATGGAATTTAAAGATTGGGTTGCCTCCTAAGAAGCGCTTGTTTATAGTCATTAGCTTGACTATGGCATGACTTGATTAAATAAAGTAATTAAGGATAGTCGGCCATCCTTTTCTTTTTTGTCTCCATGGGAAGAGCTTGATCCCCTTCTTTTCCACTAAAATGCTTGATTCTCGGCTTTCACATGCATTTGCCCATGTAAGCAAATTTTCCACGTATTTGCAAAATCTAATGGACTAAGAACCACAAAAATTGCTTCTCAAACCACCATCTCTTCTTTTTGCATAATTTCACTCTTTTGTCAACATGAATCCCCTGATTCTTTGCAATAATCTCTTGATTCTTTTTCACATCACAACCAATATCGGGTGGCTTTTTCTCCAATTTATTTCTCACGTCGTTCTTTGTTTCATCCCCTACCTTGAGTGTCTTTTTGTCCTCATCTTTGAGTGCTTCCTCATTTAAGCTATCAAGAATAGAACACAATTTTATTCAAAATTTGGAATATTATCATTATAATTAAAAACATCGAATTCAACCATCTCGTTTTCAACTTGTAAAATCAATATCCCTTTGTTCACATCAATCATTGCAAGCACGATTCATAGGAAAGGCCTATCCAAGATCAATGGAATATTTGAGCTTTCTCTCATATTGAGCACTAGAAAATCTACCAGAAAAATGAGTTTATTCACTTGAACCAACACAGGCTTCTCTTCCACTAAACCATAAGGCTTTCTGTTGGACATATCTGGCAATTGGAGTGTGATGTGAGTAGGTTTGGCACTTGTAGTACCCAACTTGTCATAAATGACCTTCGGCATAACATTAATGCTTACCCCAAACTAATATAATGAGCGATGCAATGTATGACCATCAATGTTCATTGGTATAGGGAATCTAACGGGATCCTTGAATTTAGGTGGCAATTTCCTTTGTAATATTGCACTACATTTAGAATTGAGGCATACCATTTCATCATCAATCCACTTTCTATTCTTAGCTAGAATCTATTTCATAAATCAAGCATAGTGGGGTATCTTAGTGAGTTCATCAAGCAAGGGAAAGTTAATTTGGAGCTTTTTGAACATCTCAGGGAAGTGATTGAATTATTTCTCTTTGTCTTCTTTCATTGGGTCAACTAACAGTTGGGGAAACGGCATCTTCACCTAGGGATGTAATTTCAAAGGTTCCTCAATTTGCTTCTTCTTGCACTCTCAATTATTCTTCTTCCTTCTCTTCTTTGTCAAAATTACCCTAACTTTGAACTTCCACCACCTTTGATTTTTGCTTTTCTCCTTCCTTATCAACTCCAAAATTGTCATTGCCCACTATTAATTCCTTTCCACTCCTCAAAGTTATAGCATTACATTTCTCCATTACCACTTGATCTCTTCCATTTTGCTCTCTTGATTGGAAATTGTATAGCTTGTCAATGCTCCCAAAGGTATGTCATTTTGTTGTCTGGCCAATTGACCCAATTGGATCTCTAAATTCCTTGTAGTGGTCTTATATTCTCATACTCTCTCATTTAATTCTCTATTTCTCTTCTTTGATTTTCGTTTTCTCTCCTTAAATTGTCAAATAGCAATTGGAAATCATCACCTTCTCTATAGAAATATTGATGGTAATTCAACGATAGTGGAAGGTTATGTGAATACTAAGGCCTTGGTTGGTTGGTAGGGTAAGGAGGATTTGATTGGGATTGATAAGAGTTGGTTTGGTGAAACTCCTTTAGTGAAGGGGTTGATAAGGTTTAGAAGAAGTTGATGCTTGGCTTTGGAAATTTTGTAGTTGAGGGTTGAGTTGGTTTGGAGGATTTTGTTAGTTATTTTGGTTGCTCCAAGAAAAGTTTGGGTGGTTCCTCCATGATGGGTTGTAAATATTTCCATAAACACTGGGAGGATTCCTTGATGATGCTTGATTAGAGACATAGTTCAATTGTTCATTTGTCCTCATGGAAACTTCACATTGTCCATTCAGATGTTCACCACCATAAAAATCGCAAACAAGAGGCATTTGAGATGGAGAAGCCACGGCATTTATGGTATTTCCTCTTCCCAAATGCTCAAAATCTCTTGTCAAATTACTCATAACATTCATCAATAATCCTTGTTGAGCAAGAATAGCATCATTTGAGTTCAAATTCAAAATGCCTCCATATTAATCATTGGCTTGTTGGACTTGTTGAGCAGTAGGACAATGATAGTAGTAGTTTGACGCCATCGGGTATCCTTTTAAGTAATGATTGAGTTTCCTCTGGCATTCTGAAAGATATTGAACCATCCGAGGATGCATCAAATATTGCTGAAGTTTCTTGAGTCAAACCATTATAAAATGTTTGGATTTGAAGCCGAAGGGGGATAGCGTGATGTGGTCATTTTCTCAACAATTTTTTGTACCTTTCCACGCTTCACTAAGACCTTCGCCTATGTCTTGCTGGAATAATGTGATCTTATTTCAAAATTTGGTGGTTCTTGAAGGAGGGAACTATTCAACCAAAATTTCTTGAGTTAATTGATTATAATTAGTGAATGTTCCTTGGGCATGTCATTGTAACCAAGCCTTTCCTCTATCCTTAAACGAGAAAGGGAAGACCCTCATGCGTATGCAATTAGGGTAGAACCGATTATGTTTTTAAGTGTCCAACACCTCTTCAAGGTTTATCAAGTATGTGCACGGATCCTCATTAGAGCCACCACCAAACATCATATGGGCTTGCAACATTTTTATAAGAGCGACATGATTTTATTTCGAAGTTATTCGCCTGCACCAAACTCCTTGCTATTGTAGAATTGGCTCCATCAAAATTTGGCATTGCATATTCTCTTAAGGGACGCCCATTTTCATTCATTCCATTTCCATTATAGCCCATTCTACCATTGAAATTAGCACCTACACCATTGTTTCCCAATCCCTTCTACTTGATCATCATAAGCATTGTTGCTAATATTCTCATTCAAAACCCTTTGATTTTGTTGAGGATTTTGACTGTGAGCTTTTCTAACTCTTGTTGTACTCTTTTCTTCTTTTGAACTTCCCTTAATTCTTATTCTCTTTCGTCATGAAGGCAAATCAAATGCTCTTTTTCTCTTATAACCATGCAATATAAAAGCAAATTCAACCAATTAGTCACAAGTGCCATTTCAATTCACAAACAAGAACAACCAACATAAACAAATAAAAACTACTAATTAAGAACTGAGATTAACTACTAAGAGAAAATGCCAAATCTACACAACCCTGAATAAAGCACTAAATATTGCCAAAATACCAAGGACACTCTGGCAACGGTGCAAAAAACTTGTTCTCCTTTGGGTAGAGATCAAATTAAACCAAACAAGTAATAATAAAGATCACTACACCTATTATTTTATCCTCACTCCCGCAAGTATAAGGGATAGGGATAGTAGTATACAGCGAGTGGGTATCGTTCCCACAATGATTGTTGGTTTAGTAATTACCAAGATTTAGGGGTCCTTGTATAGTTAGACTAAGTAATAATAGAAGGGAATCTAGCACCAAACATATTCAAATAAACAAGTAATTGAAAAGTAAAGGTTATCTAAACCATGTAAACTACCTCTAAATCAACAAAATTAACTAAAACAAAATGAGAATTAGAAACCAGGAATCCAAAATTGACTAAGGAAAGCATAAAGAGAACATGAAGGCAAAGAAATTCCATTTTCTACTGATTAAAGCTATAACAATTTGTTACGAAAACTAGATTAAAACTAAATATTTTTGGACTTTTTTGATTAAATAAAAGAAAGCCCACTAAAAATTACTAAGAATTAAAGTAAGGAAATGAAGATTTTTAACTAAAAATTACCAAATTAGAAAGAGCCCTAAGAACTTGAAATGGAAGCAACTTGATTTGAAGAAATTTAAAAAGAAAGCACATCAAAATTATATATATTTAAAGCTAATGAAAAACCCACTAAAATTAACTAATCAAAATTTAAATTTGTTAGAAATTAAAGACAAGATCTCAAGGAAATTAAAAGAATATTTTTTATTATAAAAAGAAACCTGAGTCTTAAGCTAAAACTAACCTACTCTAAACTACTAAATTACCAACTACACTCCTGCAATGTGTACTTGAAAAGATAAAATTTTTAGAGTTGCAATCCAAACTTACAAATTTGCCCTAAATACTTTAGCTAAATTGGTTTGATGTCACGACATGGGATAATTGGTGTTGCGACATCGAGCTGAAAATTACACTTCAAAATCCCAGCTTGATGCCGTAATCGTCGAACCTTCCATGGCGTGACATCAAGTTTCTTCAATCTTCATTATTTGAAATTTGCTCGGATTTTTGTGATTTTCAACTTTCGCCCCTTTTAACTCTTATCTTGCAAAACACATAATTACATAAGTGGTCTAATTAAACTAAATTAGCAAAAACCATATTAGTATCTTAATATTTACAAATAAAGTAAATGCCAATAATTAAACTAAAACACCAAATTTAAGGGTTAAACTATCAAATAGCTATAGTTTAGAAGTAAAATAACTCTAGTTTACTAGAGTTACTAAATAGTGACGAACACGAATTAACACAAACCAAGGATCAAATAGATTTTCAAAACTTATAATGTAAGCTAAGGAATAAAGATAGTGTGTGTGTGCATATAATGCATGCATACATATATGCATATATGTGTATACAAATATATATATATACATACATATATATACATACATACATATATATATTTATATATATATATTTATATATATATATTTATATTATATATATATATATATGAAAGTAATTCACATCACCTTAGATAAAGGATCATCATGAAAGCATTATTCCTCCCCTGAGAAAAGCAAAACGCACTCAACTCACTAATAAGGGAAAAATCTATTGAGCAAAAGTTTAACAAATGACAAACATGTTGGAAGCAATTATCACACACAATACCCATGAATACAAATGTGTTCAAATCATGTAACGTAGGCTAAGGGATAAGGGTGTAATCAACTATTCAACAAACACAAAAACAATCACACCCAAAAACTCTAATACTAACCAAAGTAATGGTCAAAATGGATGCAAAATAACTCTATTTCTAACTGTTATCACATCTCCCCGACCATTACTTTTACTAGTCTTGAGAAAAACAAAATAACAAGACAAAAACGCAGAACATATTAACCCTCTGTGACGCATCCCAATCGTAACAAAGAAAATAAAATAGGTAGAGAATTGAACCAAACATGTATATAGGTGTCAAAAGGGGTAACTGTAGGGATAAGAGTAACCATTATATTGAGCCATATAAAGGATCAACACAGTGGATCATTAACTCATAGTAATCCACAAACACATTATTCAACCATATACAAATGAAGGCAATGTACAAACTTTTCATTCCCCACTTCAAACAATTTTTTTTTCTTCTTTTTTTTTTTTTTTTTTTTCTTTCCCTTTTTTTTTCTTCTCTTCTTTTCTTCTTTTGTACATACTTCTTTGATTTTCTTTTCTTCTTTACTTTTGAGGACAAAAGCCACTTCACCTTCTTACGCATCATGCAGTGAGTGGATAATGTGTACAAAGAACTTGAAGTCATAACTGGGGTTCAACAATGTCATTGAAGAACTTCTAGAAAATGAACAATATCTAAGGTAATAGGTGAATAGCGGATAATAAACAAAGAAATTACGGCTAAACAATATGGCTCAATCAAGAAAAATCAAAGGTTATACGGCTCAAAAGGGGTAGCAAGGGATAAAATGTAATCAAAGACAGGCAATTCGGTTACTCGAACGGTCCCATAACATACCTAAATCATTTCCTTGACCTAAGCTTCACTCGTAATTTGTAAGTATAAAATCACACACAATTCCAATGAATGTCATAAATTAAACAACTATCGCAAGACAATCACGATAATCACTCATAGAAAATTATCTCACTTCCACACATCTTCACTTAAGGAATTTATATAGGTATATAGTGATAATACTTTCACAAGTCAAAGGGCTAAAAAATCAAAGAAAACTTATATATACCTTTAATCCAAAAAACTCCAGCAAATAGTCTCCTTAAAACATTTTTAAACTTTGGATACATAGTCAAAAAAGTTAATACAAAAACTACTAAAAATAGAAAAATATTTTTGTTTTATCCTCTACAATACTTTAGGCAAAAGGGTATAGAATCCTGAAGGCTTCTATCCAGTAGCTCGAGAGTCTTTTATAAATTAGAATCTCAAGACTAAATAGTGGATAAAATAAAAGACTTCAAGTTATTATGTATTCCATATCACCTTTTCATTTAAGAATAAAAAATAACATAAGCTCAATATTATAAACTCATTTAAGCAATTTATACATTCTTATCCTCTTAAACAATTATAAATGAAGAATAGAGCTACTGAAATATATAAACAACATTAAATGATGAATAAAATTGCTGAAAATGTCATAAAATAAACACAAAAACTAATGTAAACTCTATAACATGGCCCTCAAATGTCTATATCTGTAGCCTCATCATCTGTCTCAAGCTATCTAGCTGCACCACTAGGTCCTGCCTGTCTATCATCCTCAAATCCTAAACCAACAGGTGGCACAATAGAAGGGAAAAGGCATAGTATCAGTGCCCAAACACCTCATAGTAGCTCGTTGCATCGCTTCAACTTGAAATATACTTGTCGCTAAATACTGTATCATATCCATCATCTAAGCTGAAGACACAAGCTGCTTCCACTGCTGTGGCTACTGAGAGGATGAACCCTCTCCATCATGTGATGCATAAATACCTAGTTATGAAATGTTATAAAACACCTGAATCCTACTACTAACTAGGTGACATCCCACAAGTATACGGTTGTCAACTAGCAGTAAAGGGAAATAGGGATCGTTCCCACACGGATTAGTCACTGATTATTTGGTTAGATTACAAGTTGAAGTGGTTGATTTAGAGAAAAGATTTAACTAAAACAAGAACTAATGAAACTAAGGCAACAATTTAAAGACTAGCAAAACCAATTTAAAGTCGACATTAACACTAAAAAGCATTTTGTAAGAAAGTAATTAAAAAGGAAGCATATATAAAGAGCAATTAAAGAGAGCAATTAAAGGTTAAAGCAACATAAGCAAGCAATTAACTAGTCTAAACTACAAATTACCACTAAGAAAGCATAATTTAAGGAATCCCATTGACTAATCTACTCTAATTATCTAGTCTAAACTGCAAATTATCACTAAGAAAGCATTTTTAAGTAAAGCCCATAAAATAATCTAACAATTACACTAAAAATTTAAGTAAAGAAAGCAAAGATTAATAATTAAATGAAAATCCCAAAAACTGTTTTACCAATTAAACTAAGAAATAAGTAGAGAAAGCAAGTAAAGAGAAGCAAATAAACTAATTAAACTAAGGAAATAGGAAACTAAAGGTTAACTAAAGTAGTATGAACATAAATAAAGTATTTACCAGTACAAAGACCCAATCTTCAACTTGGAAATTAAGCTTACAAGAAAGAGAAATTAGAAATCCTAATCTAATCTAAGAATACCCTTCCCAATTGGGAAGGAAAAGGAAGAGAACTACTCCCTATTCTATCCTACTCCTACTAGCTTTCTAATGAGTCTTCTATGCCTCAAACAAGGCTTAAAAGGGGCAACTGGCATCAAATATTGGGTGTTGTGACATCGACTTCAACTTCTGCATTACTTCACAATTTAGCTACGAAAATCTTCATTTGACATTTGATTGATGCGTTGTTTTTTTTTCATGCAACCTTCACATATAGGAGAACATTATTTAATAAAAAATTAAAATAGCTCTAAAATAATTTAAATAACATTCTAAACAAAAGCGGCCAAAAAATGAAAGACAAACAAAGATGAATAAAAATCTAACTCCTAATGAAGTTCGGTTAAAGATACGACAAAAACTCTAAACATAAGAACCTACTGAAATATAATACTTAATACCTAAATAACTACTAAAACATTTTATAAAAACATACTAACATATAAAAGTAAAAATAGATGAAAACACACAATAAAACACTAAGAATGCTTGAAACTAGTAGCAAAAACTTTAAGTTTAGGATACATATAACTCTAGCTTCTTAGGGTTATCATACTCTCAAACTTAAATTTTCACTCGTTCTGAGCAAAATAAAAGAAAAGAAAAAGGATAACAAAAATGACCAACACGAAACACAAGACAAAAAACACATGACATAATACACTAGAGACCACCAAGAAGACAACACAGAAGGTGAACAATAGATGTACTTAGAGTAATTAGGAAACCTCTCAAAAGACTTCAAATACCATATGACAGTTATAGGAACCAATTTAACTAGTCACTCCAAGTTTTACACTTCCTAAAGAAAATGAGTTCAAATGTGTTGGCCCAAAAAGCAACCTAAGAAGGGGTGAATTAGGTTACTTCAAAAAGAATTCTTTTGATGTGCTTAATAAGAAATGCAAACTTTATGCACCAAATAGAAACTTAAGCACAAATGAATACAATAGATATTCAACAATTTAAGCTTAAAGAACATTTTAGAAGATTGAGATTAAGAGTATCAAACCAAACTCCCAAGCTTCTCAAGCTTGGAGCTTACAACCACAAAGAGCTTCTTACAAGGCAACTACCAAGCTCTCAACTTGAAGTTTAGCCATTAAAAGTCTCTTCAAAGTAGGTGAGACAATAACCTCTTGTACACAAATGAGGATCACTCTTGCTCACACTAATTTCCTTTAGTTGGGCCAAGAGTTTACACTCACAACCTCCCTTTGTTACAATTGTTATCTCTTCACTCTTACACTTGAATAGCTCTTACACTACTTCTAAGCTCTTTTCACAAAACTACCTACACTATTACAACACTTGTACCCACTGTTTCTCCCAAATAGCTCAAGCATTACTTGTAATCAATGTAGAAGTCTTTTTTATTTAATTCAAGCAAAAGGGTATTTATAGTTGTCCAAAATCTGCTTCTAACAACTTTCCAACGGCTATTTTTTGCTTACTGGAAAACTAGCCGTTGGACCTTTCGGACGGCCGATGCAGCAAGTATACGTCTGAACGAACTAGCCGTTGGACCGTTCGGACGACCGCTGCTAAACCCTGCATTCGAAGTTGCATCCGTTCTATAAGGGTACTCGTTCGGACGTCCGAGGAAGCGTTCGAACCTGCGTCCGGTCGATGGAATGTCTTCTGGAAATATGGTCGGACGCTGTTCTTCGTCCGAGATGGATTTAGTTTCTTTGTGTAGGACGATTGTCATCGTCCGAATTGTTTTCCTTGGGGACAATAATCATCGTCCGTAACTCCTTATTTTTCTGCACACTTATTTGTTCAAACTGTTAGTGCGATTTGGTCATCATCAAAACATGAATAACATAACTGGGGTTCAACAATCTCCCCATTTTTGATGATGACAAATCAATTGGACAATTCAAAAAATAACCATAAAATATGAAGTACAACACAAGAGAATTTGTCCATTATTTCTCCCCCTTTTGGCATTATCAAAACATAAGAAAAATAATGCAATTCAAGCTCTCCCTAAGTATATTCTCCCCCTTGAAAGATGAATATAATGACTACACGGAGAATGAGTCAATTTATGCAAAACAATTCTTCCCTTCAAGAATATGTGTTCCATAAGAATGAGAGAATTCATGCAAAGAATTATGATCAAAACAATTTTTGCTCATTCCTTACCAAAAAGCATCATCAAAACAATGAAGCATGTGTGATGCAATTTCTTGCAAAATAGTCCATTTAAAAAAGAGAATGCTCCCCCTTTCTTTTGCAAGTAGTGACTTATTATAGACAAAAATTGGGGATACATATTTCCTTTTATCTAATATCATTCTAAACAAATTCAAACACATAGATGAGTAATATTCAAGAGAACATAGTTCAACTTGATAAATGAAAGCACACAAAATTTTAGATGTTACCCATTTCAATATCATCTTAGCTCATATGCCTTAAACACCCTTCATAGATAATCTATCTTGAATTCCTTGGTGCTCTGCAAGCATACCTACATACAAGGTTAAGCAACAACTTTTGGTACCCAAACTTTCTTGGGTCCAATTGGATTAGTAACATGTTTAATCACCCAAGTAGAATTTATTCCCAAGTTTTCATTTCTTTTAACATAACAATTTTTCTTTATATGGCTATGTTGATGACAATAATTACAAATAATATTCTTATTGCCATAAAAAGAAGATTTAATTTAACAAAGCACAAATCATTTTTTCTAAAGGTGATAAGATTTTTGTTCAAAAATATATTTCTAGTTCTTTTCTTTTCAAAAACATTTTCTTTCTTCTTTTTCAAAATATCATCAAGATCGAATTCTTAATACATTTCTCTAATCTCTTCTTCAATGAAGCTTGTTCTTCCATGATCTTGGTTTTTCCAACAAATTTTTCTTTCAAAACATCATTTTCTTTTGTCAAAGAATTATTTTCATGCACAAGTTTTGACTTGGCACTCAATAAAGTATTAACTTTAATTTTTAACTCTTTGTTCTTAGCATATGATTCTTTCAAACATTCATGCATTTTAAAAATAAATGATTCAACATCATCATCATCATTATCACATGAATCATCGCAAGAATCACAACTAGAGGATACCTCATTATTGCCAAGTGCCATAAAAGCCATTTGAGCCTCCTCATATTCTTCTTCAACCTCTCCATCCGAATTGCAATCATCCCAAGTGATTTGGAAGTTGTTGAAGTGAGGCTTGCTTGAGTCTTTTCTCCTTTTTGATGAAGCTTTAAATGCTATGCTTCTTTTTTCCTTTGCCTCCTCATCTTGTATCTTGTATTTCATCTTCAATTCAAAGGAGGTTAGAGAATTAATTACAAAAAGACTCGATAGGCATAGAATTAAAATTTTTAGACTCCTCTATGGCAATGGATTTAGGTTCCCATTCCTTAGGTAAAGCATTCAAAATTTTTCTATTCTTCTCACCCAAGGAATATTCTTTACCCAAACCTTCCAAATCCTTTACCATATCATTGAACCTACAATACATCTTGTCAATGTTCTCATGAGGTTCCATTTTGAAGGATTCATATTTAGCCACAAGAAGTGACTTCTTTTGCTCTCTTATGTCTTCACTTCCTTCATGGATTTCTTTCAATTTGTCCCTATCTCCTTGGCCGATTTGCAACCTTCTACTTTAGAAAACTCATCTGCATCCAAGGCATTATACAAAATATTAATGGCTTTAGCATTTAAAGATAAATTTATTCTATCTTGTGCATTTAACTCATATCTAGTCTTAGGCCTTAATCTATGAGTATTTTTATCAAGAATATTAGCTTCTAAAGGACCTTCACAAATAATATACCATAAATCAATAGCTTACATCAATAGATTGAACAAAAATTTTCATTCTATCCCTTCAAAAAATAAAATTAATGCCATTAAACATGGGAGGTCTAGTGATAGAATGCCCCTCTAAAAACAAAGCATTATTGGTTGCCATGATCTTTACTCTAATGCAATTTAAGCAAAATAAAGAGACCAATGCTCTGATACCAATTGTTGGCCCAAAAAGCAACCTAAGAGGGGGGTGAATTAGGTTACTTCAAAAACAATCCTTTTGATGTGCTTAATAAGAAATGCAAATTTTATGCATCAAATAAAAACTTAAGCACAAATGAATACAATATATATTCAACAATTTAAGCTTAAAGAACAGATTAGAAGATTGAGATTAAGAGCATCAAACCAAACTCCCTTGGGGACAATAATCAACGTCCGTAACTCCCTATTTTTCTACACACTTGTTTTCAAACTGTTAGTGCGATTTGGTTATCATCAAAACATGATTAACATAACTGGGGTTCAACAAAATGCCACACAAGTTTTCAAACAACGAAGTGTTAGCTATCATCAAAAAGGTTTTTGAAAAACAAACTCCATTCATCCAAAATATAGTTTTGATTAAATCAAATGGATTACAATGCTTTTTAATGATCTCGACAAGAGCACATGGAAATAGAAGATTATTAGGATTTTATCTAAATGCACATGTTACTCAAGATTAGGAATATTAATCTATCTAGGAGTGAGTAGAATGATATTAATAATGGGTATTACAAACATTTTCTCTTTGACTTGTTGGTATTCTAAAACGTAAAGGCTCATTTCAAAAACTTTGCTTCTGCTTGTTTCAATTTAAGAACAATCCTAATGGCCATTTTGGAGAGACAACTAGGTACATGTCGAAATCACGAACTAGGCTTATTGCTATGCTAATGGCATATTTCGGAGAAACAATAGGGGTACAACTGAAATCCAGTACTCGCTTTATTCCTACAGCAAAATCTATTTTTGTATTTTTCACATTCCTAAACCAGGGAAAAGGAGTAATTTCTCTAACGTATCCAAAATTAATATTCAAAACCAATCACTCACAAGTTAGAATAACACTCCCTATGCAAATGCACAAAATGTCCTAAATCACTTCTATCCCATATAAACCACTTTTTCCAAAAGACAATTAGCCAACAAAGTAATCCTAATGATTTGACCAAAAGCAATGTTTCAAATGAATTTGTGCAAAAATGTGAGTCCTTTACTTTTTGGAAATAGTAATATATGGCTTTTAAAATTCTTTTGTCATAAAAGAAATTCTCAACACATACCAAAATCCATGGAATGTCAATTTTAGATAACTCAACCATACGATATTTCAAGTCATTTGTCATCATCGAGTACTATAATCAATCAATTTTTCATCCAAAATTCACCAAATAGACACATTTACTAGCACAAAAAGGACCATTCCCAATCACAAGCAAAGAACACCCTCAAACTAGTCATTTTATTCTAACGTTGTGTACAACTCATCCTATCACTCACCCAAAATTGAACAAAACCAAATAATAATACTACTAGAAAGCGTAAAAACACATAAGACACTAAAAAAATAGTAGACAATGATTTTGAAGTATAATAAACATTCAAAAAAACTAAAATAGAAGATGAACGATATATTAACCAAGTGAATATGAATGTGACCCATTAAGCACAAGTTGAATATAGAAACAAGAGTTCTGCCCTTTAATTAAGGATTTGACCAACAATAAGGACTTCACTAATCAAGTCCAAGCAATGAGCAATTTTCAAGTAAATCATAAAAATGCAATTTCAAATTAAGCCCATAAGTTTTTGTCCATCATTTCTTAACCAATATAGCTACACTAAAGAGGGGTCATGAGGACTTCATAGGCATTGAACAATTCAAAGAAAAAGAAAAGCACACTTAAGTATATGCCCAACTCATCTTCCCCAAACTTAGTTTCACACATAATTGGTCTCAAAAATATTTTCAATAATAACAACTACTCCCAATCTATATTAAGCATTGACACTAACTCCTTTAAAAATAAGCTCACACATTTAGCTCATAAAGTACACAATAACGAGAATGTCCACAAATACGCAGTGAAAGCAAGTCCAAAGTTATTCCATAAAGTATGTATATCATTCACACATCACAACAAGTCATATGTCTTTATCAATCATTATCATCAACAACCAAATTTGTCCAAGAAAGTCCAAAACCAATCACCAACATCAAAACATAAATTAACTAAACACAAGGCTACAAGCCCTTATTGCCTACCAGGTTCTTAAACTAAATTAAGGAAACTAAAATAAAGTATAATAAATAAAAAGGAAAGTAATACTCTCTCAACACCAAGGAGGCTTGCCAAGGATATTATAGCCCTTGGTGAATTTGTTCCTTTATTGAGCACATCTGAAGCTCCCAAGGAAGTGAACTTCGGTATAAGTATCTTGTGCCTCCTCAGTCCCCTCTAGAAAGTATGCCTCTTCATATCCCTTTTATTGAGTAGGCCTTTTCTCTACAATCATCCCAAAGTGTGGATCCTCTTTTGTGGTAATTGGGATAAACTCACACTCACAAGTTGTGTTGGTGATGCTTCCAAACAAGTGTTGAGTATCCCTATTCAAGCTTGAGAGGTTCTTCACAAGCAGATTCCTTCCATATATATTCCTCATTTTTTTTTCCGAACTGGTTCTTCACCCATTGGTACGAGTGTTGGAATCCATTGTGCTTCACCATTTATTATTCCTTGAACTCGGGCAAGTCGGTCTTGTAACCTCTTGGTGGATTCTCGAAGTTGAGCCAGTTTTTCCCGATCTCTAGCCATCTCTTCTCAAAGTTAGGCTTGTTTTCTTGATGTTGGGCTTGTTCTTCTCGAAATTCTTGAATTTGCATCCACATGTCCATCCTTTTTGCCTCTTCACTTTCTTGAGTTGCTTGGTGAAGGAAATATGACTCCATTTGATCATATGAAGGCTCTTGTGGTGGAGGGAAAGAGTAGAAATTTTCTTGATAGTTCTCGTAACGATATGGGTGGCTAGACCATCCCATTTGATAATCTTGGTAGTTACTATACAAGAAAACAAAGGAGTTAAATCTAGTATTCCAACGAAATTATATCGATATTACCGACAACCAATCTCCGATAACGGGCCAAAAACTTGATGCGCAAACACCTAGTTATGAAATTTATAAAACACTTAAATCCTACTAATAACTAGGTAGCATCCCATAGGTATACGGTTGTCAACTAGTAGTAAAAAGAAGTAGGGATTGTTCCCACAAGGATTGGTCGCTAATTACTGATTATTTGGTTAGGTTACAAGTTGAAGTGGCTGATTTAAAGAAAAGATTTAACTAAAAGTAGAACTAATTAAACTAAGGCAGCAATTTAAAGGCTAGCAAACCAATTTAAAGTCAACAAGCATTTTATAAGAAAAGTAACATAAGCAATTAGAGAGAGCAATTAAACAGAAAAAGTAACATAAGCAAGCAATTAACTAGTCTAAACTAGTAATTACCACTAAAGAAGCCTAATTTAAGAAAGCACATTAACTAGTCTACTCTAATTATCCAGTCTAAACTACAAATTATCACTACAAGCATTTTTAACGGAAAGCCCATAAACTAATCGAACAATTACACTAAAAATTCAAGTAAAGAAAGTAATTAAATTAAAAGCCCACAAACTATTCTACTAATTAAATGAAGAATTAAGTAGAGAAAGCAAGTAATGAGAAGCAATTAAACTAATTAAACTAAGGAAACATGAAATTAAAGGTTAGCTAAAGGAGTTCGAACATAAACAAGGTATTTATCACTACAAAAATCAAATCTTCAACTTTGAAATTAAGATTACAAGAAAGAGAAATTAAAAATCCTAATCTAATCTAAGCAAACCCTCCCCAAATGGAGAGGAAAAAGGAAGAGAACTATTCTCTATTCTAGCCTCCTATAAGGTTTTTAATGGGTCTTCTATGCCTCAAATGAGGCTTAAAAGGGGTATGAATAGTGCTCGGGTCATGGGGTAAAAGTGCAGTAAAATTAACCTCCAACAAAGCCATTTTTTTCCTAGCCACCTTCAATGTCACGACATCAAATATTTGGTGTCGTGACAGCAACTGTAACTTCTACAAAACTTCAAAGTTTTGTTTCAAAAAACTCATTTGACGTTCGATTGATGCGTCATTTTTTTCATGCTACCGTAACGCATAGGAGAACATGATTATCTATAATAAACACTTAAAATAACTCATAAAAGTTTAAATAAAATTCACACAAAAGAGGCAAAAAAATGAAAACCAAACTCCCAACGAAGTTAGGTTAAAGATATGACACAAACTTGAAACATGAAAACCTATTAAAATATAGTACGTAAAACCTAAATAAATACTAAAGCATTTGATAAACACATACTAACACATAAAAGTAAAAATAGATGAAAACACACAATAAAACACTAAGAATGCTTGAAACTAGTAGTATAACCATTAAGTTTAGGATAAATATAACTCTAGTTTCCTAGAGTTATCATCATGTCTCCTCAAAATACGGTCTACCTGGTCTATTATACATCTCATGCTCTTGCTACATAATCCCCAATTGCTTCCCATTGTCGGTAAAGAAAGAATCTCCTCGTAAACCTACTCTCATGTAAAGAGTAATAATCAGACAATGGAAAAATAAACTGGAAGTATTCCTGTTGCAATAATGATGATCATTATGGCCGCATCATTGGACACTAATCACCCTTGGAGTATCCAATGTATAGATTGAAGTTTTATTGGTTTAAGTATTTAATCCTTGTCTACTTTACTTTGTTTAAGCTTTAATTACAATGTAGCTTTAGTTAACTTCTTTGTTTTAGTTCTTTCTCTTTACATACTTTCTTTAATTGCTTTCTTAAAAATGCTTTCTTTAATGTTAATTTTTACTTTTATGAACTAATTAGTCATGGTTTAGAGTTTTGATGAAGTTAATTCCCATTTGGTGGAAGTTAATTTGGAAGGGGTTCGGGGCTACTTACTTCGCTGCCAATCAATAGAAACCCTAATTCATTCGATTCGATTTTGAGACACACTTCCTTGACCTAAAAATATTAAAAGACATCACCATAAGATATTACACACTCTCATGAAAAACTAGTAACTAACCCTGAATGAAGCCTTAAAAGGAAAACCAAAGCTGGAAAAAGTAGGGCAGGGGCAAAGGCCTCAACATTGCAATCCTTTATAGGTAGAATGCAGTTGCGTTCCTCTCGAACAAAATAATAAGTATCTCACTATCCAGTTTCCCAGCTCAAGCAAACCCTAGAACAAGTCTAATAAATACCCCTAATGCATAATCAATCATAATCATTGAAGAAACAATGATTTAAAACATTTGAAAACAATTTGTCAACTTTTCCCCTTTCAAAACCCTAACTCAAATCTTGTGGAACAATCATATAAATCATCAAACCTTTATGTAAACACATTAAATACTTATGGAACAATGGAGATTCAGTTGCAAAACACTTCAACTAACAATTTGTATCATAATCAATCCTTGCCAACACAAGCAGCCAAAATTCATAGAAGCTTGCACTAAAACTGGTTTCCCTTACCCTTAATTTTATGTGGGTTATTCTGAGTTAGTTACTACTTAAATTCCTAAAAAATTACTAGATTTTGGTGAAGGGTTAAGGGGTATGAATGTTGGACCTTTAGGGAAGTCTAGGAAATATAGTTGGGAGAAGAATGGTAAGTGAGTACTAGCTCAACTCTCAAATAGAGTTTAGGTTTTGGGAATTAGTCCCTCAAGAAAATCCTTATCTTTCTAGGACACCAATAATTATTTAACTTAATACTGCAAGTTCTTTTTGTAATTACTCATTTCTTTTTGTGTCCCAAAACTTTGAAAGATCACCAATTCTGTGAGCAAAGATTGATAGTTCATTAGAAGAGGTATTAGGAATTTTGTGCAAGCTCAAATATGAAATTTAAAACATTTGGCTGTACAACTTAGAAGGTAAAACTGAACTGGGTATTATATATTGTTTCTTCTATGTTGGCGGGTAAGATAGATCAAGATGTTTTAAACATGTTGAAGAAGTAGAAAAGGGCAACAGGATGGATGATTGGAGACATTAGATGGATTTTAGCATCCATTTTGTGAATAAAAATTCTCATGGAATAAAATGTTGAACATGTAACACAATCCAAGAAAAGTTGTAATCATGTAATAAAGAGATGGTTAAAATGATAGGCTAGGGATATTCCAATGGGTTCTAAAACGCCATTGGATTTCATAGGCCACAGTATGTCAACCAACACACTCAAATGGGCTGGGGATTTCATCCCTAGTGGATGTGGTCCGCTGCTTTAGTATTAAACTTTGGTGGAAGTTTTGGAAAGGCAGCTCATTGTGTTGTTCATTTCTTCATGTAAGATATCTTAAAGGCCAATATCCTTGCTCAGTCAAGGAATTACCTAGGAATTCTCTTACTTTGAAACGAATGATGACAGTTCGAGATGAAGCGGAAATGTGGCTGTTATTCCTAATAAGAAAGACTATTTGCTCATTTGGGTTGTTGATCCATGGACTGAACAAGGGCCTATCTCCCACATGGTGGAACATGTATATGATATTCATCTTACGGTGGCCCAAGTATGAAGTACTAATGGCTAGAATCTTTCCTCACTTGATGGGAGATATTCCAATGTAGAGTTACAAAACATTGCAGAAATTCTTAATGAAAGGGTAATCTTCTTGAATGAGGAACCGGACCAAATCATTTGGACCTTAACAATCATGGGTTCTTTCTCAATTTCATTGACTTACCCACCAAAGGCACAGACTTTTTCTAGACAAATGATTTGGGATGTGCGACTCTAGCCGAAAATTTCCATCTTCATGCGGAAATTGCTGAAAAAGAGGCTTCCATTAGATGACACAATGTCCGAAATTGGATTTTCATTAGTCTCCAAGTGCTGTTTTTGTTGTCATGAAGAATCCATGGATCACTTCTTTGTGGATTGCGAAATATCACAGCAAATCTGGAATTTTTTTGAAGTGATGTTTGCTCCATCAATGAAATTACCATTTTGGATAAGCTAAATTCTTGGTGGTGGGCTGCTACACCTTTAACCACACTTGGTGCAATTCATAAAATTCTTCCTTGCATAATTTGCTAAGTCTTTCGGAAAGTTAGGAACAAGGCATTTTTTGAAGGAACGACAACAAATGCAACAAGGATAATTGCTAATATCTACTCAACTTGAAAAATATCTCCTCAATTTATCCTTTTACAAAGGTGAGTCAAGCTGATGAACTGTTGCTTTCAGAAGGCATTTGCAATCAACTACTCCAAACAAACAGAGGAAAGTCCTAGCTGTCAAATGGGAACGCCTTCCCCTTGGATGCTTCAAATTGAATATGGATGGTGCTTCTAAAGAAATCTAGGTATGGCAGTGGGCGGCGGCATTCTAAGAGATCACAATGGACAATGCATTAAGGCCTTCTCCAATTGTTACAAGCACTAAGCCAATTTGCAAGCCGAGGCAATGACTCTTGTAGATGGGCTCAAGATGTGCTACAAATTGAAGTTACAAGCACTGGAAGTGGAAATTGATTCACTAACTCTCGTCAACACTTTGAATGGTTTCTCGGTACCAACTTGGAGCATTGACAATGAACTCGCTTCATAAAAGACTGTTGTGTAGGCAGGGATATTTCTTTTAAACATGTATTTAGAGAGTCAAACCAAATTGCTGATTGTTTAGCAAATGAGGGTATTAAAAATTCTACATATGTTGAACATGATCGATACACCATTCCTTGCTCTATAAAAGGTTTGATTATCTTGGATGTTAAGGGATGCCCTAATCTTTGACCTTGTAAAATTTGATAAGTATTTAATAAAATTTCACCTTGTCGGGTAGTTGTTTAAAAAAAAGAGATGGTTAAAATGAAATAATTAAATTGATTGATGCAATTATTATCTATCCAATTTAAGGTTAATATGTCTTTGTAATGAATTTGCCTAGGAAATAATAGTTGTTTTTGTTGAATAAAATATATACACGTATGCAATAAAATAGAAAGAATTCCATAGGAAATTGACATATAACAAGAATTTATAGGGATGTAGAGAATGCACAGAGGAATTTTGTATAGGTGTGGAATAGTTTTTGACATTTTCAAGTGGGAAATTACAGTACATCGAGAAACAGAATTAAGCGCCCATGAGCAAAGTGTAGGAACTATAAATTTCATTATTTTGATAAAATGAGAGTGTATTTGTACAATTCTTATTTTGTTGCAGATTATTATAATAGCCATTATGAAGAATCCCAATAGCAGTATCAAAATCATCTAAATGTTCCAATTGCTGATTCGTTTGGTGATTATGATTGGTTGAATCCCTATCAAACTACGATGTTTGGTCATGCTAGGAAAAACTATATTCCTTCCCAAGGCCAGTTGAGAAGTAATTGTGATCATATGTTCGAGCAAGCTGTTACCAGCCAGTCATTATCCTACCAAGAAGCATTTACAGCCATCTGAAATGAATACTATCTATGTGATTAGTTCTAGGTTTTTCTGAAAGTTGAGTGAAGTAGTTATGATCATATGTTTGAGCAAGCCGGTACCAGCTATTCATTGTCCTACCAAGAAGCATTTGCAGGTGTCCAAAATGAAGAAGCTCTATATGATTGGTTCTAGGTTATTCTGAAAATTACAGATGTGCCACTATGGATAAGTTTCTAGAATCACTCTTAATTATTAGTTACTTTGAGGATTCTGAATATTGAGGTTGAGAAACATATGCCTAAGAATTGTTTCAATTTAACTGTACAGTTGACGCACAAGATGATAGCAGAGGACAACCTAATGCCTAAATAACTTATATGATGTAAAAGTAACTGGTTAGCAACTCAAGACACTTTGAGGATTCTGAATATTAAGGTTGAACATAACATGCCTAATAATTGCTTCAATTTAATTGTATAGTTAATGCACGAGGATGGTGGAGGACAACCTAATTACTAAATAACTTATATGATGTAAAAAAAGCTGGTTTGCTACTCTAGGCTTCAAATTAGGAGGATAGCTGACAGATAGCCTTTTTTCATGGATGAATGTTGTACATGAAGGATGCCAAGCATGAATACTTTTGCAAATATTGTCGCCTTCTTAGGCACAAGGCCAAAAAAGGTCGTATTGAGAAGTTTAGACTGCTTAAGGAATTGTTCAATCTACCATTGACACCTAGACTCCAGTATCTGTATGCTTTCAAGGATGACTTCACTTATCACTTGGCATACAAATCACAAAATAGATTAACGCTTGATGTTTCATCCTTACAATGTAGAGGGACAATTTGGCCGTACAAATCTAGATTTCACAAGGAAGGAGCAATGGAGGCTCGTAAAGTCATCATAGGACTATGTGAAGATAGAATTTTCCCATTCGATTAATTTGGAAAGTTGTATTCACGTTGGCTTGTTATCATTTCACAAAACTTGTGACCTCAGATGTGCATGGAAACATTATACATGTTCCTTACACTTGTTATACCTAATCTACTCATGTGATGTTATTCTTCATCTACTTAGGTGTTCCCAGGTATGTAATTTTCGGCAATCTTTTGTTACTTACTATACTGTTGCAAGAAGATTAGCATACAAGCCAAAAATTTAGATTTCTCTAATGTCAACTATTGAATTAGAGGATGAAATAACAAAATATTCACAGACTAAAAATATATTTAGGAGGAAATATTTTGATTAATATATTAAGCAAATAATGAAGACTCAAGAGTAGTCTCTGTAGGTTCTCAATTAAAGTTTTAGACTCTGGAAAAGAAAATACTCTAACAAATGTCCTATACGTAGCATAATAGATATGGCTAGTAAGACATAATCAGACAATAATTACTAAATGCTCTTTTCCTTGCTCCTCCATCTAATGCTTTGTAGGGTTTCAAGACATTCATGGCTGCCTTTCAGTTGATGGCTGAACGACAACCCTCTTTCACCGAATGATCTTTTGCTTTTGTTGTATCAGTTACTTCTCACTTAGTTCCTCTTAAAAATGGCTTTTTATACGAAGGCAAACCAACTGTATTCTTCACGACTGTCTCTTATACTCACAAGAAGTTAAGATTTTATCTGCTCTATTCAAACATGAACTAATTACCAAGCTCTTTAAGGGCCGACCATCAATGGAAATTCTTCATAAAGATTCTATCGTTGTTGAAGAAGCTTGACTTAGGTTCTAGGAGGAGAGAGAAAGTGGAAGAGCTGAGTGTCAGAAGTGTATTTGATTATCTGAGTTTCGAATCCTTTTTTAGTAGCACCCAAACCCCTTATTTATAGAATTACATAAGGAGGCATAAGGCTATCTCTATGCTAGTCCTGTTGAAGCTGAATTACATAATTGCCCTTAATAAGGCTGCCGCGTAGGCACTTCTAGAACAATCTAGGTAGTATGCTATGTGTCACTAATCCACATCATCAATAGTCCCCTCGGCTTGGTGCCGAGCCTCACGGATAGGGGCCGAGCCGACAATGACTGTTCACAGTCCCCAACCGATGGCAACCAAGACTTTTATGCCGATCCGAGGTGAAGACCTTCGGAGCACTTCGTACCCCCATTTGCCGACTCGAGGTCGTAACGACCCTTGGCTCCTCGATGGGTCGTAACTGCAGCATTAACTCTCAAGGGTGACGTTTTCGTTGAGTCCCCATGCACTGAATTCGCATTTATTGCACTGTATTATTCGCCCCGATTTTGCTGCAAAATGCCGCATTTTACGCACCGTAACGCCGGTACCACGTCTCGATTTTCACACCATATCCCGTTTATCACCCTGTAACGCCTCGCTTTTCACGTCTTAACGCCTCACCTTTCCCTTCGAAATGCCTTTTTCCATTTCAAAACGGTCAATTTTTCCCCCCAGAACCATAGAATATTCTGGAAGAAAACCCACCTATTTATACCCCAATTCACTCCCAAATCATTTTTCTTCTTCTTACTCATCTTTTCCTCACTCAATTTTACTCTATTTTTCCCAGAGACTTACACTCCCTCTTTTTCTTTACTCTCATCCCCCAGAGACTTACACAGTTTCCCTTCCTTCGCCCTCTGCCGTTTCACCGTTGCCGATTTCTGACATCCGCCGCTCTACGCCACCATCGGACACCACTAGGAGCTTTTTCTAAAAACTCCCACACATCCTCAAAACAGAAGATTATGGCCGATACGTTCACTCCCACTTCTCTTATTAGCACGCCGGTTCCCCCTTCCCCTGTAGACGCTGTTGACAGGATGTTAAATCCTTTTGACGAAGCACTTCTGGCAGCAGTGCCATTAAACTTTCCTCCCATCCTTTCTTTACCGAACCTTCACAAAACGACCCTAACCTCCAAACACAAAGTGTATCAAACTCCCTTGACCCGAGAATATCAAAATCCTTAGGGATAGGTGTTGTTTTCCCAAGAACGTGCACATCAAACTCCCGACCCCCGAGGACCGGGGCCACTTGCCACTACCTGGTTACCTAGCAGTCTACCAGGAACAACTCGAGGCAAGGCTGAGGCTCCCCATAACGCCTCTCCGTCAACCTATCCAACCACTGGGATATCAGCATATCCCAGCTGACCCCAAATGCACTTCGGGTCATCGCTAACCCGGCTTCACCTTCTTATGTAAATTACACGACATCCCCCTCTCCTTAGACACATTTAGGATGATGCTGAAATTATCCCCTACAAAGGGATTTTTTTACATCTCTCCCCGAACTGCGGGCAAACTGCTCACTTCGGGTAACCCATCATCTATTCATGACTGGAAAAAGTCATTTTTCTTCGTCCGGTACCTCGACCCTCCAATGCCCCGGGGTCCATGGAACCTTATAAAAGAAAACCTAAAAACCAAAAATGCCTCTCCCGGACTCCCTCCAGGCCCAGAGGCTCGTCGAATCCAATCTCCGGATAAACTTCAATAACCAACCTGTCATCTTATTGAACAACATTCTGGCCTGGTCAGAACTATTTCCTACCCACGATATCTACCCGGCTACGACCCTCAACAAGGTCATCATCATTATTTCTTACTTGTCTCCCCCTTTTTTTTTTCCTGACCTTCCATCTTCTGCAGAGCTCGGAGCATTCCTCAGGGGGTTGGTGTCCACCACACCTGCCACCGGTGCGGGCACTTCAAACCAGCCCTCTCCATCAGCAAACGGATCCTCATCCGCCACCATCAACACGCCATCAGGGAGTGCCGAGGCTACAACTTCAACCTCTGCACCCTTAAATCAAATTGAGGCAGACAGTCCACCTGGGAGACCAGTCGGGAAGGTAACTCTGGCTCTTCAGCCCACTGAACCCGAGCCGACTCGGGTTAGAGGAAGAGGACTAGAGAGGCTGCTGGCCTCAGAGAGGGTCCTTCTTCAGCCATGACCCTCTCTTCCTCGTCATCACCCCCGAGGTCCATGGTTCCAGTAGCGAGGGTTTGGACCCCAAGGACAGGCTAGGGAAACGCCCATCTATCCAAGCAACTCATCACTTCGTATGGTAAGGACCGCCGAACGTCATTTGTTCCCATTCCTTATTCTTTCTTTACTGTCATGAATTAACACTTACAATTTTTCAGGTGATAGAAAATACACTCCCGAGGAGGAGAGGAAATCTGCAGGGTCACAGGATGTGCCCTGGGGTCTGCTGGTTGTCGACCCTCTTCCAGTACCTTCCACCTCGGGGAGCTCTGATCTCCGACCCACCCCACCGATCGATTTAAATGACTGGGCCCAATTTCTGAGGGTGGCTCAGGAGCAAGTAAAAATGGTGGCATTGCCTCGGGATGTAGCCTATGTCAAAAGGCTGAAGCCTCAACAGAGGCTGGATGAACTTCACGTAGCCTGATGAACATAAGTCTATCTAACCCTTTGTGAAATTCCAATTTTTTTTTTGCACGTCGGATTTCATCTTATTTCATTTTTTGAACTTTATTTTTTTTTTTTTGCAGGCCATCACAATTTTACCCGCCATGGCAGATCGGGAGGCCTCTTTCAACTCTGCTTTTAACTCTCTGAAGCAAGAGTTGGCCCATGCAAAGTCCAGCGTGGATCAGGCAGTTAAGGTGGATCAGGCAGTTAAGGAGGCTGTTAAAGCCAACGAGCTGAAATGCAATATCAAGGCTGGCAAAAATATGATGAGTGGAAGGTCGAGCTGACCGAGGTGAGGGACAAGTTGAGAGTCTACCTTCGGCAATTCGAGATGGAGAAGAAGACCCTTGAAGTGGATGTTGGCGATCGAGACAAGAAGGTCACAGATTTGGAGCAAAGGGTTCTTCAACTTCAAGAAGAAGCTCAGCTGGCCGAGGCCAAGTTCGCTTCTCGGGAAGTGGAGTTGCGGATTGAAGGAAGGAATCAATTTGTTTCCTCGGTTGAAGTGGATGAAATGCTGAAGGAGTTTACAAAGAAGGTCTTCTCCATGGGGTTCACATTGGCCTGTGACCACTTGGTGAAGAACCTTGATTTGTACGAGGGGCTGGCATATGATGCTTCTGTTACCGAGGAGGTCATGAACGGCCTACAAGCTCAATTCAAAGCCCCTGGTTCGATTCTCGAAACCTCTAGAACGACTCTGATGATCCAGGGTCCGAACCCCGAAGCCGATTCTGGGCCTACGAACCAAGCTTCCACTTCCACTGTCAAGCCTTCCACTTTCGGTGCTCAGGTTGATGTAATTTTGTTGTAATAATTAAGAAATCCTTTTGTAAATAGTTAGGAACTTCTTTTGTAATAGGTTGGATCTCTTAATGAAATTCTCAAGTTTTGATAACTTTTGTCCTTTTGATAAGAGCCTCGGCTTTCCTTGCTTCTGGCCTTTTACTTACTTTTTAATTTTTTCATTTCCTGCACTAAAAACAGAAGTTTTATGATATAAGCAGATAACAAAACTTCACATACTTAAGCACTCCAATCATAAAAGATTGTCGAAGACTTCCTTTCATTCTGTACTTAGGCTTTGTTCAGACCCTTCCGAACTGAGGCAAAATGATTATGGTTGGTTCCTTATGTTTGCCTTAGCCATTTAATTTGAGTCATACTCTCTAAATTTCAAAGGATGATACTTTGTTTAAACAAGGCAATCAAGCCTTTTTAAGGATAGGATTCTCTTCAATTTCATTTTGCTTGGAGGGGGTTGCTTAGTTTCTACCTTTCCGGGGAAACTGTCTGGCCTCAGCTTCCAATGTTTGCTTTTTGTATTGAACTGTGTCCGAACTTATCTCTGAGAGATTGAACAACTCAAAGTTGCGTTGTGCTTGAACCGAATCTCGAGGATTGGTGCACTTTTGTTTTTGCTTGGGTGGGACTACTAAGCCTCTACCCTTGAGGGGGGACTGCTAAGCCTCGGCCCTCAATCATTTTCTTTGTTGTTGAACAGGATCCGAAACTCATAGAGTTGGAGCAGCTCGAACATCTGACATTGCCTTGTCCGAATCTCTGAGGGTTGGCGCGGCTTTGTTTTTGGTTGGGGGGACTACTAAGCCTCAACCCTAGAGGGGGGAGTGCTAAGCCTCGACCCTCAATCATTTTCTTTTTTGTTGAACTGGATTCGAAACTCTTAGAGTTGGAATAGCTCGAACATCTGACATTGCCTTATCCGAACCTCTGAGGGTTGGCGCGGCTTTGTTTTTGGTTGGGGGGACTACTAAGCCTCGGCCCTTGAGGGGGGACTGCCAAGCCTCGGCCCTCAATCATTTTTTTTTTGTTGAACTGGATCCGAAACTCTTAGAGTCGTATATGGAACAGCTCGAACATCTGACATTTAAAAAGGGACTTTTATTATATTCCTTGATAATATTTCTTCAAATTTACAATGTTCCATATTCTGGGAATATGATCCCCTCTCATGTCAACCAACTTGTAATAGCCCGAGGTGTGAGCTTCTATTACACGATAGGGTCATTCCCAGTTTAGATCTAACTTAGTCCCTCTACACGGCTTGCTTGATTTTATTGAAGCACCAAGTCTCCGGGCCGCCGATACCGATGCTTGACCCTGGCGTTGTAGTGTTTAGCCATGACCTGCTTGTACTTGGCTTCCCGGATGGATGCATCTAATCTCTTCTCCTCAAGTAAATCTAGGTTAGTTCGCAGGGCCTCATCATTGGATTCCAAATCACACAAGGATACCCGAGCCGAGGGTAGCCCAATCTCCGCAGGGATAACAGCCTCAGACCCGTAGGCCAAAGTGAATGGAGTATTTCCATTAGCCGTTCTAGGTGTGGTCCTGTATGCCCATAGGACACTAGGCATCAAGACTCAACTTTAAGAGCCAAGTGTCTCTGAAATTCCTGAACCCAAGCACCCTTGGCTCTTTCAAGTTGAGTCTTGAGTCCTATCAGCAGGGTTCGGTTGCACACTTCAGTCTGTCCATTTGCTTGCGGGTGGGCGACCGAGGTGAAGTGTTGTTTAATTCCGAGGTTGGCGTAAAAGCTCTTGAAAAGATCTCCTTCAAATTGCTTCTCATTATCAGAAACGAGTACAGCAGGGATGCCGAACCGGCAAACAATGCTTTTCCGAAAGAATTTTACTATTACCTTTCCCGAGATTGTAGCCAGGGGCTCAGCCTCAATCCACTTGGTGAAGTAGTCAACGGCAACTATTAAGAACTCATGCTTGCCAACTCTAGGAAGTGGGCCCAAGATGTCGATTCCCCACTGAGCAAATGGCCATGGGCTCTGAATAGGAATCATATCCGAGCCAGGTCTTCGGGATATTGGCGCATGTATTTGATACTGATGACACCCCCACACCAAAGTGTTTGCGTCATAATGTAAAGGTGGCCAGTAGTACCTCAGTCAGCAAGACTTTGTGAGCTAAACTCCGGGGACCGATATGACTTTTGCATATGCCCTCATGCACCTCTCGCAAAACATAGTTAGCTTCAGATGGTGTGAGGCATCTCAACAGGGGGCACAAGTATGCTTTTTTATACAAGATTCCGTCGATAAGGGTATACTTGGCTGCTCTGTATTTGATCTTTCTAGCTTCGGCATGATTCTCGAGAAGCTTGTCATTATTCAAGTAATTTATTGTGGGTCCCATCCAATCGAGGTCTGTTTGGACACAGGAGACTCTTTTAGAGAAGTCAACAGACTTGCGTTATAGCAGTTCTACCAAAATCTCTTTCGTTAAATGCGAGTATATTGCCGAGGCTAGTTTTGACAAAGCATCGGCGTGCGTGTTTCTGGTTCGGGCAATCTTAATGGTGTCCACTTTTTTGAATTTTCCAATCCAGCATTTGACCTCGATTAGGTATCTTTTCAAAATCACGCCCCGAGCCTCGTAATTTCCCAAACTTTGACTTGACTTTTACAACTAGCTGAGAGTCTGAATGTATCTTTAAGGTTCGGGCACCCATCGGTGGGCCTTTTCCATCCACAGATGAGGGCCTCATACTCAACTTCGTTATTTGTTGCCTTGAATCTAAACCTGAGGGCGTAAGTGAGATAGTCCCCTTCTGGAAATCTGATTATTATCCCTGCCCCGGCTCCGGACTCACACGAAGCTCCGTCAACATGAAGCTCCCATGGGAGATCTTCTCTCATTTTCTATTCTTTTGCTGGATCAGTCACCTTGATGGGGTCATTCTTCTAGATGCCACAGTTTTCTACAATGAAATCTGTCAAAGCCTGAGCTTTTATTGAGGTCCGAGGCCTGAATTCTACATCAAATTCAAATAGCTCTACGGACCACTTTAGCATTCGGCCTGAAGCATCTGGTTTGCTCAAGATTTTTTTCAAAGGAAGGTTGGTTAAAATTATTATCTTGTGACCATGAAAATAGGGCCTTAGTTTCAGAGCCGACACCACCAACGAAGAAGGCTGCCTTTTCAATGGGGGTGTAGTTCCTTTCTGGACCTTGAAGCACTTTGTTTACAAAATATACAGGACATTGGTTGCCTTGCTCATCCTGCCTCAAAAGAACTGAGCTGACTGCCAGTTCGGCAATCGAGACATACAGGTATAGCGGTTCTCCTTTTTGTGGAGATGCTAGCTTCGGTAAGGTGCCTAAGTATTCTTTAAGCTCTTCAAGGGCTTTACAAGCTTCTTCGATCCATTGAAAGCCCTCAATCTTCTTTATGAGCCGAAAGAACGGCAGGCCCCTTTCTGCTGATTTGGACAGGAATCGATTTAGGGCCGCTATTCTACCGGTGAGTCTTTGAACTTCCTTCAACGAGGTGGGAGTTTTCATATTAATTATGGCTTGCACCTTTTCAGGGTTCGCCTCGATTTCCCGGTGAGAGACAATGAATCCCAAGAATTTTCCCGAGGGGACCCCAAATGTACATTTTTTGGGATTCAGCCTCATTTGGATGGATCTTAATGTCTCGAACTAGCCTGTCTTCCTCAGATCTTCCAAGGTTTCCTCATAGGTTTGGCTCTTGAACACCATGCCATCCATATATACCTCCATGTTTTGTCCTATTTGAGACTTGAAGGTTTTATTGAAGAGACGTTGATACGTGGCTCCAGCGTTTTTGAGTCCGAAGGGCATGGTACTGTAGCAGTACTTGCCTCGGTCAATGATGAAAGAAGTTTTCTCTTCATCTTCTCTGGCCATATATATTTGATAGTAGCCCTTGAATGCATATAAAAAATATAAAATGTAAAATCCAACAAATGAATCTACTACTGTATCGATCCGGGGTACGGAGAACTGTCTTTTGGACAGGCTTTATTAAGATTAGTAAAATCTTGGCACATTCGCCAAGAAGAATCTGGTTTTGTTACAAGCACTGGATTACAAAGCCAGGTGGGATACAATACTTCTCTAATCAATCTGGCCATTAAGAGCTTATCCACCTCGGCTTCGATTATCAAGCTGCGCTCTGGACCGAAGAGGGGCTTCTTTAATTTGCTTCACTGGTTTACATGTCGGGTCCACTCCGAGTTTATGCTCAATAATTTCCCGAGGGACGCATGGCATGTCTTCAACGGTCCAGGCGAACATGTCCTTGTATTCGGCTAAAAGCCTGAAAAGAAGGCCTTTAAACTCTGCTGGGATGGTAGCACAGATCTTGATTTTTTGATCAGGGAGGCTCAGATCTAGTGACACCTCCTCTATTTGAACCTCGCCCTGGGGCTCGATTTTTGCTTTGCCCTTTCCCTTGGGCTCTGGAGGTTTGGAGATCTCAGTAGCTACGAGCTGGGGTTGCACCTTCTCTTCTCCCTCCCTCTGACTTGTTAAAGGTTCTTCAAAGCCATCCCAGGTTGCTGAGGCATCAAAGGTTTCCAAGTAAGCCTTGTCAGTAATGGACATCGTTTGCTATTGGGACCGCAAGGACATCATATAACGGGCTCGGGCCTCCTGTTGGCTGCCAATGACTGTTCCATCAGATCCATCCATCAACATGAATTTTATCCCAATATGTTGGAAAGTGAACACAGAGGGAAGGATCCTGTAGGTGTATTGCGTGGGTCGGCCCAGGATCATATTGTAAGAGCTGTCCCTTTTGACGACGACGAAGTTGGTCATCTCAATTCTGTGCTTCGAGAGAGTTCCAAGACACAATTATCTGCCCCTCGGGCACGACCGAGTCTTCGGTAAAGCCAACCAATGGGGTCTTGAAAGGTTTTATCAGAGAATCGTCCATATACATTTTGACCCAAGTATCCCAAAAGATTATGTCCACCGAACTTCCAGTGTCGACAAACACACAGTGCATTTCGTATCCAGCCACATTTACGTGAATTACCACGGGATCATTATGTGGCATTCGACTGGGAACGGGGTCTTCGGAAGTGTATCCGAGGGACATAAATGGTTACAGTCTCTTCTCCCGATCCTTCCCCGAGGGAATATTTCAGGCATATTTTTTTTGGGCATTGTTTGAGTCCCCTATCACCGGGCCTCCGGCAATTGTATTTATCACCCCGGCGACACGGATCTGCTCGTCTTGGTTCACTGCCGGGGGATTGTTCCTATTTTGGTCGCCTCGGTTCTGTTGACGAGGTGGCGGCCAAGGTTGCTCCCGATTTCTTTGATTGGCTGTGTTCCTTGGGAACTCTGCCGCAATTCAGAAGATGAATTGCTACAAATGTCCCTCTTGGATGGCCTTCTCGATTTCGACCTTCAAGTGGTTGCATGCCTTGGTATCATGGCTGTGTTGACCATGAAAAGAGCAGTATTTTGTCCGATCTCTTTTGTCCGAGATTGACACCATTCGAGGGGGTGGCTCTAAAAGGCCCAAGTGTTGTACTTGGAATAAAATTTCCCTCCTCGATGCATTAAAAGGTGTAAAGTTAGACTTGGGATGGTTCCTTGTTCGTGGGGGTCAGTTCCCGACATTGTTGCCCGGGAAGACTACCCGGTTCGCCAAAGGTGTGGCCCTGAAATAGCTCAACCTATCAGCGACCCTCAGCTTTTTTGATGATGAGGGGTTCGGAGTCTTGAGGACTTTTTCTCTTTGTGTATCGTAATGTTAGGAGTTCTCTTTTTGTGCTGTTCGACTCTTCACCCCATATGAATTCCAATGCTCTTTCGAGAAGTTCAGAATAGGAGCTCGGCATCCTTTTGGCCAGCTCGGCGTTGAAGTTGCCTAGTTTGATACCACTGCAGAAAGTAGCCACCAGAATTCTTTCATCAATATTTTTGATTTGGACCACCTCATCATTGAAGCTGTCCAGAAATTTACTAAGTGACTCCTCAGACCTCTGCCGGATGTTCATGAGGTGTGTGGTGTCCTTTTGCAATATTGGTTTACTCCTGAAGTAACCCAGGAAAGACTTTGCCAAGTCTTAGAAAGTGGCGATTGAGTTAGTCGGCAGCTCCTGGAACCATTTTTGTGTCGGACCTCGAAGAGTTGTTGCAAACAATTTGCATCGGGTCGCGTCACTATAGCCATATAGGCTAGTGATTGCCACCACGTGCTGCAGGTGGTCTGACGGATCAGACTCTCCCCTGTAGCGGTCTAGGTCTGGTAGTTTGAAATGCATTGAGAAGAGGTTCAATTTTGACAGAGATCATGAATGGATCTCTATCAATCTCTGCCGTAGAAGGAGCATTCAGAAGTAAATTATTTTTTCTCAAAATCTCTTGGATCTTATTTTCGAGGCTCTGCTCCTCGAGCTGTTTTAAGACAACCGAATAGGGTCCTCTTGATCCTAATTTTTTTGAGGAATGTGCACCGATGTCTCACGCATCGGTAATTTTTCGCTTGTCGATGAGTGTGACTCATCAGATTGTTCGTTCGAGCACGACTTTGTTAATTTGTGACGTAGATCGGTTGGGCTCATGGCATCGACCAGCTCTTTTCCAGGTCGTCGGCCGGGGTCACGCTTCTGTTCGGCTTGTGGAGTGGCTACTCGGTTCGAGGGCTCAGACGGAGTTTTGCTCTCGCGCTGTTCCACAAACGCTCGGAAAGACTCGAAGTGGTCAGCAATTTACTTCAGGACATCGTTTTGCTTTTTTTGAGCCTCGGTTGGTGTACCGATGTTTTCTAGTTCATAGGTGATGCACCACGAGGTGCTGATTGCTCATCTCGACGTTCTTGCTGGCAGGTCGGCGTGTTCCACGCTTCGTCATCCTTCTCAAAGCAAAAACAAACAATTCAGATGATTTGAGAATTGATTGAAAGTGATGGAAATCTGTCGATTCCCACATACGGCGTCAATTGAAGAAGCTTGACTTAGGTTCTAGGAGGAGAGAGAAAGTGGAAGAGCTGAGTGTCAGAAGTGTATTGATTATCTGAGTTTCGAATCATTTTTTAGTAAGCACCCAAGCCCCTTATTTACAAAATTACATAAGGAGGCATACGGCTATCTCTATGCTAGTCCTGCTGAAGCTGAATTACATAATTGCCCTTAATAAGGCTGCCACTTAGGCACTTCTAGAACAATCTAGGTAGTATGCTATGTGTCACTAATGCACATCATCAGTTGTCATTTTTAAGGACTCATTCAATATGGGTCTCTTAGATAACCGCTATGTTTTATTTGATCTGATCTTGAAAAAGATTACTTTAGACCTTTGGTGTCATAGATTCCGGACTCTTCAAGGATTTGGAATGTGAGTGCTAAAATGGACCCAACCTTTAGAGTCTTTGTTGAATCACCTTTGGTCCCCTATCTATCCAACAAAGTGGCTTTGTACTCTCTAGCAAAATTGATTGGCGAACCACTCAAGATTGATGCTGCAACAACTTTGGTTATCAGACGCAGTTTAGCTAGGGTTTGCTTTGAAGTTGATTTGACTCATAATCATCCGCCTACGATTTGGATTGGTAATGGAAAAGAAGAACTTTGGCAGCATGTTGTGTATGAGAACTCCCCATCTTATTACTTTGGCTTCTGAAAAATCGGTCATGAAAAATCAGAACGCAATGGGAGACCCTAATTTGAAATACTCGCATGGCCATGCATGCAAGGAACAATCATAAGCTCATGAGGTTCATAAAATTCAAGATCAACAATTTGGCAACCTAAAAAACTTGTTACTCAAATGACTGATCTGGTACTAGAATAAAAGTAATACAGAACACTTGAGTATCACAGAAAAAGAAAAGCAATCCATTATTGCACACAAAATATATAAGGAGAATATTGATATCAACAATGCAGATTTAGAAAAAATTATCCAGATGCAAGAAAATGACAAATGCTCCACTTTATCAAGCCATGGATAATCAGCACTCTCAATTCAGAAAGTAGAAAAGGAAAGCTTCCTTAATGGAACATGATTCTTATGATGTAGTTGTAGTTTCTGACATGATTGTTAGTAAAGACAGTCCTACAAAAGACCAAACCATTGCTTTACAAGAATTTGTCAATGTATTGCAAGCTAAATTTGGTAATAAGGAAAAGGCTTTGATCGATTTATGGCCAAGCATTAGATCAATCAAAAGAATTAAGGGCAAAAAGCGTGTATATCCTCTTATACGCACAATAATCACTAGACAATAAACATATATCTTCAACTCAACCCTCCAATATTTTTAATAAAGTCGATGGTAAGGAATATAAAAGGCATTGCCGGTAAGTTTTTTATTAGGATGACAGCTTTTTTGTTTTGGCCAACTAACCACCTGGATCTTGGTGGGGGACGGGGCGCTACTCCCAAATGCATAAATAATTAAAACATTACATTGTGTTACAAATTCTAACATAACTAATCCTAGCCTGTCCAATCTTGTGATCCCTTTAACCTTATGAGGAATTGAGCCCACATTAAAAACTCTAATTAAGTGATGATCGTGTGCCATATTTGTAAGGTAATCCACTGCAGAGTTTCCTTCTCTAAAGATGGGAGATGTTCGGAATTGAATATGTTTCAATTTCTCTTTAATTTGTTGAATAACATGATCAATTCTCCAAGGACCTACCACCAACCCGAAATGACCTGATAAAGAACCAGAGAGTCCATTTCCAACTCAATGTAAAACAAACCCTTCTCAATACAATATTTAATACCATCCAATAATATTGCCCTCCTCATCACAAATGATCCTCCTCCGGAAGAAGAGGAATAATTAGGCATTGAGGAACTATCCATGTTAAGCGGTATTTACCTAACCAATGTGAGGACATTTCCAAGAGACTTTCTTAATTAGGTTTGGCGTGGTCAGAATAGCAGATGAGATTAAACTTCTTGATAACCAATTCAGGTCACTTGAGTTATGAGAACTCATGGGGGAAGGTTGGAAAGTAAGCTTCAAATCAGCTACTACATTAGCAATAATCTGTTGTCAGGGAAAAAAATACCTTCATATTTGAGTGTGTTCCTTGATTTCCAAATTATTCAGCACACTATGGGAGGTATTAACCTATGCATAATTCTCATCAAGCTTGAACTCAAATTGATCCACCAAGAAGATAAGTACTGTTGAAAAGATGAATCTCTTGCATATTGAACACCAAAAAGCTCCTCAAAAACCTCCAAATATCCTTGGCGTGTTCACAACTTAAAAACGTGTGATGCAAAGATTTTTAATTATTACAATCCACATTTTGATGGCATACAAAAGCCCATTGTGCACAAAACATCATCCGTGGGCAGCCTCCCATTTAAAGAGTTTCCACATAAAAATTGATACTTCTAGAGGGATTCTGGTGTCCCAATCATTTTCCTAGTCGACATAGAAGAGTAGGTCCCTTGTGCTTGGATATAGGATGAAATAGAGAAAACCCCATGAGTATTGAGAGACCATATCAATTCATCCTTCTCATAACTAAGAACCAAGTGAACCCCATGAACTTCAATCTTGATAGAATCTAAGTCCATTGCCGAGTAACCTACTAGTGATGAAAATTTCCATCTATTTCCATCCCAAAGGTCAGCCACTTTTAGGGTATAATGATGTATCTCCGAGACCTTCAAGTGTAAAGGTCCTTTACCATTCCAATTATCATACCAAAAGGACATCAAGCCCCTTTGTAACCAGGGTTCGAAGACTCGGCCGAGTCGGAACCGGAATGGAGCCCACCGGTACGAGTCAGAACCGGGACATGTCGGAGATGTCGGAATCGGCATCGTAACGGGAAGACTCGGCCGATTCTCCACGCTTCCATTGGGTTTGGGACGCTGACTCGGCCGAGTCTCGGTGAGTCGACTCGGCCGAGCCTCAATTGTAAACCCAAGTATACACGGCTTTGTTCGCCCTCCATTAAAAGTCCATATCCCCTTCACCGTGGCGATACCATAGTGCAACCTTCCGGTGGCTGTTCGGAAGCTATTGGTGAACGAAAAGAATATACATGATGCTGCTGATAGAGCCAAGAAGAAGCCCATGAGCCATTTCTCCAAGTTTTCGCATTTACCATCATTTGTTAGAAGAGGGGCAAAAATAGTAAATGCGAGAATGGTGGCTGTGGGTAATAAAACATTGAGGTGAGCAGTTCCACTATAGGTTGTGTTGTCTTATGTCTTTACATGCTTTAAAATTTTGCAATGAGTGATTCCTTTACGAAACGTAAGGGAAAAGCCATTCCATTTTCATTTCCTCAAGCATGCAGTGCTGCAATCTTTATTCACATCTAGAAGGTATATACCTTTTGGACGGTTGTAGATATTGGGTGCAGATATTTAAAATTTGGTAGGGCCCATGTAGAGAACATAAGCCCAAGTTACAGATCATTTTTCTACTCTAAAATTGTTGGCATATTAAATTAAATCTATTTAATTTAGAAATTTTAATTTAATTAAATTTTAGTGATTGAGTTTGTAAAAAATTTATTCCGTAGTATACTGTATCGTTGTTAGATTAAAATATGATTTAGTATGTGATTATAACTCTAGCATGATAGCTGAATGTGTAAAGAAATTAGATTAGTTAGTAACTATATAAGGTCTTAATGACTCATTGTTTGGTTGAAGAAAAATTAAGTATTCAAAATTTATTATTTGATCCTCCCAAAATTCCGTTTGTCCATCTGCTTATTAATTTGATCGATTTCCACAAATTATTCTTTGTTTTCATTATTTGTGAGTTTAATTTTGTTGGTTATGCCTTTCGGGGTATCATGCCATAGAGATTCTATTGAAACCCTGGGATTCATGCGCTGAACTAAGAATATCTGCCACACATTATTCGGTGTGAACTCACACTTGTGGAAGGAGATCTTAATATATTTATGGTATTTTGTGATGCTACGATTTATCATTTTCTATGTATAATAAACAACACTCACACTTGTGGAAGGAGATCTTAATATATTTATGGTATTTTGTGGTGCTACAATTTATCATTTTCTATGTATAATAAACAACTACAATTAATATCTAGTAGTGATTGTATTTTGCTAATTTAATTTGACAACTTAATTTGTTGTAGTTTTGTATATTTCTTAATTTTCTTTTCAGAATTTTTTAGATTTTATATATAACAAAATATCAATGGCGCCCGATACGCGACCGATATACCGAAACCGATGTTGAACGATACGTGCCGCGACCGTTACCGCGACCGCGACTTTGAACCATGTTTGTAACATGAATTGAATACTGTTCAGCCTCTTCCTTGATTGCCAACATTCTTCTCCGCGTGGCTGAAGGCTTGCCAACAAGTTGTGCCATAGCTGTATGGGTGTCTTTATGCAAGTTCTAGCTTGCTGCCATAAATTGAACCCAAAGTGACCTACCTTGCCTGAATTTCCATCATAATTTCATTGCAAATCCTTTGAAAAAAATCCTCCATTGAAACAATTCCCAACCTGTTGCTTTCAATTGGATGGCACATAGTTTTCACAAATTCCAATGCTTTTTCATGCCTTCTTTAGTACAGGCCCAGAAAAGGTTAGCAAAAATTCTACCAATTTCCTTAGTTACAGCTTTGGGTGGTTGCAAAACTTATAGAATGTATATTGGGATGCTACTTAACACATGCTTCAACAAAATCAATCGACCTCCAGGTGATAGAAATTTATTCTGCCAGCCTCTTAATTTGGTCCCAATTTGTTCCACCAAAGGCTGGAAGAGAAATCTCCTCTTCTTGATATTTGAATTGGATAGCCAAGGTAATTCATAGGAAAAATCTTTTGAGAGAATCCTGTAATGTGCGCAATCTTTCTGATCCTAGTAGAGGTGCACCTATGTGCCCCATAAAAGGATTAATTAGCTTTTAGATAAACTCACTAATTGTCCAAAGGCAGCCTCATATTTAAAGAGAAAACCCATGAAGTTTTTCATTGAATGAGCTGTCCCTTTCCTGAAAGTCAATACGTCATCAACAAAAGTCAAATGCGTGATCGGCAAGCAATTCCTTGGAAGAGCGAAATACTCCGCCTGTTGTTGAGCAAAATGGTGATTCCCCCTTGTGAAAGTCACCATCACGATAATAAACAGAAAAGGAGACAAAAGATCTCTTTGTCTCACTCCTCTTGAGGATTAAACAAAACCCTTTTAGTACTTCATTGTTGAGTATTGAGAACCAACAATTTTCCACCACCCTCTATTAGACGGCTAAAAGGATTGATTTCTCTAAACGATGTTTCTCTCTTAGAAATAATTGGACCCAAGGTTGATGATTCAAGGATTAATGAATTTGTTTCTAGACTTGGTTTTCGTATTGGTGTATTAAATTCTAATAACAAAATTTGGCTTGTCTGGAAAGATGATTTACTTTTCGCTTGCTTGTTGTCGTTAAAGTTGAACAGTATATACATGTGGTCATGGGGCATGTTGATTGGTCTTCTACAGTTTTTGCTATATTTGTATATGCTAATTGTACGCGGGCTGAGCGTCTAACATTATGGGTCTGAATTGAGCAACATTGCTAGTCATTTACAAGGGAAATGGATGATCGGGGGCAATTTAAATGTTGTTTCTTCCATGAATGAGTATTAGGTAGAACTAGTCAATGCTTGCTATTGAAGATTTTACTCAACTAGATCTACTTGTGGTGTTTTGGAGTTAGCTCATACAAGTCGTAACTTTAACTAGACGGGAATTTGCCATGGGAGACCTGTATAGAAGCGCTTGGACAGAATTCAGCATGCACTTCAGATCCTCGGTGACACTTACTGAGCTGCAATTCAGTTCTATTGAACTGGTGAAGCCACGTGCCACTTTTTAAAAAAAATATCATGTGAGATATAAACAATCCAAAACTCTCATAGTCCAAATGTGGATTGAAGCACTAGTGGGACTCTCATAGTCATATTAAAACTCAGCATTTGCGCTTCCCCAATTACTACTTACACAAACACTTATCTCTCTTGCTTTTTATTTTTCCCTGCCCACAAGATACCCAAAAAAAAAAAAAAAAAAACCTAAAACCTTTTCTTCCCTAGTTTCTGAATTGTGCATTGAGGGCTTTTAGGACTCCTTCAGAGGAACGTAAACAACACTTTTTTATCATTCTCAATCTTAGGTACTTTAAAAATATTGTTACATTCTCTTTCAAAAACAAAAGAAAATTTCTTATTAATTGTTTATGAATAATAGCTTCAATGATTTCTATTTATACATCACAGCATATTATGATGTTGTACTCATTATTTAAAAATAAAGGAACCACCATTGTTTATAATATATACAACTAAATATGACATACATTTATTTGATTATTTTTAACTTGCATGTCATATATGAATATGAACATGCATTACCTAAAAAAAGAATAATAATGACAACATGCATTACCGTGAGAGATTGAGTTTTCTATAGTGATGACCCTTAACTACTTATCAAAAGTAAAATAATAAACAGGAATTAAGATCAATTAACTTTAACAAGGAATTTACTAGTTTAATATATTGTAGTAATACTTATTGTTGTACACAGTGACTTGGGTCCCTTCAGAGACATCCAATATAGTAACTTGCAGATAAATAATACACGATATTCATGCATAGACTTGCTGTTTTTAATTGGATTGAGTTATTTGATTAAATTACAATTTTTTCTATACCCAATAATGCATGACTTGATGTTCATTAAGTGTAAGAAATATCAAATAATATATTAACACATTCATGACTGGATTGTTTCGATTTCAGACTAGCACACACATATTCGTTGTTTCTTTTATTGTGTTACTAGTAGCATTTCAATTATTTGTTTTTCTATGCATATATGGTTTGTCTTTTTATCATAGTATATGATTGTAGAAGTCTAAAGTAGGTAATAAGTCTAGTTCACTTTATAGACAACAACATAGTTTCTCACCTCCATTTTTTTTCAATGAATAAGTGAATTATCATATATATTCAGTATTGCACATGTTATGGGCTTGGTGATACTGGAATTTTTATTATATTTTATTCTTTGGGCTATTAATATTTGGACAAGGAATTTAAATTAGAATTAAGTTTTTCATCCGTATTTTAAATTGTTCTCAGCTAAGTTTAATGAATTATGATTTTCTAGGATATGGATGCTAATACTTGTATGAGAACTGAATGCTCACCTCGTCGCCGATTGGATTTTGATGCAATAGATCAAGATAACAATGATGAGGACTCCTCTCCAATGGTTTTGAATGTCATCAAAGATATAAATAAAATCCACTCATCTATTCTCACTGAAGTGATTCCCAAAATTGGCATGCAATTTGAGACCGAGCAAGAAGCTTATGACTTTTATCTAGCATATGCAAAAGAAGTTGGCTTTGGAATCAAAAGAAGTACACATCACTTATATAAGGATAAAAATGGTCAACTAGTTGATAGAGTATTTTGTTGTAGTGCTAAAGGCAAAAGGGCAAAAGATAAAAGAGATATTCGCGAAAGAGCTCCCCGTCCTGAAACACGATTCAGTTGTTCGGAAAAAATGAAGGTTAAAAGTCGACAAACTGGTCAATATCAAATAACTCAGTTGATCTCAGAGCATAATCACTAACTTTCCAGTCCTCATAGAACTCATTTACACAGAGCACATAGAAATATAGTTTCTTTTCATGCTGTTGAAATTGATATAGCAAATAGTGTGGGAATAGCTCCAAAAGCTTCAATTGAACTTATGGCACTACAAGCAGGAGGACAAGAAAATTTAGGATTTATTCCTGAAGATTATAGGAATTATTTACGTTCTAAAAGAACAAGAAACATGAAGGTGGGAGACACAGGAGATGTGCTTGAATATTTGCAAAAAATGCAACTAGATGATCCTAACTTTTTTTTTTTTTGCAATTCAAGTCGATGAGGATGATTTCTTACAACATATTTTGGGCTGGTGGGAAAATGAAAGCAGATTCCTCAAGTTTCGGAGATGTAGTCTGTTTTGACACAACGTACTGGAAGAACAATGAAGGTAGGCCATTTGCATTATTTGTGGGTGTGAATCATCACAAGTAGACTATAATATTTGGTGCCGCCTTGCTGTATGATGAGACTATTTTAACGTTTGAATGGCTATTTAACACCTTTGCAAGAGTTATGTCAGGGAAAAAACCAAATACCATGCATATAGACCAAGATGCAGCAATGGCTAGAGCATTTAACTTCTACATGGCCCGAAACAAGCAACCGCCTTTGCATCTGGTACATATTTCAAAATCCTGCAATTCATCTTAGTCCTGTGTTCGAAAAGTTTAAGGAATTCGCAACTGATTTTAGCTCGTGTATAGGACTTTGATGAAGAAGAGGACTTTATATGCTAATGGAATAATATGTTGAAAAAATATGATCTTGAAGACAATGATTGGGCTTTGAAACGTATGTTTGAATTGAAGGAAAAATGGGCATTAGTATATGGAAGGGAAACATTTTGCGCAGACATGACAACGACCCAAAGGAGTGAAAGCATGAACAGCGTGATAAAGAGATATACTAGTTACAAGAATAAATTTGAAGAGTTTTTTAATAATTTTCAGAGGTTACTCGATGATCGTCGATATGAAGAGATAAAGGCTGATTTCAAAGCATCTACAAGTACTCCAGTATTACCATTTGATATAGAAGTTCTAAAGAAAGCAGCTAGTATTTATACTCCTGAAGTTTTTAAATGGTTTCAGACTGAGTGGGGCAAGCCATTGATTGTGCCTTATCTACCTGTGGTGAAATTGGAACAGTGACAGAGTATAAGATTTTGTGCATTCAGATTTTAATCAACGTTACAGTGGCCAACCTTATACTTTCAGTTCCATGACCATGACTAACTTGTTCCAGGTAAATTCCTTAAATAGTTTTGTTGGTGATGCTCATTTGACCTAGATTATATAATAGTTTTATTGTATTCATCTATTTTTTTTTTTTTTTTTTTTTTTTTGTGTGATGCAATTGTGACATTAGGCACATCAACTATGTGGTTTTGGGGGACTACAAGTAAATAACTCAGAGTTCAATAACAACTCCCTCAATATATTACAAGAATTTGGTGCTAATTGTAATAACAGTTGCGGTTGTCCAGTTCCTTGCTCCGGTGGCATTTCTTGCAAGTTTGTAACCGCACATAATACATGAATAAATGTTATGGTGGAACTTTTAGTTCTTCACTGTTAGTAATAGAAGATTTATTTTTGAATTAACATTGTTGCTTTTAGTGCTTCACAACATCATTGGAGGATTTCTCTTATGTAGTAGTTTGAATCAACATTGTATGCTTTTAGTGCTTCACAACAGTGGTGGAAGATTCTTGTCATTGCTTGGCTAGTAAGAGTTTTTTTTTTCTTTTGTTTCCTATGTCGCATTATCATATATTTTAAGGGAAATTCTACAGTCCCTTTTGTGAAGCTATAGGGAATCATTTCCTTAACTTTAAGAGCTTGTACAGTACAAGCTTTTTAAGCACATGGTGTTGTACTGTACAAACATTCAAAGTACAAAGGAATGGTTTCCTAAAAGAGATCATAAAATTTCCCATATTTTAATGTTAAGAGTTCTACATAAAGAAATAGTTTCAAGCAAAATCGTGAGCTGAAACGATGGTCATTTTAAGACAATGAGAAGATGTTTGGTACGAATTTGAGAATTCGCGGAATGGAATGGAAATCATAAACTCTACTATTCATATAAATTTATATCATTTTCCTAACTTGTTTCGTTTAAATGGGAATGGGTTTTATTAATGTTGGTGAATTAATCAATTTGAAATTCAAATTACAAGTGAGAAATAAAAGTGAGCATTTTAACACTTTCATTCTCCTTGAATAATTCTCATAATACTTAATCAAACAAAATGTCATCTACAGGAATACATCAATATCATATATATGATATATATATATATATATATATATATATTAGGGCATCTACAGGATTTTCATTTGTGGAAAAATCATAAAAAAGAAAATAAAAACTGTGGTTGGTAAGGATCACGTTCTCATTCTTTGTCGCCCAAAATTCCCTAACCTTGCTGGAGACATCATTATTTGAGCATGGAAAATTACTTTGCCCAACTCCAGTGTTTACCAAAAGATTGTGAATCTAAAAAATAAGCAAAAGCTTGTCAACAATTGCGTAGTATAGTGCTCAAAGGAAAAACAATTGCCAAGTACATTAAATCTACAAAGTAAAAGAGAGAATGTAGTAAGAGCAAAACGGCAGTAAGTAACCTTATGGGGGAAGTTGTCTCAAGGTCATCAAAAGAAAATAATGCATTTGTAACATAGAAAACACTAGATACCCCAATACAAAGGCTATTAGTATTTAGTGCACTATATTTTGTCAATTGTGATCATATTCCTCATGTTTAGTGTATATTCAAATGCATAAAACTTTAACTAATAATATACTCAAATGCATAGATTTGTTACAACAAAAATATGGTATTAACATTCGGGAAAAAAAAAAAAAAGATCATACAACTAAGAAAAATAGTATAAATAACAAATTCATATAATATTGGGAACTATTCATGAAATGCACAAAAATTTTAATATAATTTTGTACCCACATTGAGAGTACCAATAGGGTTAAGTAGAATTTTATATTTCAACAAGCCCTTCAAAAATCTTCTTAAAACATACGTTTGATTCATAACTATAATCAAGTTAAATTAAGGTTCCTATTTTCAGAGATAAACACATTAAAATTAATTTTGTAGATTATGATAATTACTCAATACAAATAATCGAGTAAAATTAGGGGTACTGTTTTCAGAGTTATAAAAAACTAAAATTAATTATGCAGATTATGATAATTACTTAATACATAGAGTAAATTATTCTATTACCAGAAAAATATACAACTAGATGTTGGAGTGGACAAGAAGGAGAGGGACAATTGCATTGTTTCGTTATCCACTTGTGGGTGCTCGGAAAAATCATCATCCCTTCTTCTTATTGCTTTTGAAGAGTTTCCTTGCTATAGACTTAGAACTGGCAATGATTCGGTCTCGGCATCAATCTTCTATGATGCTGTTGTTGTTGTTTTTCTGTGATTTGGCCGCGTCGATATTGCTATTTTTCTGTGATTTAGGATTTTCTTTTGGGTATCTTGTGGGCAGGAAAAAAATAAAAAGCAAGAGAGAGAAATTTTTGTGTAAGTAGTAATTGGGGAAGCGCAAACGCCTAGTTTTATTATGACTATGACAGTCCCACTAGTACTTGGAGCCTTGGACTATGAGAGTTTTGGACTGTATATATACCTCACATGATAGTTTTTAAAAAAAGTGACACGTGGCTTTACCAAATCAATGGAACTGAATTGCAGTTCAGTAAGTGTCACCGAGGATTTGAAGTCCAGAAGTCAACTAAGATAGGCAACTGCTCTTTCGTAGGAGGTTTTGTTCTATTCTCCCTCCTAATATAATTTCTCATCTAGATCTCAAAATAAAATGGGTGTTTGACTTCCCACCAAAGAATTGGTGGTTTTTTTTAAAAAAATAAAAATAAAATAATGACTTTTTTTTTTTTAGCAAATCACTGCTACCTTAATGGGGTGGGTCTGACACCCATTTTATTAGTTAAGAGAAAAAATTATATGGAGGTAGACTAGGCCAAAACCTCCTATGAAGATATACAATTTTTTTTGCATTCTCAAATAATTGCAATAAAGCCTATCTAGTCTAACGACCCTTCTAGACAACACAGGTAAATTTGAAGAATTAAAGATCCTCTTACATTTCTCACTACAACATATATTGGCTAGAAGATATACAAGATAGGTAGCTTCTCTGAAAACATGTTGAGTTGTGTATTGAAATTGCTTGAGCAGATGAAAAATTTGTTGCAAAATCCTATCGAATCTCCAAGGAGGTTTGCACCTTGAATTCAGATAATTGTTCACCACTAAAGAGTTTGATTCCACAATTATGTTGTTTAGATTCATGTGTGTCTTACAAAGCTGAAGTCCCTCCAGCAAAGCCATTGTTTTCGCAAGCACATTGGACTAATAGTTCCCTTAATATGAGGCAAAAGATGCGATTAAATTCCCACGTGAATCTCCGATAGCACCTCCTCAAGCTACATCGTGTAAGATTATGAAATATGAGAGTAGTTCCAATCATAGCACATTTGGAAAAGATATGAGATCAAATTTCAGAAGGTAAGAACATAAATATGTTTTAATAAGAATGGATTAAGAACCATGCGCTGGACCTATTCCTTGAAGATTTAGAACTAATACATCATCTAATAGCATTTGCAAAAGAATAGAGAAATGAGGCCGATCAAACTTGCTTTACGAGTAAGGAAGAAGTTGCGATCGTTCGATATTGAGAGCCAAGAAATTGACTAACTGTTCTATGTTCTGAATCGCACAAGGAGAACACAAGATAAAATATTAGGGAGATAATTATGAAACTAGAAAGGTGATCTAATAGACATATATGCTACTTGGCTGTAAGGTCTTATTTAATTTAAGAACTTTCCTTACTGAAAAACAAGCCAATTAGGAAATTGGTGATTTGAAGAGAAAGGAATTGGAATCCCCATCAATGTAGGAAATAAGTTAACTAATTGGATTAAACCTACCTTAAAAAATGATTAAAACTACCCTTTTGTTCCACTTCTATATCTACCTAGTAATAAGAAGACAATAGAATTACTATAGGTATTGCAAGTCTAAGAGGATAAAATCAATGGTTTTGAGGGCTTCAATTTCCTTTTTTTGACCTTTTGGATCTGACAACACCTTAAAAGTTGTGGCTCGGATCCAAAAATAGAGTGACAAACTACCGAACCCCTCTGGTGTACTCGCCTTCTCGGGAATGAGTATGAACGAGTCAATCGGACATCAAACTACTCGGGAAGTTCAGTGAGTCGGACAAACAATAGTTAGGTAGGTTCAATTAGTCAGACTTACAATAAGTTGTTCGACACTATTTATCTAGGGCCCAGGAACAGTGATAATATATTATGTACAAATAGAACATTTCCCGTCATGGAAAAAATGGGAGAAAAAGAAAAAAAGAGAAAAAAAAAGGGGAACACTTTTGTAACACTATTCATCAATAAAGTTCTTGTCGTCTTTATGCCTCAGATTTGCTTTTTAATCTTCATTCAAATATCTATTTTTAATACTTGTTGATCGAAATCAAACACTTTTGGTACCTTCAATTGGCGCCGTCTATGGGAATCACTTGGCACAAAAAGTTAGAAGCTCTATTGTAAAGATGGCTAGATGCAACAAAAAGGACTGCAACAAAAACTCAACACAAAATGATGTTCTTGCCACTTCTACACCAGCAACTACGGAGAACGCCAGTCAATCTCGAACATCCATGCCCTCGAGGAAAGAAATGTTTGAGTTCTTTGTAAACAATTTTCAAATGATTAAGGATTCTGTGGAAAATCAACAGCAACCTCACACCGCCAGAGATGATACAGCCTCAAGTTCTCAATGCCTTCATATGGCTCCTTATCCCCTGTTTCTTGCCAGGAAGGATTAGTTTTTGACAGAATAGGTCCCAACCCGGTAAGAACAAATCATAATGCTATTGAAGTTGAGGGTGAGGACCTTCGATAAGAATAAATTATGGCCAAGGTGGATCAACATGTACAAGAACTTTTGGGAAAGAAAACTGTCCCAACTTTTGAAATGTTAGCTGTTGATAGAGACCCTTTTACTCCAGCTATCCAGAATGAATTAATCCCCCCATATTTCAACCAACCTGATTTGGACACTTACAAAGAAACTTCTAACGCAGTTGACCATATTGCACACATTTCTTCAGTATCCAGACTTTTTGGGATTTCGAATGTTGTGACATGCAAGCTTTTTGCCACAACTCTCAGGGAGTCGGCACAAAAGTGGTTTAAAGAACTACTGCCGAGAACAGTAGATTCTTTTGCTGATCTCACGAAGAAGTTCTTAAGGCACTTTATGAGATGAAAGACCATTCAGAGAAAAGCATCTTACCTATTGAGTAAGTGTACGGCAAAGGCAAGACGAATCCCTTAAACAATATATTGGGCGTTTCAACAATGAAGCAATACATATTCGCAATGCCGATGAAACGTTTCACATTGCCGCCTTCATAGGTGGCATTCGACCTGGCATGTTCAATGCTAACCTCGCATCATCAGTTCCTAAAACCTTCAGAGATCTGCTCCAATGAGCAAACAACTACATTAGGGGTGAGGAGTCAAATCGAGCCAAAAGAGAGCTCCAAGAACCCCGAGAAAAACCTCAAAAAAGTCAAGAGAAATCCGTTGAAACGAACAAGAAGAAACGAGTTGAGCCGAATACACCCAGCAATCTTCCACGATACATGGCAAACCGACTTCCCATTTTTGTCAACAAGATATCGAAAGTACCACCTTACCGGCGTACTCCAATTCTTCCAGATGAAGATTTTACTCCTCTCAACACGCCCAGAAGGGAAATTTCGTACAAGGTTCATAATTCAGGGATCATTGCTCCTCCTCCGCCTATTGCGCGATCACAGTTCCATCGAAGAAATCTGTCCAAATATTGTGCGCATCATGGTGATCATGGCCATGATACGAATGAGTGTAATGACTTAAAAATTGAGATCGAAAGAGCTGTCAAAAATGGACATTTGCAGGAATACATGCTCCGAGCTACGGATCAATTCTACCGAAATGAGAAAAGAGATCCTGTGGGTGAAAGGCCTTCCCAAATCAGTCACAGGTCTCAAAATATTCACAACACGGTTCCCCGGGGACCCCCGCAAAATAATGATGATGTGGTAGGGGTTATATCCATAATAGATGGGGGACCAATAGGTGGAGACTTATCGAATGCTCGAAAGAAGTACGCCCGTGGTAAGAATTATGGTGAAAGGTTTTCATGAAGGCCAAGATACAGTCTTGACCTGAGTTTTACTGAGAATGATCCTATTCTTAATTGGACACCACATGCTGATCTGATTATGATTCACGTCCGGGTAGGAGACTTTCGCGTCCACAAGGTTTTCATTGACGGTAGCTCAGTAGATGTTATTTACTGGCATGCCTGGGAAAGGATGGAAACGGACCCTGGACAAATCATACACATCAAGACACCCCTAGTGGGATTTACCGATAACACCATCGAGGCAGAGGGTTCCGTCTTGCTACCCCTAACTCTTAGAGAATTCTTGTGGTGTCGGACCGAGATGATCAACTTCACGTTGGTAAAGAAGAGCTTGGCCTACAACATGATCCTTGGCCGACCTTTTCTGTACACTTTTATTGTACTACCATCGGTCTTTCATCTCGGCATTAAGTTCACACTCCGAGATGGAACTACTGGGGAAATATTGGGAAATCAGAGGAAAGCTCAAAAATGTTATATGCTATCCCTCCGATGGAACCGAATAACAAATACAGTGGGACCATCTTTACCGGTAGCATCTTTTTAGGAAGAAAAATGCACCTTAGCTCCTGACACCACTGACAAACCAGAGAAGTTGGCCATTGAAGAAGTTTCTTTTGACCTAGAGTTCTCTAGTGAGAAAAAGGAGACTAAGGTTGTACGCTCAACTTCCAATCAATTTCTGAGAAGATCTTTTAAAGGTCCTGTACGAATACAGAGACCTTTTTGCTTGGTCTCCCGCAGACATGTCTGGAATCCCCAGAGACATAATCGAACACAGGCTAAGGGATTGACCCCACACACAGACCTGTACAACAAAAGAAAAGTTTTTTTGGGCCCGAACGTAGTCAGGTCATTGAAAAAGAGGTTGACAAACTGTTAGTAGCTCAGATAGTTAGGGAAGTGTTCTATCCGGCCTGGTTGTCTAACCCTATACCTGTACCTAAATTATCCTCGAACAAGAGAATGCGTATTGATTAGACCGATCTAATAAAAGCCTATCCAAAAGACAGTTTTCCTTTGCCTCAGATCGATATAGTAGTAGATTCGTTGGTAGGATTTAAAATAGAACATTTTTTAGATGCTTATAAAGTGTATCATCAAATTTTCATCATTAAGAAAGAGGAAGAGAAAACAGCCTTCATCACCGATAGAAGACACCTATTGTTATCAAACTATGCCTTTCGGTTTGAAGAATGCTAGAGCAACATACCAGAGATTGGTAAACAAAATCTTCAAAAATCAGATTGGACGAAATATGGAAGTTTACGTCGACGATATGGTCGTGAAAAGCTAAACTCGTGAAAGTACTCTCTCAGATCTCCAAGAAGTTTTTACCATCATGAGATCGGTGAACCTTAACCTAAATCCGTTGAAATGTACCTTTGGAGTCACCTCAGGAAAATTCTTAGGGTTTATGGTCTCAGAAAGAAAGATTGAAGCAAATCCAAAAAAGGTTCAAGCCATACTCGACATGAATCCACTTCGATCTATGAAAGAGGTACAGTGTTTGACAGGACGAATGGCAGCCCTTAATCAGTTTTTGTCTAATTCAGCTGAGCGGGGGCTTTCGTTCTTTCGAGCCATCACCATTGCCAAAAATTTCTAGTGGACTGATCAATGTCAGGAGACCTTTGAAGATCTCAAAAAATATTTGATGAGGATAGCTCCTTGTTTAACAGCGTCGATAAAAAATGAGATCCTCTTTCTTTACTTATCAGCTACTCAGATTGCTGTTGATGCTATCCTGGTATCTGAAAGAGGTAGGGTTCAACAGCCGATTTACTTCGTAAGCAAAGTTCTGTAAGGTCTTGAATTGAACTATTCAAACCTCGAGAAGGTAGCTTATGCTTTTGTAATCGCAGCTTGAAATTTGCGACCCTACTTCCAGTGTCATACTATTGTGGTAAACACCAATTTTCTTCTAAAAGCGATATTGACGAAGCCGGATGTGTCTGGGAGAGTCCTCAAATAGTGTATCAAGCTCCTGAAGTATGATATCAAATTCCAGCCGAGGACTTCCATCAAAGCACAAGAACTCGCCGACTTTATTGTGGAAATCACTTTTTCTAGTGAATCAGTTCTGACAGTCGCTGAGGAACATGAATCATTTTGGGAATTGTATGTAGATGGCTTCTCGAATTAGGTCGGATCTAGGGCTGGAATTCTCCTAAAGACATGCTGAAGGAGATTGGCTCACATATGCCATTCGATTTGAGTTCTAAACAGCCAACAATGAAGTCGAGTACGAAGCATTGATAAATAGCTTGAAGCTCACTAAAAAATTGGGGATCGGGCCATACGGATTCATAACAACTCCTTGATCGCTATTAATCAGATCCTCAAAAATTTTGAAACTCGAGGAGGCACCCTTCAAAAATATCTTACAAAAGTTCAAGAAATGAGAGGAATGTTTCAGACTGTGAAGTTTGTCAAAATCCCTAGGTCCAAAAACCTGTATGCAATGCACTCTCTAAACTTGCCACAGCTTTGTATTTGCACTTAACAAAAGAGGTATTAGTCAAAATCAAGGCTCGGCGAGCTATAGAAGAGAAAGAAATAATTCAGGTTGAAGACCAACCGAACTGGATGAATCTGATTATCGAATATCTGAAAAAAAGAAAAATCTCCGAGGATCGAGTTCAGGCCAGAAGACTCTGTATCCGAGCTCTGAAATATCGAGTGCACCAAGGCTGATATTGTATCGACACTCCTATTTACATTCTCTCCTCAGATGTCTTGCTCCTGAAAAAATAGATTATGTTCTCCGAGAAATTCATGAGGGAATATGTGGAAGCCACGTAGGAGCACGAAACTTAGTGAGAAAGGCCATGCTTTCTTGGTATTATTGGCCGACCATGTATCATGATGCTGCTCAAATCGTAAAAAATTGCCACAAGTGCCAAGTACATGATTCTATCATTCGGAAAACTACAACTAATGTGACTTTTATTTTGGGATCTTGGCCTTTTCAACAATGGGGGTTGGATATTTTGGGACCTTTTCCCAAAGGAACTAGTGGTTTCAAATTTTTAATTGTAGCAGCCGATTACTTCTCCAAGTGGATAGAAGTTGAACCCTTGAGGACCATTTTGAGAAGATAATGTGAAGAAATTCTTGTGGAAAAATATTGTATGCCGATATGGTATTCCTCGAGACATTGTTACTGATAATGGAACTCAGTTCGTAGGAAAATTGGTTTCAGGCCCTTCTGCAAAGAATTAGGGATACAGATGCATACGACTTCAGTAGCTCATCCTCAAGCTAACAGACAAGTCGAGCTTTCCAGCTGCATTTTGTTAAACGGTCTTAAAACTCGGTTGGATCAAGTTAAAGGAGAATGGGTCTAGGAGTTACCCAGTGTTCTATGGTCCAGCCGAACTACCCCAAGGACATCAAATGGTGAAACACCTTTTAGTTTGGTCTATGGATCTGAAGCAGTTAATCCCTTCCGAGATCGGAATGAGAACGGCCCGAACACTAGGAACGTTTCAGACCAATAATGAAGAAGCACGAAGATAAGAGTTGGATTTGGTCGAGGAACGTAGATTGGAAACTGCTATCCGAGAAGCCACATATAAACAATGCCTCAAGAGATATTATGATTCTACTGTTCGAACAAGATACTTCGGACCCAGGGACTTAGTTCTCCGGAAGAATGAGTTTTGCCGAACAGATGGAAGTCATAAGTTTGATGAAAACTGGGAAGGTCCAATTATAAATAATTGAAGCCTATCCGACCGGGTACTACAAATTAGAAGATCAATTCAGTCGTCCTGTTCCCAGTACATGAAATGTAATAAATTTAAAGAAATACTATGCAGGAATTTAAAAGTCAAAATTTATTCATCTTCTGTTAAAACGGTTTTAAATACATTCTCTTCAGTATGGGGCTCGACGAATATATTGCTGAGTTCCGTAAGAAGCGACCTATCTACGTTATCATTATAGTCTATAAAAGAAGAAAATTCTAAGGGGATGTCTAGAAACCTCTTCTTCACCTCCTCTAAACCTCTCGGTACCCTAAAGCACAAGCCTGTTGACAAAACATCATAAGATCGCACTTTAAGGCAGTAGAATTGAGATTTTGGTTGACATGATCAACCAAGGAAGTTACAGAAGAAGAAGGCTCAACTCGCTCTGATCTTAGTCGATCAACTTCTGACTTCAGCTGATCGACATCCTACCTGAGCTTTCTGGATTCTTCATGCTTAGAGTTGAGCTCGGCATGTCAGATCAAGGACTTGTTCCCTCAAATTTCCCAAATCCTCTTGTACTTTTTCTGAAGAAGAAGAAGTTGTCTAAGTAACGACCTCGAAGCTATGAGATTGGAGCCTCTTCTTTAAGGCTTCTCCATTGGCGAGAGACCTTTAAAGCCTCACATTCAGCTGTTCGACCTGTTTCTCTAATCTCGAGCTCTGATGATGGTCTTCACTCAACATGTTTCCCAGCTGTAAGACAAAAAATATCAAAAAAAAAGAGAGCTTACCGTATACAAAGATTGGGCAACCTCAGAATGGAGTTGGGCATAGGAAAGGTCGATCGAGTATGATCAGTCCCGATCCATAAATGCATTGCCCAGCCATTCGTTGGCTATCCGGGGATGTTGACCTCGGTCATTTACAGATAATGACCAGGTGGGACTGAAGGGAGTTGTGTCAAGATCTCCTTTGAGCGTCCGGATCGGCTGAACTGTTCTGGCCGCCCAGGAAAGATTCTGAGATCCACTAGACACCGACTCCTTCAGGAGTCGGATTCAGCAGTCGTGAGCCCCTGAAGCTGCATACTAGGCAGTTAATTGAGGGTTTTTTGGGACACAAAAGGCTCTGGACTTATATGACCAGGGATAGAAGGACTCATCTGAAACTAGGAGAATTGAAGAAGGAGTCAGGATTAATGGAACTAAAGGAAGAACGAAAGAAGAAGTAGGTCTTCTTTTATGCGGCTGAGCAGCCAATGGAGAAATCACGGGATCTTCTTCCAAGGGCTGCTTGTTCTCTTCTTTTTTGGCATAGGAGTAGCAGCAACGGGTTCATTTTATTTTTGAGTGGACGTAACTCCACCGCTGCTCTCTTTTGCTCATTGGAGGTCGGAGCAAAGTGTTCTACGATCTGAACACGCTCAGTAATAGTGGACTGCTTGCCCTTCTCGATCAGAATATGTAAAATTGATTTTTTTAAGGCACCTGAGCAGGAAAAAAGAAAGAAAAAGTCAGTCAAAACCCTAATTCGAAGAATGTACCAGAAAACAAAGTCAATTCTACCTACGTCCGTGTTGAAATTCGGAAGAACAGTTGCTCCTTCAACTAGATTAGCCTAAATTAGTAAATTATGGTCCACCACAGCATTCTTCCCTTCAAAGACTATGGACATGTTCATCTGGTCAATTTTTGTCACCCCAATATAAGATTCGGGCTCTAACTCCCCGAGAGGGTCACAGTTAAGGATGGGGTCTCAATCTAAAAATGACCATGTGGTCTTGATCTTTCCCATGTCGGCTTATGCAGCAAAAAAAGAAGTTCGACTTCTAGTTCTTTATGGAACTCGGCATATCTGAGGCCATGCTCGCCCATCTGGATCTGCCAGCAAAGTAATAGAACCGAACTCCTTCCCCTGTACTACTTTGTAGAAGCACCTCAAGAAGTGGTGCCCTGATATCCGAGTACTTGCATATCAAAACATATGCTATGAGAAGGAGAAATGAATTGGGCATCAGCTGTGAAAAGCATATGCCGAAGAAAGAGCAGAGGGATAAGAGAATTTCACTCAAGGGGAAACGAAGACGTTCCTGGGCCCAATTCCTACCCTCAGTTGGTCTTCGAACACAGTGATGAACCCTTCAGGGGAGTTGTGAGCCCTGTCTTCTTCATCCGAAATTTGAATGGCCACCGTATCTAGTATTTGATAAGTGGCCCTCAAATGAGCAATATTGTCTACTTGAAGAGTATACCTGACCTTTGCTATAGACAGAGCCTGTTTGCATAGAGGAGATGATCCCTCCGAAGAAGGTACCGAGATAATGGGTTGGGCATGAACAACAATATCGGAAGAAGATGCCATTGATAAAGCTTGAAAAGTTTAGTTGGAAGCAAAAAGAATATTTACAAAGGAAGGATTTCAAAAGTTTGGTAAAAATGAAAAGACAAAAGGAATGGGTATTAATGAAAGTAAATTTTAATTCTTGGAAACAGAAAAAATAGTGGGCATGAATTTATTGCCCATAAATGTGCCTAATAATTAGGACACGACTTTTCAAAAACCTATCATTAAGTTGTATTTAAGCTATCATTAAGTTATAACTTAACTACAACTACCAAGGACCATCTCTTCTCTGATCACAAAGAGTTCAGGTCGGCCTATTATAAATCGAGTAGTAGGTCGGCTGAACGAGGGATGGCTTGCCGAAGAGCTACAAGTGGCCTTAAGTCCCTAATTTGATGACATGAATTAAATGTCAGGCTCGCCGAAATGCACAAGTAGCCATTATAAATGAGAACATGCTCGATTGGGGAAAAGAACACTAGATGAATGGAATGATAAAAAATAAAGTCATTTCAGGTCTGAACAAATCAATTCATAGGTAAAGTTGTTCCTATTACAAAGAATAGCGTACAAAGTGGTTATTACAAGAGAAAATAACGTGAATACAAGAAAAAGTTATTTTTATTACAATTGTCCAAAAATATTACAAAAGCTTATTCTATATTCTGTTGATCTCCTTCTTCTTGTTCTACTAAAGGATTTTCAATCGAGGTAGAAGGTCTCGTTACATCCTGACCATCAAAAAGAAAAAGTTTAGAGGATCTATTTCAAATATCTTGTATAAGCATCTGTACTTAAAGAGAAGCATTGCTTATTGCTCATGCTGTCTAACAAGTCAGATATATTTACCTCCTGGTTGAGCATTTCGACTTCTGCTTCATTTTCTTCTAAAGCCTCAGAAGGGCCCTCTACTAAGACATTTCAGTCTAAAGTAGTAGAGGTTCGAGATCTCCTAAAGATTCTACCTAACTCGGTCACAGGAAAAAAGTGGCCGGGGGTCATAAAATCAAAATTATTCTCATCAAAAGATAAATTGAGGAATTGCCCTCGGAGATCAACTAAAGCTCTGCCGAAACCCGTCTTGGCACTCATTGTACAAAATCTCCCCAGGTCCTCTCCTAGGGCGTTTGATCTCAGAAAAGAATTCACGCTTTGGAGGGGAAGGTTCTTTTTCAAATTCTCAGCAACGGACTGGTGGCGAGAAACCTCACTCTTAAGTCTTTCTGTCTCGGACTAAGCGGTGATGAGTTCAATAGACCTAGTGATACTCTTGTCTCGTCCTCTCCAGCTCAACCGAAGCGCAATGAACTGCTGCAAAAGATGCAGCTCATCTTGCCTGAGAAGAAACTGCGCTTCTAGGTCAGCTCGTTCCTTCTGAAGTCTTTCCTGCTCTGACCTCTTGACTTTCTCCAAAAGAGTAGCTCTTTCTTGGAATGAGCATTTCAATGACCTTTTCAGTTCTTCAACTCAGCTCCGTTCTTCTAACCAAGAGAGCATGACGTTACGCATATAATATCCAGTCGAGTACTAACCAGTGACTGCCTGAATCATTTTTTCTCTATCTGGGCAGGCATCAGCTTCCACATTATCCCCTTTTGGGAATGCACCAAGAAGATGGTCAAAGGGCTTGGATGACCCTATAAGGCGATCGTTCGCCAAGATTGACCACTCAGGCACGAATTGCTGAGAATCGGAAGGCAATGAAATTGGAGCTTCATTACTCCCGTGGGAATCTGGAATTGATGTTTTTTTTGACAAAATTGTCACTACAGGAGCAGGTTTTTCAGAGTCCAATGGGATACTAAACTCAAATGAAGTTATAGCTTTCACACTTAGGCGATTGAGAAGTTTTCCTCTACCTGGATGATATGACCTCCTGAGGAGAAGGTTCAAATCTATTCATCAATTGGGTTTCTGGAACCCTAAATCCTGTGGTGTTCGATCCCTTTTCATTATGAGATTGTTGAGCAGTAGGGCTTGCTGCTTTTCGAGGTCTTTTTAAAACTATTAAAGTACCATGACCCCCTAGCATCACCGATTCCAGGTCGAATTTGTCCTCCAATGGGACATTCTCAGAAGAACCTTGCCTTGATTCAGTAGCCATGAAGTTCGTCAGGAAGAAAGAAAGAAATGAAAAGTAAAATAGCAGTGATGATTTTCTGGAATGGATTTGAAATTTAAAAAAGGGCCCCTCACGTGCTATGAAGTGACGTTTTGGAAAAAGGGCGACCACCCACATTTAATAAAGATATATCAAGGGACATAGTGAAAATATTAAATGAAAAATAAATCGATGTAAATTCAAAATTTGAAGATACATTGAGGGGGCTTATGACGACACCTTAGTTAACTCAAAGTTGTGACTCGGATCTGAAAACAAAGTGATGAACTACCGAACCCCTCTGTTGTACCCGCCTTCTCGGGCATGAGTATGAACGAGTCGATTGGACACCAAACTACTCGGGAAGTTCAGTAGGTCGAACAAACAATAGTTAGGTAGGTTCAGTTAGTCGGACCTACAATAAGTTGTTTGACACGGTATATCTAGGGCCCAGGAACAGAGAAATATAATATGTATAAATAGAACACTACCCTTCATGGAAAAAGGGGAGAAAAAGGAAAAAAGAAAACAGAAAGGGGAACACTTTTGTAACATTATTTATCAATAAAGTTCATGTCGTCTTTATATCTCAAATTTTCTTTTTAATTGACATTCAAATATCTGTTTTTAATACCTGTTGATCGATATCAAACACTTTTAGTACAGTCAGTATCCCCTCTTGATAATTAAAATTAGAAAGAATAACAACAACCTTCAAAACCCCCTAAATGCTAATTAAGTCCACCAAAACTCAACTCTCCCCAATAAACCCAAACACCGTCTATTTCCTTCCCCTCCCCTCTCCCCTCTCCCCTCTCCTCATTAACAAATCTTATCCCTATCCATCCATCCATCCATCTTTCATGGATCTGTCTAAACCCCCTCCCCACCCAACCACCATCAACTTTTTCTTAGGGTAAACTAAGAACCTTTTTCTACCCATAGTGTGTTTTTCGTTCCTCTTTGTTCCACATCAATTAAATACTCATGTCTTCGTGCCAAACCCTTATCATTATGAAACCAAATTATCATCAGCTCCGACTTGTTCCGACAAGAGATTCAAAGGATTCAGTCATCGATTCCAGTAGCGAGACTGTTGATAAACAAGGCCTACGCATCTTGCTTCTTTGCATCTTCTTCTTTCCCTATCTGTTTTCAAAACATAGATTTGAATGAAGTTTTCATTTATTTATTTATTTTTTTGTTTAGGGGACTTTATCTAAATTTGATATTAATCGACATATATTGTGGTATTTGACTAGTTTACCTACTTCTCAAATAGGCTAACCTCATAGGAAAAGTTGGGAAAAAAGAAAAAAAATAGATGCTATGGTGTTCATCACGGGATCTGAGTAGGATCTCATCATCGGATCAGAGAGCTCAGATTCTTCATCCATGAAGGGGTCAATTTCGTAAATGATAAAAAAATCAAATAGGTTTTATTTTTTATTCAGATTTTCTATTTTTTTGTGTTAAGAAAATACTTGGATTGATGAATAATACTTGCCTAGATGGATTGGTTGTGCATTTGGATCAAGTTTGTTGTTAAACCGCTTTGCGGGTTCGGATTCCGCTGCCACTACTCTAGCTCTTGGTCAGTTCAATCTTTTCTTGAACTTATCAACTACTATATGTTAATTTCATTTTTGCCCATCATAGTTTAATTAGTTTTCATTAAATTGAAGGTCAGTTGCTAATTAACTTGAGGAATGTTGCCTTTGTTATTTTGTTTTTGTGTAGAGAATAAAGTTAAAACTAAGCCGCTACTTACGGGTTATTGTGTATAATTCTTCTTCTGGAGGTCTCTTCTATTCTTCGGCTTTTTTTTGCCCCCTGATTTAATCTTATTTTCTTTCTTTTTTCTCCCCAATTGCTGGTTTTTTAATAGAACTTTAATGTTCTTATGTCAAAAATCTGCTATTTTTTTCCCTTAAAGGTATTGGATGATATGTTTTTCTACTTGACTTTGATGCTTACCTGACACAGATTTTAAATTCAAGGGAATATGTTGTACTCTTTGGTGTGAAATATGTGAAAATAAAAATGCCTTTGTGTGAAAATAAGATAGGGCAATCTTGCTTTTATTGTTAGTGATAATGTTTTCTAATGAGTCATTTTCAGCTTTTCCTGCGACTTTGTCGAGTGATTTGAGATGAATTTTGGTTGAAATCAATCAAGAATCTCTAGTTTGATGTTCTCAACTTGCTTCGTGGCTTTTTTCCCTTGATTCAGGAATTTGAAGTTTGCTTTTTGGTTTTCTGTTCATCATGCAAAATGTTATCGTTCTAGAAGATTCAGTTTTTTCTTTCAGTGCCTTGCTGTTCCACACAAGTACTAACGAGGGTTGTCTCTCAAACTCCCAGAGAGTCAAACATTGCAGTATTAGTTTTGAGTTGCCTATATACAATGTGAAAGATGAGATTTTTATTTGCATGAACTACACATTCACTTGTCCAATATGTCTAGAACTTTCCTCTGTATTTCTTTCAATCTTTGCTTTTCTTTTCTTATATTATCTTTTCATCTAACTTGTTCTTGATTTTTATTGATAAAGTGCCTATGAAACTTTTTGTTACAACTCTCAAGAAATGTATAAAATAGTATACTTTTCTTTTGTTTCAATCTTTTCAATCTTTTACAATCTCTAAAGAATGTAAAAAGTTGGGAAAAAAAGTGAAAAAGAAGTCCCTTTACATAGAGGTTCTTGAAATTAAAAAAAAAAATGTTGCTTTTTGATTCTGTAAAAGGTAAAAACTTGACTAAACTATGGTTATCTTAATTAATCATGTAAAATAGTTCCAAAGCAATTCTAGCCCAACTTTGAAAAGTTTTCAAAAGAAGTCTCCATTTGTTATTTGCTGCAAATAAATATTAAACTTTGGCAGTTTATGGGTTTTCTTGTCTGATGTTATTGAAGGTCTCCATGAAAATTGATTTGGTCTATGGAGGAGGTAGCATAGGTCTGATGGGTTTGGTTTCACAAGCTATTCATAATGGGCCAGCATGTTCTTGGGTAAGCTTCCTTTTAATTCCATTCCTTTAGTATACTAATTATTATTGTCCTCAAGACTCTCAAAAACAAGGTAAGAGACAATTGATGACTAACAAACATTCATCAATAAGGAGTTCTATTTATGTTTACTTGTTCACTAAAATTAATTCTTGTCCCGTTATGTCTCCGTGTAGAGTTATTCCGAAGACTATCCTGCCTTGAGAGATATGTCTGCTATGCCTTAAAAATATCTAAAGCCCTTTTTCCCTTGGCAGATTTTTTATAGATGAAATATTTAGCTAGCCATTATTAAATCATGCCAGCACCTTATTCAGCATTCTTTTTATGCTCAAACAGCTGTGAGGTTAGGATATACACAATTTTTGTACAAATTAAAATTCTCCCTCTCCCCAAAATTCAAAATTCTTGGCTGTAGCAATTCATTAGGTTGCTCTTGCTACTATATAATAAGTGAACATTAAACAACTAATTTCTAAAACGCAAGTATTTCACTTGTTGAAGTATATGATTCAATGCTTAAAACTTTCACGGTATATGTTAAAATTGTGGACAACGAGATAAACTTATTGATTTGAAGCCGATTCAAGATGTCTTTATTCAGTTTCTTACTTATTTTTAGCTGAATTAGATATTTTGTAATGTTAAGTTCCTTTTTTCCTTTGTTAAGCTCAAGGTATATCAGATAAGCGCTACTACAATTCTTGTAGGACTTTTTGATGCAACAATAAGCACTATCATGGTCCTCTTACTGATCGATGCTCATGAACACAATGCTTATGAACACAAGTGTTCACACTGACCATGAAACAGAGCAGCTCTAAAACACTTATTTTCCATAGCTGATGCAAAACCAAGACTAATTCGAGCGATTTTATTGCTGCAAGAGTTTGATTGGAAGGTTGTGGATAAAAAGGAAAGACAAAATCTTGTAGCTGATCATCTATCTAGGCTAGAATCAATAGAATAAAGTGATGATTAGTTACCCATCAAGGAGGAGTTTCCAAAAGAATATTTGATCATGGTAGGTGCTAACCCTTGGTAAACTGACATTGCAAATTATTTAGTAGCCAAGATTGTTCCACCGTCGATGAACTATAATCAAAGTAAGAAAGTCTTCTTTGATGTTAAGTTCTACTACTAGGATGAACTATATCTGTAAAGAAAGTCTTCTTTGATGTTAAGTTCTACTACTAGGATGAACATATCTGTACAAGTGATGTAGTGACCAAATTATCCGACGATGTTCGAATGATGATGAAATTAAAAGTGTCCTTCGAATGTGTCGTTCATCACAAGTAGAGGGGTATCATGGTACACCAAAGAACAGCTTCTAAAGTCCTCCAAAGTGGTTTATATTGGCCAACACTATTACAAGATGCTAGGAAATTCATGAAGCATTGTGATGAGTGCCAAAGAGCTGGAAATGTATTACGTAAGGATGAGATGCCAGTGAATAATATCCTCATAATTGACGTATTTGATGTGTGAGGGATATATTTCATGGGGCCCTTTCCAAGTTTGTATTCTAACACATACATCTTAGTGGCAGTGAATTATGTCTCAAAGTGGGTTGAAGCAGTGTCATTGCCTACTAATGATGCTTTGGTTGTGACTAAGTTCGTTCACCATAATATTTTTTCAAGGTTTGGAGTACCACGGGCAATCCTAAGTGACGGAGGTTCGCATTTTAAGAACTCTTAGTTTGAAACCTTATTGTCTAAATATGGGGTGAAACATAAGATTTCTTTACCTATCATCACCAAATTTCAAGTCAAGTTCAGGTCTCAAATAGGAAGTTGAAGCGTATCTTAGAAAAGACATACGGTAACTTCCTCATGAAAGGATTGGGCACGAAAGCACGATGATGCATTATGGGTGTACTAAACTACACTTAAAACACCTATTGGGACGTCAGTATGTAGGTTAGTTTTTGGGAAAATGTGTCATCTACCAGGAGAACTTGCGCACAAAGCATTTTGGGCAATCAAGCCATTGAATTTTTATGCCAAGGCAGTCGAAGAAGAGAGATTGCTAAAGTTGAGCGAACTGGAGAATTCTTGAATGAGGCTTATGAAAATGCCCGAATTTACAAGGAATTATAACCTGTCCAACATGAATCATTTGATAGGACTTTGCTTTAGTTTTTGCTTTCCATGTTTATGTTTGCTTATGTGATGTGGCTATTTAAATTTTGAGTGAGCAGTTGGATGAGTAGTACTCATCACTATAATAAAACTGACAAGTTTGGGGGTGTCTTTTACTTGTGGTGGAATGATGTCTTGTGATTGTAAATATGTGTTGGGTGAAATTTTGGATGAAAAATGTGATTGATTATGGTACTCGATGATGAAAAATGACTTGCAATATCATATGAGTGAATTATTTAAACTAGGCACCTTATGGATTTTGTTGTGTGTTGAGTAGTTCTTCTACAACAAAAGAATTTCAAAAGCCATGTATTACTATTTCTAAATAGAGAGGATTCACATTTTTTCCATAAATTCATTTGAAACATTTCTTTTGATCAAATCAATAGTATTATTTTCTTGCTCAATTTATCTTTTGGAGAAATCGGTTTATGTAGAATCGAAGTGATTTAGGACATTTTGTGTGTCTGCTTAAGTTTTATTCTAATTTGTGAGTGATTGGTATTGAATATGAATTTTGGATACGTTTTACTCCTCTTCCTTGGTTTAGAGCCACGAAAAAATTAAATATTTTGCTTTTAGAAATAAGGCAACTATGGGATTCCAGCATGCACCTATATTGTTTCTCTAAAATATGCCATTAGAATAGTAATAAGGGTAGCACAGGATTCTGGCATATACTCCATGTTGTTTCTCAAAAATGGCAATTAGGAGTTACGTTTTGGAATACCAACAAGTCGAGGACGAAATGTTTGTAATAGATATCATTGATATCGTGTTACCACTCCTTGCTAGAGTAATACTCCTAATTGTGTGACATGTGCATATTAGGTAGACTTCTAATGATCTTCTATTTCCTTCTGGCCTTGTCGAGATAGTTGAAAAACTTGGCAATCCCCTTCATTTGAGTTAAAACTATGTTTTAGATGAATGAAACTTGCTTTTCGAAAATATTTTTGATGATAGTTAATACTTGGTTATTTGAAACCTTTTGTTGACACTTGGACTCATATTCTTTGGAAAAGTTGAAAACTTGAAGTGACTAGTTAAAATGGTTCAATTATCATATGGTATTTGAGGTCCCTTGAGAGGTTTCCCAATCACTAAAAATACATCTTTTGTTCACTTTTTGTATTGTTAATTTGGTGGTGTGTTTATGTTTACTTGTTAGTTGTGGTCTTTTCATCATCTTTCTTGTTTTGCTCGGGACTAGCAAAATGCTAAATTTAGGGGTATGATAACTCTAGTAAACAAGAGTTATTTTACTTTTAAACTATGGTTTTGTGCTAGTTTTATCCCTAGTTTTGATGTTTATTCAAGTGTTTTAATTTATTAATTTGCATCAGGCATTTACATTTGCATCATTTGTAAATATTAAGATATTAGCATGAGTTTTGCTTAATTTTAGTATAATTTGATAACTTATTAAGTTATGTGTTTTGTAGGATAGGAATTAAGTCAAAGGAACAAAATACAAAGGATAGAGATTGAAGACTTGAGCTTGGAGAAGCTCGATGTCGCAACATGGAATGTTTGATATTGTGACATCGAGGTGGAAGTACAAGATTAATTTTTAGCTCGATGCCGTGACATCGAGGTGTGACGCTTAAGTTGTGAAGGCATTCTTGCAATTTTGTGTTGTAGCTTCTTTCAATTATATCTTGTAATTCACTCAAGGACACTTAGTATTGAAAAAAGTTAGACATAGGTAATAATTTTAGACAATTAGAGTAGCTTAGTGTAGGTTAACATTCAAGTCATCTTTTAATACAAAAATTCTTTAAATTTCTTCTTAAATCTACTTTTTAAATTCTTGCTAGTTTTAAACTTTGTTAGTTAATCTTAATGGGTTTTTCATTGGCTTGAAGTAGATATAATTTTTACTTGCTCTGTTTAATTTTCTAACAATCCAAGTTTCTTAATTTTCAAGTTTCTTTTGAAATTCTTAGGGATCTTGCTATTTTATACACTTCTTCTGATTAAATCTTCATTTCTTTGCATTAATTATTAATATTTTTTAGTGGGCTTTTCTTTAATTCATAAAAAAATCCAAAATTTTCTAGCTTTGATCTAGATTTCTTTGCTATTTTCTAGAATTTTAGTTTAGTAAGAAATGGAATTCTCTTTGTTTTTACGCTCTCTTTTATGTCTTCTTTAGTCAATCTAGGTTTAATTGCTCTCTAATTTCCATCTTGCTTTAGTTGCTATCAATTTGGTTAATTTAGTTACAATTTTATTTTCTTTTATTAGAAGTAACTTAGTTCTTTACTCACTAGTGTGCTTGCTTAATTAGAAGACAGTTTGCTTGTGTGTTTGTATTGATCTTGGTAGTTTTAATTTGTTCTTAATCCTAAGTTGTTTGAATGAGTTTTATGGATATGTTTAGGAATAATTTTCTCTCTATTGTGGTTTTGCCTTACTATGCAATTACCTTTGAATTCTAGTACTTGATACTCAACAATCCTTGTTGAATGATACCCTACTTACCACTGTCTACTACCTACCTCGTATACTTCTGGGTGTGAGGGTAGAGATTTTAGTGTTTAGTGTGATTTTTATTATTTGATTGGTTTGACAATGTTACCCTAGCAAGCAAGAAAGCAACTGCTAGCATAACAAGTTTTCGGAATCGTTGTCAGGGACTTTCCTAGAGTTAAGGGCAATATTAGGCACTCTAAGGGTTGTGTAGATTAGGTGTTTTTACTTGTTTTAGTAGATTAACTTTAGTTTTAATTAGTAGTTCTTTTCTTGTTTATGCTATATTACTTGCTTTGGATTGACTTGGCACTTGAGATTAACTTGATTGAATTGGCTTTGGTAGTGCATGGTTTGTGAAGAAGACAAATTCATCAGCCCTGACGACAAAGAGAATTGAGAAGGATTAGAAAAGAGAAAAGGGTGCAACAAGAATTGAAAAGATTCAACATGGCAAATCTCCAACAAAATCCAGGGATTATGAATGATGGTAATGAAGAGCGTATTCAAGGAATTGGGAATAATGGATTGGGAGGTATTGGTCTTGGTAATAGAAATAGAGTCAATGGAAATGATAATTTCAATGGTGAAGTGGGAAACAATGGGCATGGAATGAATGTGAATAGAAGACCCTTAAGAAATTATGCGATGCCAAATTTTGATGGGGCGAATTCTAGCATTGCGTATATGCCTGTTCAAGTCAATAATTTTGAAATCAAGCCGCTCTTATTCAAATGTTGCTAAAAACTCATGCGATACTCAATGGGGGATCAAATGAAGATCCATATACAAATTTAAAGAACTATGAGGAAGTATTGGACACTATCAAATGCAAGGAGTCCATCCTGATTGAAGTAGTATGAGAAGATTTCCCTTCTCTTTGTAGAATAAAGCATAATAGTGGTTGTAATCAGTTGAACAATGACCCTTCACAACATGGAACCAATTGGTTCAAGAATTTTTGGTGAAGAATTTTTCTCTCTCAAGAACCGCCAAACTTAGAAATAAAATTACCCGTTTAAGCAAGACATGGATGAAGGACTTAGTGAGGTATGGGAAAGGTTTAGATAATTATGGAGAAGGTGCCCACATCATGTTGTTCCCCTTTAGCTTCAAATTCAAAGATTTTTTAAAGGCTTGACTCAAGAGACTAAATCAATTATGGATGCCTCGTGGGTAGTTCATTGTCCTTCAAAATGCCAGAGGAAACTCAATCATTACTCAATAGAATGGCGTCTAATTACTATGTATCATGGACAAATTTTCAAAGTCAAGCATCATCCTCTTTTAGACCTTACCAAACTCCTTACCAAAGAAATTTCCAAGCCAACTCTTATCAACCTCCACCAAATCCTTCTTATCAAAATCAACCACCAAGACCTCCATACCAACCCCCCTAACCATCCCCAACCAATGTAGAATAACCACCGTTCTCAAAGGAACAATGCTCAAGATGATAATCCAAGGAGGGAGTTGGAAGCTTCGAGGAGGGAAAATGAAAATTGGAGGAGAGAGAGTGAAAATTAGAGGAGGGATTATGAGAATTTCAAAAGGGACCAAGAAACTTCCACCAGGAATCAAGGAGTTACAAATAGGAGCTTGGAGATTCAAACTGACCGAGTAGCTTGGCAAACCAATGGGGGCTCTTCCTAGTGACAATTCCTAACCCAAGGGATCAACATCAAGGAGGCCATAATAGGAGCGAACAATTTCATGCTATTATGCTGAGAAATGGAAAAGAATTGTTTGTATGACAATTGAGAATGAGAATGATGAGAAGGAGAAACAACTAGGGGAAATAAAATCCAAGGGTGTTGAAGATCAACTTGAAGTTAAAAGTGATGACAAGGCTAGAGCTAAGAGGAATGAAATCAAATGTCAAAAGAGGAAAGAGAGTAAAGTTGAAATTTGAAGAAAACTTTGCCTCTACACTCTTTGTTGAGGATACCATTTCCTCAAAGGTTGATTAACCCAAATAAGGAAGAAACTTTGGAGAAGTAATTCAATCAATTCCTTGATGCATTCAAAATGGTCCACATCAATAGTCCCTTGGTTAAGGCACTTACAAAGATACCCCACTATGCCCGAATTATGAAGGAGATTTTAGCTAAGAAAAGAAAGTGGGATGATGATGAAAGGGTGTGCCTCAATGCAAAGTGTAGGCAATTGTCCAAAAAGAGTTGCCACCAAAGCTAAAGATCCCAGTAGTTTCTCTATACCGGTGAATATTGGAGGCTACACATTCAATCGATCATTGTGTGATCTTGGGTACAAGCATGAATATGATGTCTAAGGCGATCTATGATAAGTTGGGGATAACTAATGCAAAACCTACACAAATCACTCTCCAATTGGAAGAATGGCCAAAAGGAAACCATATAGCTTATTGAAAGACTTTTTGGTTCAAGTGTATACACTCATTCCCAGTGGATTTTCTAGTACTTGAGATGGGAGAAAATTTAAATATTCCATTAATCTTGGGGAGACCTTTTCTATCCACCATCCATGCCATGATTGATGTAAATCAAGGAAAATTGAAGCCCCAAATTGAAGATGAACAGTTGAATTCAATGTCTTTGAATCAAATAAGAATACTCCAATTTCTGAAGAATGCCTTACTAATAACTCATTTGATTCTTTTGTTGATAAGTTAAATGAAGATGAACTAAAAGATGATGAGACGATCCAATTAAGGTGGTGGGTAAAGCAATGAATGACTTGAAACATGAATTAAGGATGAAGCCACCCAATGTGGGTAGTGATAGTATTTGAAGAAGGATCAAGAGCTAAGTGCCAAGCATAAGGAAGTTGATGTTGACTATACAATAAGGAAGTATAGAATGAGCAAGAATATTCCCATAAGAATTGTTGGTTAGCAAGTACCGAGATTCACGAATTTTTGTATAGTTAGGCAAATCAAGTAATGAGAGTGTCTAAATTGAAAGAGTAATTAACCTAACCAAATAAAAGCAAGTAAATGAAAGCAAGTAAAATCAGTTCTAAACTAAATAGATTAACTACACTAAAATTGAAAGACAAGTAATTCTAATTTGACTAAGAAAAGCAATAAAAAGGCATAAGAAATGAGTAAACTCCATTTACTACTAAAATTAACTATTTAAATTCACAAAGAAATTGGGATTAAAACTTGATATTTTTGGATTTTTATATTAATAAAAAGAAAGCCCAATAAAAATTACCAGGAATTAAAACAACAAAATGAAAATTTTAACTAAAAACCCAAGAACACTTGAAATGAAAGCAACTAAATTACAATTAAGGAAATTTAACTAGAAAGCAAGTAAAAGTATATCTACTTATAACTAAAGATTTTAACTAAAATTATCTAATCAAAATTAAAAGTTAAAAGAAATTAAAGACAAGTCTAAGAAAAATTAAAAGAGAACTTGTATTAAACTGAAACTTGAAAGTCAAGCTCATCTAAATTATTCTAATCTAAAACTACAACTACACCACCTCCGATGTGTACTTTTTCTACTATCTCCTAATATATATGTTAGCGTTTTACAAGGCAAGAAATAAAACTCTAAAAGCCAAAATTATAAAATTGCCATTCAACATTAGCCAGATGCACCTCGGTATGAGGACATGGATTTTGATGTTGCGATATTGAGATAAAAATTAATAAGCGAAATTCCGCCTCAACGTCGCGATATCAACCATATTTCAGCTGAAGTCTTTGATTCTTCATTGATTCCATTTTGGCCCTCGAACATTTGTAATCATGACTTTCATCTTTTCAATTCCTAATCTACAAACACACTTAACTAAATAAGTAACCAAATTAACTAAAATTGATTAAAAATTCATGATATTCATGAAGAACTCTCAAATGCAACTACGGAATATAACTAATTAACCTAAAATACTTAATTCAATACTAAAAATCTAGATTAAACTATCAAAATGCCATAATTTAAAATAACTCTAATGTACTAGAGTTATCACACCCCCAAACTTAGCATTTTGCTAGTTTTGAGAAAAACAAGAAATAAAAAGAACCTTACTAAACGACTTGGAAAACACATCTCCAAATTAACAAAACACTCGATGAAAAATGGATGTACATGTGATCAATAAGGAATTCTCTCAAAGGACCTCAAATAACATATGACAATTGAACTATTTGAATTAATCACTCTAATTTTTTTCAAAAAATCATAAGCTCATTACCACACAAAACTTCAAATTACTAAGCATTATTCATTCAAAACATCATTTTTTTTTTCTCATGTCACAATATTACAAAGTTATTCAATCATATCTCCCGGCGAGGTCGCATGGAAATAGAAGTTCATTAGGAATCTACCTATATGCACACATCACACAAGTTGGGAACTATCAAGGAATGATTAGTATGATATCAATGATAAGTATTGCAAACATTTCCCTCTCGACTTGTTGGTATTCTAAAACATAATTCCTAATGGATTAATTTGGAGAAACAACATGGGCACATGTTAGAATCCCATACTCGCCTTATTACTAAAAACAAAATAAATTTTTTTAATATAAATATTGGCCCTAAACGAAGAGGAGTAAAACATAATTAAGATTAACCTCAAATACCAATCATGCACAAATTAGAAAAACTTTCGCTGTACAATCACACAAAATGTGGTAATTTCCTCTACTCCATTTAACCTAATTTTTCCAAAAGATAAATCGACTAAAATAGTAATATTAGTGATTTGATCAAAAACAAAATTCTGAGTGAATTATCTCCAAAATATTAGCCCTTCTTTTTAAATATGACAATACCAAAAAATCTTTTGAAATTCTTATGTTGCAAATGAACAACTAACACACACTTAAATTCATGAAATGGTCAATTCAAATAGTCCAATCATATATTGTCACTACAAGAAAATTGCCTTTCAGTGACAACAATTGTTGTGACAAAAAAAATCTTGTCATTGTTTTGCACTTTCTGTGACAAGATGGTTAGTTGTCACAAATTTTAGTGATGAGAAACGCCATCGTCACTTATGAGAAGTGTACACTGACAATAAACAAAATCTCGTCACAAAAGCATATCCTACAATGACAATGGAGTTGTTGTCACACTATTATTGTCACAGAACACATGCCTATCCAGAAGATATTGGTCATTAGTGACAACCTTGTCACTAAAATCCCTGATATTTGTGACAACCTTTATCTTTGTCACTGTTAGTATATTTGTGACAAAATTTGTCATCACTAAGGCCTGTCCTGATTTAGGGACAATAATTATTGTCATTGCATCAAAATAATATTTTCTTTTGCTAACATATGTTATTTTATTTCCTAAATGTGATTATTTAGAATAATAAATCTAAGATAAATTTTAAAATACAAAGTTTATCGACGTAATTAGTTATACGTATATTAATTTGAAATATTAGGGCAATTGCTTTCCTTAATTTTGTGTTTCTTTAAAATCTTACTGCAGTAGGCTAGGTTTAATATTAGGATGAGTGGTTTAGGATTTTTAAATATGTCAATGGGTCTGGTCTAGACCTTAACCTGACCCATTCTTAGTCCTGTTAATAGGTCAGGTCTAGACTCAGACCCAACTTGATCCGAACCCATTTATCCGGGTCTAAATAATTGACAAATTCAAATTACTCGAATCTGATCCAGACTTGTGTAGTTATTATAATAAATAGATCGGATATAGATCTTATTTTTTTGACTTGATTAGGAACCAGATCCAACTCATTTACAGACCTACCCATTACAAAGCCATTAATTTGGCTCTGAACTTATTTTTTTATAACATATTATGTGAATCTAATTTTATCAAGACATTTATCTATTATAATAAATTGATCGGATATGAATTTTGTTGTTCCGACTATATTCGAATAAAATTTTAAAATATATATATATATAGAGATAGAGCTAAATATTTTTATACTTACACAAAAAAATTTATAATAATATAAATTGCTATATAAACATTTGAAAGTAACAAAAATAATATTAATATTTGGATCTAGATCCGACAATAAAATTTGATGAATCCTTATACAAATCTATTTTTATGAACCTGAATGGTATTTGTGTCTCGTATCCGATACGTTTAGTGAGTTGTTATCATAAAAGAAAATAAATTGGAGTATATATCTTGGAGGAAATATTACAAAGTTGTAAATTTTGCAACAAAAATAAATTTAACTTTTTTTTTTACAAAAATACGCTATGAATCAGGGAAGAGAAAAAAAAAGAGATTGGAGATACTTAAAGGAAGCGTGATTTTGTGACTGGCAAAAAAATTGAAGCTTGGGATGCAGATACCAGGAAATGGCAAAACATATTTAAGTTTTCATAAGGGAAACGACGTCGTTTTGAGCCTCCTCCTTCCTTTTACAACTCTTTCCCACTGCATTCGCACTTTACCCGCAATATGCTCAAGTCTCTTACCAACCAAAATCCCCTTCTACACTTCACCAAAATCCCCTTCTTCGCTTGATTGAAATCAACAAAAAATTCCAAAAATTAAATCTCCAAAAAGATTCAAAACATCCCTCAATCTTCTAAAGCATAAGGAATTTGTTGATTTCTTGAAGTTTGGTTCTGTGTTTTGAGGAATAAAATTAGGGCTTTGAGGTAATCAATATTCTTCTTCTTTTCATAAAATTGCTTAAGTAGTTTTGATCTTCCCAAGTGTTTGAATTTTGTATGGAACTAAATATACTTCCAAAGTATTTATTTCTCGATTTGTGCATGCAATCTGCTTTTTCCTTTTTTGCAAATTTCTCGCAGCCCATGTTTGGTATTTTCCATGCGTATATGAATTTCTCTATTTCTCGATGTATTTAGTTTTTTTGATCAATTTAAGAAACTTTTTGTTGATTTTTTTGATCAATTTAAGAAACTTTTTGTTGACTCCATTGACTCGTAGATAACTAGTTCAAGAATCAGATGAGGTTAGGCAATTTCCTGATTGAGGACCGCTTCTATTGGGTTCAATACTAGCTTGAAAAAACTTAATTTAATTTTGTTAACGCATATGTAGCAAGATACATGGCATTTATTTTTGAGTTCTAAAACTAGTTCCAGTATGAAACAAGCAGGGGTAGGTTTGTATCTGTTAGAATTTGTAGGTAAAATTTTTACATACATGGAAGTCAAATCATTTTAAATTTGTCAAAATATTTTTTTGGGGATAGGACCCATTAGATTTTGCAACTCATCTTGAAAAAAATATTGCGAGAATTTGATTTTGGTGATCAGGTGGATATTTCATTCGTTTAATCTATAACTGTTAGCTACAATTAGCGTATAATCTTTTCTTTTGTGTTAATAGAAGATAACAATTTTAGGTCCATGAGCACAAAGAGAAAGCACAATTATGTTGTTGGATTCATGGGATTAGACAATATTAGATGGGAATAAATTTCCAATTCCATATTATCAATGGTTGCGTGGTTTTGTCCTGAGATAAGTAATGAGTTGGATAGAACTACATTACTAGCTTATTTGTTTTAAATACAACAAATAAGTGTCTATTAAAATATTATACAACAATCCTGAAATATGAATACTTTTGGATTTTGGAAATGTAGTCAATGAATGCAAATCAAACTCACTGCTTTTATAAAGGATTTGTGGATGCTTTATCCCAGAGACTCCAATTCCTAGAATAAATGATTTTATGTAATCTGGTCAATAAAGATAATGAGCTATACATATTCTAGAATGATAAAATGAATGTCATGTAGCCATGTGTCAAAATTGTGATTATTTTTTCTACTAGCATTTTTCTTGTTCTTGAAGTGTGACTTTTGTTCTGTTATTTTTGGATAGGTTTTATTTGTATGGAATCACGCTAATAATATTGTTTGGAAAGCTAAACAAGAAGGTAATTATTTTTTATTATGTAAATTTCATGTGATACTTTTCGCATTACTTCTAATTGAGCATTTTTTGTGTGGTAGTGTACTTTTTAGTTTTTGTTGAGTATCGTCTTTTGCATATGTGCTGCATTACGATTATATTCTATTGGTTTAGAATTTTGTTTTCATAATCCATGTTACCAATTACTTAATATCTTCTTGATAAAATCTAGGCAATGGACAAGAATTTGATGAATCTAAGAAATACAAGGACAAGGTTTACGAAATCAAGGTGAAATTTTTTATTCAGGCCAGAAACATTTTCTCCCTCCTCTCTATCTCTCTCTCTGATTCTCTCTTCCCAAATATTTTTTTTTAATTCTCATGGAGTACTTGCTCCCCTCCACTCATCCTCTCTATCTCTCTCTCTCTCTCTCTCTGAATCTCTCTCCCCTACTCTTTTTTTTAATGGATTAGCTACTCCCTTCTCTTTCTCTCTCTGAATTCTGGTCTCTCCCAAAATTCTCTTTTAGTTGTTCAATTCTGCATTTTCTGGTTTTTATTTTTTAGAAATAATTAACAGTAACCATTTCCTTTTTAGATTAGCTAAATCAATTGTGTTTGGCGAAAAACCTTTTTGTTTTATTTATGTGTAAAACTTAATCTTGCTAATTTTTCTTAGTGTGTATTGGTTGCAAATCTTATCATTAAGTCATTATAAACTATAACTAAGAAATAAAAGAACTATATCACTACATGATATTGTCCATTAGTTATTTATCGATAATCGTTGTTTAGTTCTGACATTTGTTGACATAGAAAGAGATAGATATTTACATAAAATTTGCATTACCATTGTAGGATAACTTTGAATATGATAAGGACCACTCTCAAAGGCAATTGTGAATAAGCAAATGAATTCACAATATAGGAATCACCAGTACAGGCTTGACAAATTATTTTTGAGGTATAGTACCAAGGAAGGAGCAATGGAACATGTACCTGAAGGTGTTTCGTTTCACAATGATTGGATATGGCTTTGCGATTACTTCTCAAGTGCACAATTTCAGATTTGATTGCAATGCAAAATTTCGTACTGAAATTTCAGTTATAATGTACTTATTTATTCCCCAATTATTTTTACATACTGCAGGCAGTTAGTGAGAGGAACAAAAAAAATCGAGCAGAGAATGATACTCAAACTACTGTTAGAACAAAATCCCTTGCAAGAGTTGTTGAGGAAAATGTAAGAAGGTTCTTAATATGTGTGTTTTACATCTAACTTGGAGCATTTAAATTCATTCACACCCTATTTTAATAGAAATGGAAAGAAAGAGTTGAACTTTCAGAAATAGAATTATTTGGACTTAGGCGGCATTCTAAGAAGAAGGGAAGCATGGTTAATGACAAGGCCAAGGAGACACTGGTAAGCAAAATTATTATGCCAAACATTTATAGTCTTCTTTTATTGGTTTGATTCTAAGGTGCATAACATATTAACAACTTGCACTTACTCAGGAAAAAATGAAAGAATTACATTTTCAACATCGATGACGACTAAAGAAATTTGTGAGAAAGAAGTTGGATATGTTCCTGGACAGCCACGTCCTAGCAAGAGGAAGGGGATAGGTAATGGAGAAGAGGAAGGAAGGAAGAGACGGAAGAGGGGAAAAGGGAATGAGAGATGTGATGGGAAAGAGGGAAAGGAGGAAAGGAAAAGGGAAAGGGTGATAGGAAAGAAGGGGAGGGAGGAGGGGCTGAGGACTGGAGGAGAAGGTAGGGGTTGCTGGCGGTGGTGGTGGAGGCATAGAAGATAATGGTGATGGTGATGGTAGTGATGGTGGTGGTGAAAAGCATTGGAGGCTGGTGATAGTGTTTTGGAAATAGATAGGTAATAAGTAAATTTTTGGTCAAAAAAATATTAATTTTCATAGTCAAAATGATTTATCTTTCCTACGCCGCTTGTATTTATGGCCTTTGTATGCCCACTCCGTCAAATTGGATAAAAAATGTTACTTTATCATTTAGAGACCCAAATCATAGGGGGGTTTAAAGTATATTTTTAAAACATATGAGGGTTACGAGTCAAATAGCCATACCATGTGGGAGTTTAAAGTAATTTACCCTATGACATAGGGCTTTATTTAATTGGATTATATATATTCCAATTAAATTAATATATAGACAACTAATAATTTTAATCATAATAAAAGTTTGTTGTCTGCAATTTGATAACTTATTAAACTACGTGCTTTGCACGATAGGAATAAGGGGTGAAAATTCAAGATTACAGCAGTCAAAGGAGCAAAATACAAAGGATAGAGATTGAAGATTTCAACTGGAAGAATCGCAATGTTGTGACATGGAATGTTTGATGTCGCAACATCGAGGCGGAAGTAAAAGATTAATTTTTCACTCGATACCGCGACATCACTTATTAAGTGCCGTGAGAGCTTAAGTTGTTAGGGGATTGTTGCAACTTTGAACTATAATTTCCTTAAATTGTATCTTGTAATTTGCTTAAGGACACATTACTACACCAATGTGTGTAGGTATAGGTGGTAATTTGAGTAGCTTACTGTAGCTTAACATTCAAGTCATCTTCGAATACAAAAGTTCTCTTTAAATTTCTTCTTAGATCTACTTTTAAATTCTTGCAAGTTTTAAACTTTATTAGTTAATCTTTGTGAGTTTTTCATTAGTTTCAAGTAGATATATTTTTTTATGCTTTCTTTTTAATTTTCTTGCAATCCAAATTTCTTAATTCATGTTTCTTTTGAAATTCTTAGGGTTCTTGCTATTTTAGCGGTTTCCTAGATTAAATATTCATTTCTTTTCATTATTTGTTAGTAACTTTTAGTGGGATTTTCTATAATTCATAAAAAAAATCCAAAATTTTCCAGCTATCTAGTTTTCTTTGCAATTCTTTAGAATGTTAGTTTAGTAAGAAATGGAATTCTCTTTGTTTACATTCTCTCTTTTATGCTTTATTTAATCAATCTAGGTTTAATTGCTCTCTAATTTCCATCTTGTTTTAGTTAATTTAGTTAATTTAATGATACTTTTATTTGCTTTCATTAGAAGTAGCTTAGTTCTTTACTCGCTAGTTTGCTTTCACATTTGGAAGATAGTTTACTTGTATATTTGCATTGTTCTTGGTAGTTTTAATTTGTTCTTAATCCTAAGTTGTTTGAATGTGTTTTATGGATAAGTTTAAGACTAGTTTTCTCTCTATTTTACTTTTGCCTAACTATGCAATGACCTTTGAATCCTAGTACTTGCCACTCGACAATCCTTGTTGGACGATACCCACTTACTACTATCCACTACCTATCCCTACACTTCTAGGCATGAGGGTAAAGTTTAGTGTTTAGTATATTTTTATTACTTGATTGATTCGATAACTTTACCCTAGCAAGTGAGCAAGCAACCGCTAATCTAACATAAGTCTTGTAAAAAAGTTCTCATAAAACTATCTACACCAGCTGCATTATCAGAAACGATAGAGAAGACCATCTCTTTTAGTTCCTTCATAGTTGGCACTGATAACAAACGCGCTGCATTATCAACTTTAGTTAAGATGTTAGGTATTGCTTTCAATAATTGATCATTCTCTTGAACATCCTCAACAGAGAGCAAACCTTCAAAAAATATGACTACTTCATAACACAAAACAGTCTTATAGAATCTTTTCACCTGCAATTGAGAGTGAAAGAATTTAGAGTTGTGGTCACCATCTTTGATCCATTTAATATTCGCTTAGTGTTTGCAAAAAGATTTTTTTCATCCAATGCTTTAAGCAACAAAGCCTTCTGCTGAGAGAGTTGTACCTTGCTCCAGAAGATAGATTTGTAGAAAAAGTCTTCCTAAGTTGTCCAATAAAAATTTGATTCTAGCTTACCCCTACAATATGCATAAACGAAACATGTTTCACCCAAACATTAAGAAACCTAAAAAGTTCAGGTCCTTAGTAATGCTTTAGCTTCAAATCTAAAAGCATTGGTTCATGATCCTAGCAACTCCTATTTCAATGAGAAATAGAGACCTACTAAAACTCATTAATGAACAATTGCTAGTTATAGACAACCCTATCCAACCTCTTCCACATATTTCTTCCAAATCTATTACAACACCAAGTAATTTAGAGTTTGTAAATGGTATATCTAAAAGAGCACAATGATTAAGAGCATTATTAAATTCTGAAATACCCTTCCTATCAGGCTGAGAAGACTCAGAATACTCTGAAATATCCCTAATAACATTGAAGCCTCTATAACAAACCACGAGCATGAGTTGGCAGCTGAAAAATGCCTCAAAAGATCTCACAACTCTCTTCTAGGATAAAGAGTGCATTTAGCATACGCAATTGAGACAAATATAGGACCAAAGAATCTAGTATAATCTAAATTAATTGGCTTCAACAGAAATCACCTTGACAATCATGGAGGAATTCCAAAAAATCTAAATTGAATTAGTGGAATTTGAGACTGAATTACTAAATCCTAACTTGTGTTGCACTTTTATAACTTTATTGAAATCTAGCAAGGATTCAACAAGGGCAACAAATTGAAGTACATTATTCATCCTAATTAACTTTTTTAGCCTTCTGAGGGAATAATAATTTCCAATATCTCTAATATACCATAATATTAGAAGCATGAGTAGGCAATTTAAGAGCTCTAAAAATGCTAGTAGTAATAATAGAGGGACCATTAACATATAACTTTTACCTTCTAGATCTCTTCTTTGTAACCAAAGCAAAATTTTCTGTTGTAGGTATCGACTTCTTAGATGATTTTGCAAAAAAATCCTTCCAAATAGAAATATGAATGTCCTTATTAAGTTCCAAAATTTCAATGGATTCAAAATCTAAAACAAGATGATTACCTTCACGAGTCTAAGAATCTCGGAGTCTAAAAACATTTGCTTGATCATCTATAATAGATTCTTTCATCAAATTAGACCTTAGAATGTCAAACCCTTATTCTGCATGAACTACACTTGGTTTTTCCATGTCCAAATTATGTTGTTCTTCACCATTATCAAAATTGTGACTAACACCAACCACAGGTTTCTCATTCGTGTTTTTCGGAAACGGTAAAGCCATTCAAAATTTGAACTTCCTCATTTTTGTTAGACTTCTCAACAGAAAACTTGCTTGCTGAGTTGTATATGATCCTCTTTTGACCACAAAGATTTGGGGATATCCACCACGTTATTTCATGTAGATTGAATTAGTTGAGTTAGCAAAGTTTACTAATATTTTTGAGTTTGAACCCATCTTTGAACTCTAACCCTATCCTCATGGTGCTACATGGTAACTTACCCTTTAGGGTTTCTACTGCTACTTGTTTTTTGGAGTTCTACTGCTGCTTATGCTGTTATGTGATTTTTTTTCAATTCATCTCCTTTGTTAAGAGGGTAATTCTTAATTAAATGACCCAATTTGTGGCACAAGGAACAATGGTTAGGGATATAATCATAAGAAATATTTTGTTATTTTCTAAACGAACCCAAACCCAACCAAACCCTGGAGGCAACACATAAAGTAAATTAATTTCTACACAAACCTTGGTCACACTTGGACGTAGAAGAATATTAAGGCTAGCATTTGGCATATCAATCTTCAATGGATATCAATAGCTTGAGCAAGTGAGAATAGTATATCCTTCTTCAATATACAAATTGACAAACTATCCTTTAAAATCCAAATGGGAACCACTGAATGTTTCCACATCCAATTGGAAACATGGTGTCTACTTGAAGACCTTCATATGGAATCCATCAATGAACCAAGAGCTTTTTAACTAGCTAAAAAATCCTCTCCAAGGGAAAACCATAAAGGGATATGATTGAAATCAAGCAATCCCAAGAAGAATTCTCCCACAAAACCAATAGTATGAAAACTCTTGCATAGAACCACTATTGATGGCCTTCCTCGATGAACTAACCTACAAAAGAAAACTTAAAATGCTCTAAAAGTTGATGAATCTTCTCATCAATGGAAAATATAACAAACTCCCCCTTATAGTGATCTAAGGGCTTTAGTTTGATATCCTGATCATCCATCTTGTTGATAACTTGATTAATTTTAGGTGAGATCTAAATATGGATGTTTAGATCCTGGTAGGACAGAAGCAAAAGTACGAATTTGTTGTCCTTCAGCAAAATGATGTTGTAGCAATGCAAAGAAGAACAAAATATTTAGAGAGAGAAACTTTTAGAGAGAAAGGAAAGAGAAAAATAAACCCACTTCCAATTAGTTATGCTTTACTTGACTTTTCTGTGCTATTTTTATCAAGTGATATAATTCATGTAGTATCATCCTTTAAGTACACACAATCTTAAGCCTTGCTATGGCAATTGAGTACATTTTGTTAGACAAATGATACTTGAATACTCCTAAAATCCCTTACACATTCTTATCCTTTTTTACCAACTAAAAAGACTAAAAGCCAAAATTTATACTACCATAATTCTTTATACCCAAATTACCCTTATTTCATGGCCAATCAACCATTTGGGTTTTCTTTTGTTTCAAAAATTAAAATTTACGTAATTTGCTTATTACTTTTATAGTAATTTTGTATGTCTTGATAAAGAGGGAAAGAAAAAATTTTAATACAATTTATATTTTTTTAACATTTTTTTTTTGAAATACAATTTAGTGGACAAATCTTAGTAGGAATAGCAGAACAAGAATAAAACTTTAGAAACCTAAAATACTAGCCTTCATTCGCAAGGTAGTTAGCCACTGATTTGCATTCCCTCAAAATATATAGGAAAATGAATGTGCTATGATAGATCTTGAAGTTAATCTACAGGATGATCAAGTCTATTCTTTAGGAGGTTGTTACTAAGCCATATAAGACTTGAACCGAAATTAGGGAATCTAATTCCCCACAAATCTGATCCTAGCCATAGGACAAGCATAGAGAAATATCATCATGTAAAGTATGTGCTTCTACTTCAAGACTTGTACAATTACCATAGATGTTAGAGAAACCACCTATCGTATTGCCTATATTATTCCTGATAATCCCTCCTCTAGAAGATAAGCTGGAATCATGTCTTGTTGAGCCATCTTTATTGAGCTTTGCCTAATCTTTAGTGGTTTTGGCCAACACAAAGTTCTCAAAAATTGTAGAAGAAATTAAAATTTGATTAGTTGAATATTGTGTTATAAGTGGGAAAGTCAATGCTATCAACTTGATCATTCCAAGAATCTCAGAGATTATTTGAGCCAGACCAGTCTTAATCCCTTCAAAATATGCCTTATTTCTGAATTTCCATAAATGTCAGCAAATAAAGAATGGTATAATCTTATGCATAATACCAATTGCTAATGCAAGTGTGAAATAAAACCACCATGATGGAGATAAGCATGCAAACAACTTCCATAATCATAATGAACTTCAAACAACATTCAAAATGATTCCAAACTGGTTGAAAAAGGTGTTCAATATTTCTTGATCATCACATAAATAATACTTAGAAGCCATTGGCAAACCAATAGTACATAAGATATCATCAGTTGGCAATCTTTGGTTCAGCACCTCCACATGAAGATGAAAATTGTAGGTTGTATCTTAGCGTCACAAATCATTCTTCTAGACCAACAAGGTTCTTATACACATGTTGCTTCCTTATCCAATTATAGATGATATAGTGAACTCCCAATTAGAATTCTGAATCCATGCAAGATCATCCTAATGTGAACAATAACGAACTAATAACATCTCTCTTTAATTGAGGATAATTCTTATGCAAATTTTGAAGGTTCCAATGTTGTTGATTCCAAACTTGAAAGTCTTTCAAGTTAGGATCAAACAAATGATTTACCCATTTGTACAAAGTGCCTTGACCGCTCCAATTATCAAACCAAAAAGATACATGGCCAACTCTCATTTTGAATATAATATTACCCTCAGTATCTTCCCTAGCCAAGAACAATGTTATCCATGTTAAGGATGAAGAACCCCAGTTATGTTAATCATGTTTTGATGATGACCAAATCATGCTAATGGTTTAAAGACAAGTGTGCAGAAAAACAAGGAGGTTCGGACGCAAATGATCGTCCGAACACAACAACCACACAGAGCTTCGGACGATGGTAATCGTCCGACACAAAGAATTTGATGTTCGGAGCAAGCCTCGGACGAAGAACAGCGTCCGATAAATTTCCAGAAGACTCCTCGGACGAAGAACAGCGTCCGATAAATTTCCAGTAGACTTCGCTTCTATCGGACGCATGATCGGACGCATGTTCGGACGCATCCTCGGACGTCCGAACGAACACCCTCAGAGAACGGACTCAGTGTCGGACGCAGGGCTCAGCAGCGGCCGTCCGAAAGGTCCAACGGCTAGTCTGTTCGGACGCACTCTTGCTGGCATCGGCCGTCCGAAAGGTCCAACGGCTAGTTTTCCAGTAGACAGAAAATAGCCGTTGGGAAGTTGTTGAAAGCAGATTTTTGGCAACTATAAATACCCCAAGGTCTGAATTAAGCAATAAGAAGACAACATTCAATACAAACACTTGTAAGAGCTATTTGAGGAGAAATAGGCTAAAATATTGTGGGTTGTATTGGTTTGAGAAGTCTAGCTTTCTTGGCTCAACTAGTGGGAATTAGTGTGAGCAAGAATAGACTAGTGAGTGTGATCTTCAAGTGTAAGAGTGGAGGGATAACAAGTGTACAAAAGTGAGGTTGTAGTGTAAAACCCTTTGGCTCAACTAGAGGAACTTAGTTGGTGCAAGGGTGAGCCTACTTTGTGTACAAGAAGGTTATTGCCTCACCTTCTTTGAAGAGGCACTACTAGTGCATGTACTCCAAGCTTGAGAAGCTTGGGAGTTTGGTTTGATATTCTTTATCTTATTCTTATTTGTTCTTTAAGCTTAAACTGTTGAATATCTATTATATTCATTTGTGCTTAAGTATTCATTTGTTGCATAAGGTTTGAATTTCTATTAAGCACTGAAAAAAGGTTTGTCTTTTGAGATAACCTAATTCACCCCCCTCTTAGGTTGCATTTGGGGCCAACAATTGGTATCAGAGCATTGGTCTCTTTATTCTTGCTTAAATGCATTAGAGTAAAGATCATGGCAACCAATAATACTCTATTTTTAGAGGGGCATTCTATCACTAGACCTCCCATGTTTAAGAGTAGTGGCATTAATTTTGTTTTTTAGAGGGATAGAATGAAAATTTTTGTTCAATCTATTAATATTGAATTATGGTATATTATTTATGAAGGTCCTATTGAGGCAAATATTTTTGATGAAAATATTCATAGATTAAGGCCTAAAACCAGATTTGAGTTAAATGCACAAGATAAAATAAATTTATCTTTAAATGCTAAAGCTATTAATATTTTGTATAATGCTTTGGATGCAGATGAGTTTTCTAAAGTAAAAGGTTGCATATCGGCCAAGGAGATATGGGACAAATTGAAAGAAATCCATGAAGGAAGTGAAGATATTAGAGAGCAAAAGAAGTCACTTCTTGTGGCTAAATATGAATCCTTCAAAATGGAACCTCATGAGAACATTGACAAGATGTATTGTAGGTTCCATGATATGGTAAAGGACTTGGAAGATTTGGGTAAAGAATATTCCTTGGGTGAAAAGAATAGAAAAATTTTGAATGCTTTACCTAAGGAATGGGAACCCAGCTAAATCCATTGCCATAGAAGAGTCTAAAAATTTAAATTCTATGCCTATTGATTCTTTGATCAATTCTCTAACCTCATTTGAATTGAAGTTGAAAAACAAGCTACAAGATGAGGAGGCAAAGGGAAAAAGAAGCATAGCATTTAAAGCTTCATCAAAAGGGAGAAAAGACTCAAGGAAGCCTCACTTCAACAACTTCCAAATCACTTGGGATGATTGCAATTCGGATGGAGAAGTTGAAGAAGAATATGAGGAGGCTCAAATGGCTTTTATGGCACTTGGCGATAATGAGGTAACCTCTAGTTGTGATTCTTGTGATGATTCATGTGATGATGATAATGATGATGTTGAATCATTTATTTTAAAAATGCATGAATGTTTGAAAGAATCATATGCTAAGAACAAAGAGTTAAAAATTAAAGTTAACACTTTATTGAGTGCCAACTCAAAACTTGTGCATAAAAATAATTCTTTGACAAAAGAAAATGATGTTTTGAAAGAAAAATAATTCGTTGGAAAAACCAAGATCATGGAAGAACAAGCTTCATTGAAGAAGAGATTAGATGATCTTGATGTTACTTTAAAAACAAAGAAAGAAAATGTTTTTGAAAAGAAAAGAACTAGAAATATGTTTTTGAACAAAAATTTTATCACCTTTAGAAAAAATGATTTATGCTTTGTTAAATCTAAATCTTCTTTTTATGGCAACAAGAACATTACTTGTAATCATTGTCATCAACACGGCCATATAAAGAAAAATTGTTATGTTAAGAGAAATGAAAAATTAGGAATAAATTCTATTTGGGTGATTAAGCATATTACTAATCCAATTGGACCCAAGAAAGTTTGGGTACCAAAAGTTGTTGCTTAACTTTGTATGTAGGTATGCTTGGAAAGCACCAAGGAATTCAAGATATATTATCTATGAAGGGTGCTCAAGGCATATGAGCTAAGATCATATTGAAATGGGTAACATCTAAAGTTTTGTGTGCTTTCATTTATCAAGTCCTTGAACTATGTTCTCTTGAATATTACCCATCTATGTGTTCAAATTTGTTTAGAATGCTAGGATATTTGTATCCCCAAATTTTGACTATAATAAGTCACTACTTGCAAAAGAAAGGGGGAGCATTCGTGTTTTTATGGATGTGTTTCTACAAGAATTGCATCACACATCAAGGGGGAGAATAAACTTAGGGGGAGCTTTAACTGCATTATTCCTTTTTATGTTTTGATAATGCCAAAGGGGGAGAAATAATGGACTAATGGACAAATTCTCTTGTGTAGTTTTTTGAATTGTCCAATTGATTTGTCATCATCAAAAAGGGGGAGATTGAAGAACCCCAGTTATGTTAATCATGTTTTGATGATGACCAAATCATGCTAATGGTTTAAAGACAAGTGTGCAGAAAAACAGGGAGGTTCGGACGCAAATGATCGTCCGAACACAACAACCACACAGAGCTTCGGACGATGGTAATCGTCCGACACAAAGAATTTGAAGCAAGCCTCGGACGATTGTCTTTAAACCCTGTCTCTTAAGATGACGCATCTCTTCCGGCACACTGTGCCGTTCTTATACAGCCGTCCAATTGGCTAGTTTTCCAAGACAGAAAATAGCCGTTGGGAAGTTGTTGAAAGCAGATTTTTGGCAACTATAAATACCCCAAGGTCTGAATTAAGCAATAAGAAGACAACATTCAATACAAACACTTGTAAGAGCTATTTGAGGAGAAATAGGCTAAAATATTGTGGGTTGTATTGGTTTGAGAAGTCTAGCTTTCTTGGCTCAACTAGTGGGAATTAGTGTGAGCAAGAATAGACTAGTGAGTGATCTTCAAGTGTAAGATAAAAACTAGGTGGAGGGATAACAAGTGTACAAAAGTGAGGTTGTAGTGTAAAACCCTTTGGCTCAACTAGAGGAACTTAGTTGGTGCAAGGGTGAGCCTACTTTGTGTACAAGAAGGTTATTGCCTCACCTTCTTTGAAGAGGCACTACTAGTGCATGTACTCCAAGCTTGAGAAGCTTGGGAGTTTGGTTTGATATTCTTTATCTTATTCTTATTTGTTCTTTAAGCTTAAACTGTTGAATATCTATTATATTCATTTGTGCTTAAGTATTCATTTGTTGCATAAGGTTTGAATTTCTATTAAGCACTTAAAAAAGGTTTGTCTTTTGAGATAACCTAATTCACCCCCCCTCTTAGGTTGCATTTGGGGCCAACAAAGGACACCTTCTAGACCCTATATGGATTATCTACTTTAAGCTATCTTGCTGAAAATAATTTGGTCATTAAAGAATTATTGTTTCTAAAATTCCACCACAACTTCATAGAGAAACCTCTAGCAATATCAATCAATGTCCAAAAAGTGAATTCCTATTCCTCTAGTCTCTTTAGGATAACAGATTCTATGCCAAGTATGTTGATGCCTTTACACACCTAGTTATAAATTAATAAAACACCTAAATCCTACTACTAACCATATGGCATTCCGCAAGTATACGATTGTCAACTACTAGTAAAGAGAAATAGAGATCGTTCCCACAAGGATTGTTGGAAGGCAATTACCAAAATTTATAAAAACTTCTGCAGTTAAGTGAAATCAAGCGATGGATGATAGAACTATTCTAATGAAAACCATAATTAAATGAAAACGATAAAAACTTAAATTAAAGCCAGATTAACTAAAGTGTAAGTAAGTGAAAATAACTAATTACGAAATTAAGAAACTAGTTAATCTATTCTAGTAAAAGAAAGTAAAGGAAAGCACTTAATTCTAACCTAAATTAACCAAATTAAGACTAAAATTAAAAGCAAGAAAATTACCCAATTAATAGGACTACAAATGAGAAACCTTGAATACTACAAGTTTTACAAGCAATTATAAAATAGAAATTGGAAAGAGTTAAACTAGAAATCTAAATTTTTTTGGATTTTTGATAGAAATAAAGAAAGTCCACTAAGAATTAACTAGGAATTAATGCAAGAAATTGAAAATTCTAACTACAAATGCAAGAAATTATCAAGAACCCTAATTTACCTAAGAAACCCTAAATTGCAAGTAAAGAAATTCTTACTAAATTAGACAAGAAAGCGAACAAAAATTATATCTATGCGAAGTTTGAAATTAACCCACTGCGATTATCTAATCAAAATTCGAACTTGACAAGAAATTAAAAGAAGATCTAAGAGAAAATTGAAGAGGAATTTCTATTAAAGAAGTAAACTTGGAGTTCCAACTATCCTAAACTATCTAAAATCTAACTAAAACTATCTACTACTTCCTCTTACTAATTTTTAAGTAGCTTAAATAGTCTAATATTACACTAGGCAAAAAATCAGGAGTTACTGGCTGAAAGTTTACAAAATTGCCCTTATTAAAACTTAACTCTCAGCGAGTAGAGATCACAGTCTGGAACATTTGAGATTGCGATCAAGACTGTAATTGCGGTCTGGAATAGTCAAGATTGCGATCTCAACTCTTATCCCAGCATTCTTCATTTCATCCATTTTTGCAATTTGGTCCCTTGAGCTTTGTTCCTTCCAGCTTCCAACCTTTAATTTTTAACCTGCATAATATTAACACCATTAAGCACTTAATTAAACTAAAAATTTAACAAAAACTTATCATAATAAATTCAAGAACGAAAATACAAATACATGTGAAAGAAATTAACTAAAATTCTCAATTACTTATCCAACTTCAGAATTTAAACTATCAAAATGCTATAATTCAGAGAAAAATAACTCTAGTTTACTAGAGTTATCACACCCCCAAACTTAGCGTTTTGCTAGTCCCGAGCAAAACAAAGATTAACATTAAACGAAACCTACAAACATTCAAACATATAAACACCTCCAAAGTTGACGTGACACTTGATGAATCATGGACCTCCTATTGATGTACTTAGAACAATTAAGAAATCTCTCAAAAAATGTTCAACACTACGTGATATGTGAAGTATATGAGTAAATCAATCCAAAATTGAAATTTTGTTTTACATAGAAGCACACATTCATTCACTGCACAAGATTTCACGTCACCGAGCATTACCATTCTCAAAAAGAATTACCAAAAGTTTTAGTTCTTTTCATTTGAAACATCATTACTTCTCAAATCACAAATATTATGAAGTTAATCAACTCTCTCGACTAGGCATCATGAAAATAGAAGTTCAATTAGGAATCAACTTAAATGCAATTGTCACACATTTCGGGAGTAAACCTCTAACAAGGAATAAGTAAAATGAGATTAATGATAAGTATTACAAACATTTACTCCTTAACTTATTGGTATATTAAAACGCAATTCCTAATGGCTTAATTCGGAGAAACAACATGGGTACATGTCGGAATCCCGTACTCGCCTTATTCCTATTTTTTTTTTCGGCCCTAAACCAAGGGAATGAAGATGAGTGAAATGTACCAAAAATTAATCTCGAATATCAATTATTCACAAGTTAGAAGAACATTCCCTATGCAAACACACGAAATGTCCCAAAATTCCTTCTACTTCATTTAACTCATTTCTTTCCAAAAGATAGTTTATCAACCACATAATATAAGTGATTTGATAAGAAACAACATTTCAAATAATTTTCCTAAAATTTCAGCACTTCTTTTTGAAAAATAGTAATGCTAAGTTTATGAATTCTTTATGTTGCAAATGAACTACTCACTCACACAAATTCCTAAAATGAATCAATCATATAGTTCAATCACAAAGCATTGAACATCAAAATTTATCATCATTGAGTACCTAATTGATCAATTTTCCATCCATTAAACATCAAGTGGCAATGATATGTATAACATAACCATTCCCAACACAAAGAAATAGACACCCCCAAACTTGTCTCTTTTATTCTAATTGATGAATAAATCATCCTTCCACTTGCCCAAAATTAAACACTCAAAGACAAACCCAAAAATAACAAAAACTACTCAAATCATGATATAACTATAAACTAAAAACTAGAATTGGGTAGAAATGCTAAGAGTGATAAACTGTGCCATGAATCTTACCATTCAAGCTTCAAACAAAATCAGCATTCAATTCAACTCATCAACTAATGCAAAGATGGCATCAGCTTAGGGCCCTTAGCCACTCTACTTTTATTAAGCAATAACCAAACTTCACCAAGTGTCAAACATGAGAATCCAAAAGAAATTCCATCCATAAAGCATCAAAATGTATCAAATTGGCATCAGCTTAAGGCCATTAGCCAAATTAGTTAAAAAGAAAAACTAAAATACTTCAATTCCAAAGACTGAAAGTAAAACAAAAGTAATCTAAAGTAATCAAAAGTTATGGTGTTCAATAAAAACAGAGAGAATTATCATCATCCATCAAATCGATCCAGTGATCAGGGTTGGTTTTCATGCATGCTCAAGAAAATTGTGGCTTCATCTCTTCCATTCCATCTCTTCTTGACCCTCCTCAGCGTCACTAGGTTGAGCCTCTTCATGATCATCATCCATGTCCCCTCCAGTCGCACCTGCGTAGCTAGATCCCTTATGACGTGTGGTAGCCACCGGTGGTGTGTAGAGCAATCCACGAGGTGGACCAAAGTGCCATGCCAGAGGTGATGGTGCCTGGACCCAAGTGCCTAATGAAGTAATCTTTAAAGCTTCTTCAATGATGGTCAAGTTGTTGTGCATCACCATTTGACTATACGACCAGTACCCTTATAGATCATTCATTTCTCCTTCATTTACCGGAGCATTAAATACCAAATATAGGGGTATTGGAATCATTGAAGTTCTCTGAGGTGGTGGTTGTTGTGGCTGTGGCTGGGTAGGGTACTCCTCCGGGTGGTGGTTTTCATATTCTCTCACCATCCTATAGACATATTCCCGATTGACCTTCCTCTAGGATGTGTCAAATGACCAATCGGGCAACTCGCCATGGTGCAAAGATGGTATGAATTAGACTAGGGGTATAAAATATGGGTCGTCCAGACCTATCACTCTCTAAAAATTCCTATATAATAAGGTGACCAACATTCACTGGGACCCCAGTCATGATGGCATAAACTAAGAGTACTTTGTCCCTTTGGATAAAGCTCACAGCATTGGACCCCCAAATGCAGCTACTGATAAAATAAAACCATAACTTAGCCACCAATGAGAGTCCTTGACGAGCAAATTTTAATTCAGTGGCAGACTAAGTACTATTAATCCACTCTACCCTTTTATCACAAATGGCATCTTTGATTGCATTCATATCCTTATTTTTATTGTTCAAAAGTCAAATATTAACTAGAAGATACAGGGGGTATGTTGAAATACGCTTTAATCACATCAGCACTAAAATCTACCAAAATCCCCTGTATGCGCACCCTGCTATTTTCTAACTCACATAAATTACAATGAAACTCTTTGACTAATTGGGTAGCCCTGGGGTCAACCTGAGTGTTAAAACCCCCCCTCCAACTGTCTTGACCTAATTTGTTCTTCTATCACTCGCCTAGCGTCTTCATATATTCCCCAATGCATGGATAGGTCAAAATTCCTTTCTCTAATTACCTCATGCTTCTCGTTATTCTTCAATAATTGTTAAGCCCTATCACTCAAAAATTGAAGTTCAATTTGCTCACCACCCTCAAATGGTTGTTCCGAACCCCCTTCTCCGCTCGTACGCTCTCCAGATTTCCTTTTTCTAGAACTAGTTCCTCTCCCTCCCATTCTAACTCTTCTTTAAGCACTGCCATATACCCCTCTCATCATTTTCTTTATGCAAATGGAATTCAATCACCAATTTAAAAATCTAACCTTCAATCAAGAACCAACACCACAAAATCACAATCACAAATTCCCAAAAATTTTCTGAATATTTCAATTCAACTCAATTCACAAATCAAACCAATAATTCCAACAATTGGACAATTCAAAATCACAATTCTTCTAAAACAAATTAGCACCAATTACTTGTCCACAATTCTAGAAATAATTAAATACCACAAATTTGCCACAATTTAATCCACAAAACTCCACAAATGTCTTCAAAAATTGCCAATTACAACTAATATTCCAAGGAAGGATATTACCCGTTCTTTTTCGGATTGAAATTTTTTCCAAGAATTGCTTGTGTCAATCCCCCTTGAAGCCAAATTTCTTCAAAAATCCTTAAAAAGATGCTTGCTTTGATGTCCCTAGAGAAAAATAAAATGATATTAGTGATGGGTGTGGAGTTTTAAGTGATTTTTGGTGAAGATGAGGGAAGAATTTGAGGAGTTGGGGTTAGGGCTTTCGGATGAGAGAAGAAGAGTAGGGAAAATATGTGAAAAAAAAGGAAAGATCGAAGCTTTTAAAAAAATTTCAGTCAGTTGAGATCGCGGTCTCAATTTTGAGATCGCTATCTGACCTGATGTCGAGATCGCGGTCTTAGTTTTGAGATCGCGATTTCGATAGTTTTGAGATCGCGATCTTAGATTTGAGACCGCTATCTCAGCTCGATGCAAAAATAGCCTTTGCGGATTTTGGAGTTTAGACCGCGATCTCATCCCAAATGACCATTCTGCCCTCCAGAAGTTTGAGTTTGAGACCGTGATTTCAAATTTTGAGATCGCGGTCTCAAGTTCAATTTCTACAAAGTGAATTTTCACACTTAGCCAAAATTTCTTCACTCTTGACCACTTTTCTCCATTTGCATGGACAACCTATAAACAAAAATTCACAAGTTAGGATGACAATTTTCACTCATTCTTTAGCACTATTAACTTAACTCAAAAACTCAACTCTTTTTTTTTTTTTTAACAAAAATTCTAACCTAATTCAAACCAATTTACTCAAAATCAAGCCAATTAAAAATCACACCAAAAGAAAGAAATAACAACTTGGGTTGCCTCCCAAGAAGCGCTCATTTATAGTCACTAGCTTGACTGTGGCATGGACTTCATTCCAAGTAATTGAGGATGATTGATCCTCCTTTCCTTTTTGGTTTCCATGAAAAAAGTTTGATCAATACCCTTTTTCTTCATGATTAAAGCTTGATTTTCGGGTTTTCCATACACAGGTCCTTTCTTTCTAGCCTTAGCCATCGCTAGTGTCCCAATTAACATCTCCAATTGTTTCTCAAACCATTTTCTTTTCTTTTTGTGCCTTCTCAATTTCTTGAGATCACCATTTTGCTTATTCTTTGCAAAACTCTCTTCATCCTTCGTCAACACACATCCCTTATCGGGTATTTTTCCTTCAATTCATTTCTCGAATTCTCCTTTATTTCCAACACTTGCTTGAGCGAATTGCCTTGGTTAACTTCATTTTGCTGTTCATTTGACCTAGAAAGGATAGAATTAAGAGATTGATTAGCACATTTATCTTCAACAATGGGAATATTGTCATTATAGTCAAACACATCAAATTCAATTGATTCATTTTCAACTCGTATGATCAACTTCCCTTTGTTCACATCAATTAATGCATGAGCGGTCAACAAGAAAGGCCTCCCTAGAATCAATGGAATCTACCTACTCTCTTCACCCGTATCTAGCACCAAAAAATCAACTGGAAATACCAACTTTTCAACTTGTACAAGCACATCTTCCAACAAGCCATATGGTTTCCTCTCAAATAAATCTGCCAATTGAATTGTGATATTAGTTGGCTTGACATTGTTGATCCCTAACTTGTCATAGATGGCCTTTGGCATGATATTTATGCTTGCCCCCAAATCACAAAGTGATCGATGCCACATTTTTCCTCCAAAATTCACCGGTATCATAAAACTATCGGAATCTTTAAGTTTAAGGGGCAAACGCCTTTGAACAATGGCACTACATTGGGCATCAAGGCATACTTTCTCATCATCATCCCACTTTCGCTTCCTTGCCAAAAGATCCTTCATGAAACAAGCATAGTTGGGTATCTTGGTGAGAACATCAATCAAGGAATGTTGACATTAATCTTTTTCAACATATCCAAGAAATGGGTCAAAAGCTTCTCCTTTTCCTCCTTTCTTGGATCAATGAGTCTTCTTGGGGGGGTATGGAACTTTTATTGATGGATCTATTTTCAAAGGTTTCTCTACAGGCTTCTTCTTGGATACCTTGATCTCATTCTTTTGTTCCTTCTTGACTTCATCGTCAACCACTTCCCTTTCATTCTCAACTACCTTAGACTTTTGTTCCTTGCTTCCTTCCTCCACATTTTTCTTCTCCTTATATTCAACCAATTCTTTTCCACACCTTAGGGTTATGGCATTGCATTGCTTCTTGGGATTGGAATAGTATCACTTGGAAATGCCCTAATAGGTTTGTCATTATTCAACCTTGCCCATTACACCAATTGAATCTCCAAATTTCTTGTCGAAGCCTTCAAATTCTCATAATCTCTTTTAAGCTCTTCCGCTTTCCTATCCAATTCTCTTCTCAAATACTCGGCTTCTCTTTTCCAACCTTCTTTACCGAAATTCTCTCTAGGAGCATATTGATCATGATACATGGGTTGGAAAGAATTTGCATAATGGAAAGGAGGTCTTAATTGTTGTTGGTTTTGAAACGAAGGATTGGGAAAATTTTGATATGAGTTGGGTTGGACATTTCTTTGATGTGGCGGTTGATAAGGTCTAGATGAGGAATTCGGGGCTTGAGTGTGTTGGGCATTTTGAGGTGGGGGATTTGGTTGGTAAGGAGGATTGGATTGGTTGTTGGTATTACTCCAAGAGAAATTTGGGTGGTTCCTCCGAGAAGGATTGTAAGTGTTCCTATAAGCTCAGGATTGGTTCCTTGGAAATGAAGATTGATTAGCCACATAATTGATTTGCTCTTTAGCTCCATATGGCATCTCACAATTTCCATTGGCATGGCCGCCTCCACAAAAATCACATGTCATGCTTGGTTGAGTTAGAGAAGAAGTCATAGCATTTACACTACTAGGTTTTCCTAGATTCTCCAACACTTTTGCCATGTTGTTCATCATACTCATGAACATGCTTTGTTGAGCCAAAAGGGCATCTTGCATGTTTAGATTCAATGCTCCACTAGGGCTCGCATTGGCTTGATTAGCTTGGTGTTGAACCGCCGGTGGAGTTATCAGTCCATGATGGTAGTGGTTGTATGCCATCCTATTCAACAACTTTTGAGCTTCTTCCGAAGTCTTATATGAGACGGGGCCGTTGGCGGAGGCATCTACGATAGATTTTGTCTCTTGAAGTAAACCATTATAAAAGGCTGGACTTGAAGCCACAAAGGAATGGCGTGATGAGGGCATTTTCTTAGCAACTCTTTGAATCTTTCCCAAGCTTCCCCTAGGCTTTCACCAACATCTTGTTTGAACGATGTAATCTCATTCCTTAATTTAGCGGTTATTGCGGGTGGGAAGTACTTCGCCAAGAACTCTTGAGCAAGTTGGTTCCAAGTGGTGAATGTTCCTTGGGCGTGGGATTGCAACCATGACTTTGCCCTATCACGAAGAGAAAAAGGAAACACCCTTATTCGCACACAATCCGGGTGTACTCTATTAAACTTAAATGTGTCCAAGACTTCTTCAAATCTTTAATTCATGAGGTGTGTGGGGCCCTCATTTGGTCCACCTCCGAATATGGCATGGGCTTGGAGCATTTGAATTATAACAGGCTTGATTTCAAAATTGTTGGCTTGCACGGGCATCCGTGCAATGCTTGAGTTCGCCCCATCAAAATTAGGTAAAGCATGCTCCCTCAATGGCCTTCCATTCCTATTCATGCCATTTCTATTTCTGTAGCAACCAATTCCATTATTTCCAACTACCTCTTCTTCTTCGTTTTCCATGTTCACATTCCCTTGATGAGCATTAGCATTTGCCATTTCTATCATTTCTTGTTCATGTTGTACCCTTCTCAACTTTCGAATTTCTCTTAGTTCTTTCTCCCTTTCCTTGTCTAAGCAAATGAATGGCTCTTGAACACCTCTAACCATGCACTACACAAAACCAAAATAGTCAATTGAAGTGCCAAGTCAATTTTGCAAGACAACCAATCAAACATAAAAATAAACAAATTAATAACTAAATTAAAACAAATGACAGTTAATAACTAAATCAAACTAAACTAAAGTGCTTAATCTACATGACCCGTAAAGCGCTTGATATTGCCAAAAATCGAAGAAAATCCTCGACAACGGTGCCAAAAACTTGATGCCTTCACACACCTAGTTATAAATTAATAAAACACCTAAATCCTACTACTAACTAGATGGCATCCTGCAAGTATACGGTTGTTAACTAGTAGTAAAGGGAAGTAGGGATCGTTCCCACAAAGATTGTTGGAAGGCAATTACTAAAATTTATAGATACTTGTGTAGTTAAGAGAAATCAAGCGACGGATGATAGAACTATTCTAATAAAAACAATATTAAATGAAAGCAATAAAAACTTAAATTAAAGCCAGATTAACTAAAGTGTAAGTAAGTGAAAATAACTAATTACGAAATTAAGAAACTAGTTAATCTATTCTAGTAAAAGAAAGTAAAGGAAAGCACTTAATTCTAACCTAAATTAACCAAATTAAGACTAAAATTAAAAGCAAGAAAGAAATTACCCAATTAATAGGACTACAAATGAGAAACCTTGAATACTACAAGCAAGCAATTATAAAATAGAAATTGGAAAGAGTTAAACTAGAAATCTAAATTTTTTTGGATTTTTGATAGAAATAAAGAAAGTCCACTAAGAATTAACTAGGAATTAATGCAAGAAATTGAAAATTCTAAATACAAATGCAAGAAATATCAAGAACCCTAATTTACCTAAGAAACCCTAAATTGCAAGTAAAGAAATTCATTCTAAATTAGACAAGAAAGCGAACAAAAATTATATCTACGCGAAGCTTGCAATTAACCCACTACGATTATCTAATCAAAATTCGAACTTGACAAGAAATTAAAAGAAGATCTAAGAAAAAATTAAAGAGAAATTTCTATTAAAGAAGTAAACTTGGAGTTCAAGCTATCCTAAACTATCTAAAATCTAACTAAAACAATTTATTGCTTCCTCTTACTAATTTTTAAGTAGCTTAAATAGTCTAATATTACACATAGGCAAAAAATCAAGAGTTACTGGCTGAAAGTTTATAAAATTGCCCTTACAACTTAACTCTCAGCGAGTCGAGATCGCGGTCTGGAACATTTGAGATCGCGATCTCGACTCTAATACAGTAAGACAATTTCTCAGTCGAGATCGCGGTCTGGAACAGTCGAGATCGCGATCTCGACTCTCCTCCCAACATTCTTCATTTCATCCATTTTTGCAATCTGGTCCCTTGAACTTTGTTCCTTCCAGCTTCCAACCTTTAATTTTTAACCTGCATAATATTAACACCATTAAGCACTTAATTAAACTAAAAATTTAACAAAAACTTATCATAATTAATTCAAGAACGAAAATACAAATACATATGAAAGAAATTAACTAAAATTCTCAATTACTTATCTAACTTCAAAATTTAAACTATCAAAATGCTATAATTTAGAGAGAAATAACTCTAGTTTACTAGAGTTATCATATCTCTACTTGAACCCTCCTCTATGCAACCCTGGAAGAATTAAGTGCAAAAGTCTTCTCAGTATCCCTTAATATTGACTTAGGGAGGTGCATAATTTGCCATAAGTACAAAGGAATGCTACTTAGAACATGCTTGACAAGAATGAGTCTCCCTCTAGTTGTAAGAAACCTTGTTTGCCAACTAGAGATTTTTGCCACAATATTTTCCAGCATAGGCTGGAAAAGAATCATCTTCTTCATAGCCCTTTGAATAGGACAACCCAAATAGATCATTGGAAAATATTTCTTCACAAATCCAGTCAAATGTTAATTCAAATGCATAAAAAAAGGCCATCAGATTCCTTAGAGATTTAGAACCACCTATTTAGTAAATATGACTACATCATTAACAAAGGTGAGAAATAGGAATACTAGCTCTTGACAAAGCATAGTGTGTCACATGATTAATTTAAAACAACTGCTTGGGGACTCTACTAAAAGCTTCCAAGAGTATAATAAATGGAAGGGGTGATGAAGGATCACCCTTACAAACTCCTCTAGTAGAGTAGATTCAAAAAAACCTTTGGAAACTCTATTAACAAGCAATGAGAACAAGTAGTTTTCCACAGCCTGCTTTATAAATTGAATCCCATGGCAACAGAAACCAAAAGGTACTACAACGCTATAGAGGAAAACCCCATTAAACCCTATCAAAAGCCTTAGTCAAGTCAACCTTTAGAATAAGATTGTTTTTCTTTTCTTTTTTTTTTTTTTTTTTGTAACGCAGCTATGTGGAAAATTTTATTAATTGAATAAGAGATACAACAAGTTAGGGATCCCTTCTAATTGATGGAATTCCTAATACATCAAGCTTTAACTATCCATTAATTAGTGAAGGGACTAAATTTACATCAAAAACCATATCAATATTTTGAGAACTATCTAACTTTCCTAGAGAATCTACAACCGTGTTAGCCTCTCGATATACATGATCGAGCAAGTGATTATGTTGATGAAGGAAAACCTTTATCTGAGTCAAGATTGAGTCAATTCTCCAAGGGACGTTGCTTTGCACCGTGCAAGCCATGCAATAGAGGTCTTTAGAGTCAATTTCGAGATATACGCTTGTTAATCCATGCACTTCACAAAATTGCAAACCGTATAGTAAAGTAAGAGACTCCGCCTCAAGGTTCATTTAAGAAGCCAATGATTTTGAAAAACCAATTCCTTCAACTTTGGACCGACCTGGGTTGCCCAAGAGGAGCCGTCCACATTCATTTTGATCCCACAATCTAGTTTAGACCATGCAACAGCAAGTGAACAGGTGGGTGTATAAGATGAGTGTGAATTGAGAGCCAAACAACTGCGTGTGAAAGCCTTGAGGCCACTCAAGTACCGAATGAGTTGCCCATACTAATCATATGCAACATGTCTTGAATTTGCCGAATTATACTATAAGAGACAAGTGACTAGTTCTTGTAAATATATGCATTTCGTGCAAGCCAAAGCTACCAGCAAACCAATGCAGGTACAAGTTTAACCAACTAACCATCCAATGTAGTTGATGCATGAAGACACCAAAGAAATTGTAGTTGGTGAAGTAATGTAGAAACCGGCCCCATGGGCAGGCCGAATAAACTTGCAAAAGTTGCCCAGATTTGTTGTGCTACAAGACATGAGACATAGCAATGATCAATCGACTCAAATGAGTTGCAATTGAAGCATTTGGAAGGAAAATGAAAGCCCAGGGATTGAAGAACATCCGCATATGGCACATATCCATTAAGTAGCTTCCAGAGAAATATGGAAACCTTCAGGGTATTTTTGCATCCCACATGAACATAAGTTTGTGGCCTTTATGATGGATCAGGGAATATGCAGACGGTGTTCTGAACTTGCCTGTAGCTATAGGCATCCAATAGATATCATCTGGGAAGCAGGTTAATTGCAGTCTCAAGGATCACGCTTGCATAACTAATTGATGAGGCAAATTCTACTACAAAGCACTCTTATCCCATCCGTGATTATTGGAAAAAACCTCTTGCAATGTGATTTTAGATCTGAGAATAGGTTCCTCCATGCTATTTGCAAAATTTAACTTCCCTCCCAGGCCAGTTGTCGTGCCAAAATAAGGACGTACCACTTCTAACTAGGGCTTTTAAATTTTGCTTCGCTAATTCTTGCATGGATAGCATTCTCCTCCAAATTTGAGACGGATTGCTAACATGTGGATTTGCATATTTGGCTCGCATAAAAATAGTCCATAATAAATCTGACTGATTGAAATGCTAGCAAAGTTTAAATGTGAAGGACTTAATTATATCATGAAAACTATGAATTCCCAAAGCAATCAAAGGCAACGAAGTTGGTAAGCGTAGAGGGGTTGGAAAGAGAAGTTAAGGTCAGTAGGCAGAACTGGGGGTTTGGAGGGAAATACTAAAGGTGTGTATAAGCAATAAATATTATCTATGTTAGACTGTCCCTTCTAGCTGAGCTTCGCTATGAACTAATAGAAGGATGAGGTGCTTACCTTGCCATCTCTTTTTGTCTGCTTCCAGAGGTGCTTAAATGGTCATTATCCGGGTTAAGGGATGGACGGGATAGGTAGTTAGGAATTGTTGCTGCTTTCGTAGCGCTTGTTTCTAGCTATGTATAGTGCTCCTTATATCTAAAATCAATAATGTGGATTCATTCCAATACTACCAGTACCAAAAATGCATCTCCTTCGACCGCGAGAGACTTCTATGCCAGCTGAGAATAATGGTGGTGCAAAGAATGCAATAGCTTCGGTTAGAGCAAAGGTAGTCCACAACACGCATAGTAAAAAAGAATGGTAGTTGAATCAACGAACATTTTCCACCGAAAGATCAGTCTAATAATACCACTCAATTTTTTATAAATCATCAAAAAATCGAGTGTACTATGATTATGGATAGAGGAGTCGAATTGAGTAAGAAACTGACTAGAACGGAGTTGACTATTGTTCTTGAGAAATGACCTTGTTTGGCCCATTCCTCGAAAGAAGTTTTTACTGGAAGGGTTTGAACCCACACTTTGGCAAAAAACTTGCCAACCTCTAATTCATTCACTTCAAGACTACTTTTGAACGCCACGTGATTTCCGCTGCTCACGCACGAGCCAAGTTCAAAATCTCACAACCTCATGGGAACCCGTTGACGTCCAAATTTCACTCTTCGCAGGTTTGAGATCACGTAGGCTTATCAAACAGCACTTTTTAGCTTTCTTAAGGATTTGGCCCGAACTATTCGGTAGATTCCCACGAGTTACGCACCCTTTCGATGAGATTTCCCCATATCATGCTAAGAATAGCTAGGATTTTCAGAAGAATATGCCATTCATTTGATGAGAAATAAAAGGGAATATCAAAAATTTGAGTGGTTGAAGTTGAAGCAACTACTTTCGAAGTAACAGAAAGAAAAGCAACGGGAAGCCATTAGGTAGCATGCCTAAGGGACGAGGAAGAAATTCACCAGGTGGTAAGCCACAGGAAGGAATGCAGCAGGAGTAGAAAGGGATAACATTCGATCATCGGGCTCGGGAAAGAATCTATCCCTATGCTATAAATGAACAGATCCACGAGCCCTATCGATACTTTCGTGCAGGGTTCAATCAGTGTAGCTACTGATTCCTTTGACTGAAGGATTGCTGATATCTTCTGTGATGGAAGCTAAGGGAAATGTCACCATTTTCTTCAGTCAGCATGCATAAGTCTCTCCATTTTATCCAATGCCTTCTAACCCTAGTCTCTGTTTCCCCCTAAAATAAGTTAGCCATGATACGCTCCAAGACCTTAATAGTAACTTTTGTGGGACTAAAGACAGCAAGCTAGTGTATAGGAATGAAAGAGAGGACACGCTTGATCAAAATGAGCTGACCACCAGGCAATAATAGCTTATCTTTCCTTCCTGCTAGCTTATACAGCATTTTCTCCACCATATCACGAAAATATACCCCTTTGGCCTTTCTAATAAATAAACTGCAACCCAAATATAAAAATAGAAAGGATTTAGAAGGGAAACCCGTGAGATGTTGGAGCAGTATCTTAACTGTTTGAGGACATCCAAATGGCAAAATCATAGAGCTCTTTGAAGCGTTGATTATTTGTTCGGAGACCCAAGTTGATAACATTGTAGAAAGTCCATAAGGTTATGAACAGATCGTCGGTCCCTTCTTGTAAAAATCATCTTGTCATCAATAAAAGCTAAATGTGTGACTATCGGACAGCCTCTTGAAAGTGCATAAGGCTAGACTAATCCTTGTTTAATCAAATTAATTAACCCACAATATAGTAATTCTGAGCATAGAAGAAAAAGCAAAGGCAATAAAGGATCTCCTTGCTTTACTCATCGAGTCACCTAAAAATAACCTACCATCTCTCCATTTAATAATAAAGAAAACCAGCTTCTCTGTAATGAATTCATTATTAGCTTGATAAAATTATCATGAAAACTGAACTATTTCAGAATAGCCTGTAAAAAATCCCAAGACACCTAGTCAAATGCTTCATTAAATCAAGCTTTAATAGAATGTTTCTACCTCTTGCTTTTTTATTCAATGACGAGACCATCTCTTGAGCAAGCAAAACATTATCCGACAATAATCTCCCTTTCATCAAAGCCTAATTGCTCCTTCAATATGAGCTTGGGAAGGATGGTCGCCAGCCAAGTTGCCATAATGTGAGTGAAAATTTTGCTGACAAAAGTGCACGATGATATTTGGCAAATATCTGCAAATGTCTGAGGATTGTCTTTTTTTGGGATTAAAACCAACAAGGTACTGCCAAAAGCTTTAGGCAATGGGATACCGGCAAAATATTCCTGAGTAGCAACAAGAACATCATTAGAAATTATTTCCCAAGAGTGAGAAAAGAAATATCCTGTACATTCATTTGGTCCTGTTACACTGTCTGTCTAACTGAAAAATTGTTTGCTTCATCTCATCTAGGGTTACTTTCCACAGAAGCAAATCATTATCTTCCTGTGAAACCAACTCTGGAAGCAACCCTAGAAATTCTGTCTAGTTTTAGCATTTAAATTGGCTCTGCTGTGAGCAAATGTTGATAAAAATCAATTCCAGCTTGCTTCATGTCCTCAATGTTGCCGAGCCATATCCCCATTATGGACATGCAGAAAATAAATTCTATTTCCACTCAGACCAAGACAGAACTTTAAGTAGAGGACCGAAAGTGGGTATGGTTTGATAGGAATGTGACGACTTCTTTCTCAGGAAGTTCAGCAATTGAGGATTTTTACTTCCTTCCTGCAGATGGACAATACTAGAGGGCATAGAGGGGAAGGTCATAAGCATCTATACCGTAAAATAGATTTTCGAGGGAGAAATTCTTACCTCTCTATCTATCCCTAATACGGGTAACCTGCAGTCGACACTACTTATTCACAATCGATGCATGAAAGAAACTAGTGTTTCGGTCACCTTCTAATACCCACTTGACCCTAGCCTTCTGTTTCTAGGAAATCTCCTTATTCTTTAAACACTTTAAAAGCTCGGCCTATGCCAAATGAAACTCTTCTCGATGGTAATCTGTAGGGTTTGCTTCAAAATGCGCCAGACATTACTAAAAATAGTACGGCTCCATTCACGAAGTTAGTGCTCAAGTCTGGCGTTAGCTTTTATTGCTTCAACACTAAAGACTGTATTCTAGAGCAAACTATTCGGAGCTCCCAACTATCCCAAACTACCTGCATGAATGAAGAGTGCTCAAGCCATGTTTGCTGAAACCGAAATAGTTTAGGGACTTGCTACAATTCGGGTTAACTTCAAGTAGTGGGAAGTGGTCAGAAGCTACTTGTCCCAAGGCATCCATGTGAGTTAGCAGCAAAGCCTTACCATTGTTGATTGACAAGCAATCTATAAAGTCGCTTGAAAACTAGTCTACCATTCCGAACACTGTACCAAGTGTAAGAGCTACAGTGAAAGATAGTTCATGCATGCCACAAGAATTGATCACGGTATTAAAATCAGCCATTGCATCGAGGTGTTGTTGGGAGGCACCTGAGTATTTAGCCAAGGTTATAATAAAATATCCGCCCCACAGCCAAGGCCGATCCATATTCGAGGCTATCCAAAGCAAATGAGACTATAATTCTCATCATTCAGTGCATGTGCACTTAGGCATATATTAGTGTCAAGTAGATCGAAAAATTCCATCCATCATAAGTCATTCCCATATACACAAACTGATCCCTATTCTCTAAAACATGCAAATGAAAACCAGGCTTCAAGAAAATCCGGATTTTATTAGCATTATTACAAGAACAATAAGGAAAACCTAACTTTATTCTAAAAGACTCAAGATGAACTGCATCAACCATCAATTCCATTATTGCTACCAGCTAAATGTGGTGTAATCTAATAAGAAATTTAAGACGCCTTAATGATGAAAGCTTTACGAATACCCCGGGAATTCCAAAAAAGTGTGTTTATCATGAGGAATCAAGAGAAGACCAAAGCTCTTGAAGAACCTTAGCCGACTAACGAGTCAACATTGTTCTTGTCAAGGAGTATTGCGTGCACTTTTTAGTCCCCTTCATAGTTTTCTTTAATTTTCTCCCTTTTTCTTAATTGTCAAGGAATATTATTTTCTTTCTCTTTTAATATAGTATAAATAGAGATATAAATACATGAATGTTAATTTAATGACTTATTTGATGCTTTAATTTGTTATGGTATTGACGCTTTGCGTTTTAGAGTGAAATTTTTGGTGCCGCATGTTACGTCACCAATTTTGAGGCACGACAATAATCAAGAGATACAACTGTAAAAAAAGTTATTTCCATTGTGGGATTTTAGTGGCTCCCCTCTATTTGATTTGACTAAAAGACGAGAAAGTGTCGTAAAAGTTCAGACAGCGAAACTGATTTGCAGTACGGAAGGCAAAAAAATGCATCCTACTACTTCTGATTTTAGGAAACAATTCATGTTTAGGCCATGTCAAGATTGTTCCCAAATGCTAATAGGCAGTAGCTAGGAGCCTAGGTAGCCAACAGAAATCATTCTTTATGCACGGAAAATTGTTATGGATTCGATTCACGGGAGATAGGATGGATCCCTTAATCTATATTCATCTATATCATGTTAAAAAAATTTATTTTTAATGAGTTAGAGTAATGTGAATGAATAATGATGGATCCTTTAATCTATATTCATCCATATCACCCTGAAAAAATTTATTTTTAATGAATTAGAATAATGTGAATGAATATGAATCAAGGGATTCATTTCACTTACCGTGAATCAAATCTATGTAAGAATTTTTTATTTGTGCAACATATATAAACCTTAAAGTATCCAACTTCAGTAACATGAATCATGCTTCTCGATGTGGAAATTCCCGTTTAGTGTGTGTCCATTATTAGGAATATTCAAAAATCATTCAAATCGAACTGTTGAATCGAATAAAGTCAAAAAAAAATTGACTTGATTTATTCGATTTTTAACTCGATTTTGATTCAAAATCAAATTAACTAAGCGATTTCTCAACCGACTTTGACTTTAATTTCCAAGTCAAACTACCGGTTGAATATCGAAATCTATATTAATTGGTTTGACTGGCAGTTTAACAGTCGAATAAGTCGTTCGACTTTGCTGTTCAAATACCGATCAAATAAGACAAACTCTCTCTTTTATATATCGTATATATAGATATATAATATGTACAGATATATATATATATATATAAGGTTTACAATTATAATAATATATTAATATATTTGTGTATATAATACTTTAGCCATGATATTCTTAATAATTAAATATGCCAAAAACTAATAATATTATTTTTTCGTACTACTTAAATATCTTTTCTTTATATAATTATTAGTGTTATGTACAATTTATATACTTATATATTAATATAAGTATACAACTTATTAATATAACACTTTTGTTTCAATAACTAATTAAATAAATTATTAATTTCTTTTTAATACATATAGATACTCGAATTAATTAATTATATATACTTAATTATTTATTAAAATATCGAAATAGTATTATAGAAATATATAATTATATATATACGTACATGTTCTTACGTTCATACACTAAAATTTATATAACATATAATTATAATAAAAATATGTTTTACATAACGTCTAATTTATATATTTATACACTTATACTACATAATTCACTAGGATATAACATTTTTACTACTAACAAGTATATTAAATGTATTACTAATCTACTATTAGTATAGATAGACTTAGATAATCATATATATTCCTATATATTTACAGCATAAAAATTAACTGGGGTTGATGATTAATAAATTTTTCAATATGAATTGATTCTGGTACTTGGTTCTAAATTTGTGACTTTTTAAATTAATTTTAATATCTTTATATAATAAATACACTAATACATATTTATATATTAAAGTTTGAAACCTCTCTGTGTGTGTCTATATATATATATATATATATATATATATATATATATATATAGTATACGTATAAAGATATATGTGTATAAATTTATACACATAATCTATTTGAAACTTGTATATATAATGTATTATGAATTATATTTTTGTATATATATTATATAAGAATGATAATGTAGAAATTAGAATAATTAAAAAAATAAGATACTTGATAAAGATATGCATAAACATAATATAAAAAAAGTAAAACTATTTTACACTCAAAATAAAATGAAAAACGAAAAAGAAAGAAAGTTAAAACCTAACCCTAATCAAATAAGTTCTACAAAACTACCACTACATCCTTTAGTTATGTATAATTTAGTTATGTATTTTTTTTATTATCATGAACTTATATTTTGAATTTGTGAAACATGTATTATCTTGTATTTTTATTATGTAATATTTTGAATTTGTAGAATATATGGAATTTGTGGGATATATGTATTAAATTTTAGAATTAGAATATGGCATAAAAGAAGGTTAAATATTTGACTTATTCAATTTGTTTGATTTACTGGTTGAAACAAGTCAAATTTAAACAAGTTGATTTTAATCAACTTTGTGTTTATATGACTTGATTTTGATTTACAAATTTTAAATTAAAAGTTAAATAAATCAAAAAATTGAATACTGATCAAATGAACACCCCAATCCACCACAAAGAATGGCAAACAAAAAAACAATAAGAAATTGCTTATATTGCAATATTAGTAGTGTCTACTTGTATATCCACCGTTTAAACTCCACTAGGGCAAATTCTGATTTCTTTATCTCATGTTAGAATAGTTTTTCTTTTTTAAAAAAAAAAAAAATGTGTTAATTTACTAGTGTTGACAACAAGGTGGTATGTCTTCAATCAGGTCTGTTTCTCCATGAAATCCCACTAGTATATTCTGCTCACTTCTTTTTAATGGAGTTTAATTTTTATATTATGAAATCACTCTTCTTTTTGGGTACTAGATAAGATGCACAAGAACACGAAGACAAGAAAACATTTGCTAGTATTCTTCCATTATTCACAAGTCTTGGAAAGAATAACAGGACCACATAAACATCTATTGAAAGTTTGGTAATAAATACGGGCCCACCGAAACTTTATCTGAGCTTTTCCGTTTTGTTTGAAGGATCTTTCCTAATTGTTTGATATACAGGATTCTCTATCTAATTAAAATTTAAATGATTTCAAGAATCAATCTTTATTTTAATCAAATGCAATTAAAGCAAAGTTGCAGGATATGCAAGAAAGGAACGAAGAAAAATAAAATAAATTTAAAAATGCCTCAATTGGCCCAATTTTTAGTTCTTATCAGTTTTGGTTGGCATTGACCCATTCTCATGACCAGCTTTAAATATTAATTCATGCCCATCAACCAATTTTGGAACTACTATGTTTACCTTCAGTAAGACTAGTTAGCGGAATTGATTTTGAGTGGTCTAATTTAGTGAAATTAGTATTTTATTGAGTAAATGGAAAATCACTAGTATTGGAGTATAAATTAAAAATCATTTGTCAAAACTTATTCATGTGACAAAATTATATTAGATCACCATTCTCATGATTTTAGATTTTTAGTCGGACTTCTTTTCTTTTTTTTGCCAATAAAATGACACATCAGTAATTTTATCACTTTGTCATATCCGTATAGATGTATTAAAATAAGTAAACAGTATACCTATACAAGACGACAAAGTGGCAAAAACCAATCACTAAAGAAAAAAATGAAATTTCATCAAATATATAAAATATAATAATTAATCAATGATTAATGATTTAGTATCGATTTTTTCACATAAATTAATTTCGATAAGTAATTTTGAGTTTATGGTATTATAAATGATTTTCATAAGTAAATGTGATAACTATTTAGCCTATTGATAGCTACCCTGGTTTAGCTTTGTTGAAATAATTGTGCAAGAGTCTTGCTACTCTTAATTCTTCAATCTCATTAAAGCTTTAAAATTTACGCTGGAACATGGGCCGGTTAACTGAATTTATGATCGTTTTTACCTTCAAATTAAAATTTCAAAACTAGTTAATCAGAATTTACTTAATAAATTGGTCCGATCAAATTTTAAAATTAAAAATCGATTACAAAATTAAAATTGAGTTTTGAATTCGAATTAATCTATTTTTAATTTCAGTTCAAAATTTGACGAATTCAAAACTTATCAAGAAAAATCTTTATTATTTAACTTACATCGTTACATTATTTTTTTAAGTAAATATATTTTTTATGTAATATGGTCTAGTATGACAAGCGAACAAAAATACACATATAATATAATTTATATTTATAAAGTCTTAATCACACAACGAGTGTACAAATTCACGTATGTATAATTTAAATATTTAGAGTCCTATTATATACCTTATGTATACAAAGTATTAAGAAAATATTACATCTATTCAAATATAATATAGTTTTGATGAATGAAATTATGGACTATTTTATTGTTAGTTGGATTTTGTATTAGATAGGTTTTTCAATTTTTATGTAAAGAATTTTAGTTCAATGTCAACGGGCTCCATTGGCAAATGTGGTTAACTGAATTCAAAACTTATTACCGAATTCGAATTTGGTTAACTGAATTTTATTCTGAATTTAATTCGAAATTAAAATTAGTTAATAATTTTTAGAACTCATTTTCAAATTTTAATCGAATTATTTGACCGATTAACTCATCGGTTAACCAATACTCACCCCTAGTGAAAATAGAAGTCAGTGTCTTAGAAGGTGTTTGGTTTATGGATATAAGTCTAGGGAGAACGAATGAGAATCAAAGTTAATGATATCAATAGATGTTGTTTGTTGAATCACTGTGGAATCGTTTTACAGGAATGAAAGTGTTAGAAAATACACACTTTCATTACCCAACTGGGACCTGAATTTCAAATTAATTAATTTATCAATATAATGAAATTCATCCCTTACTTCAACTAAACAACAATGAGAAATAACATAAATCCATACTAATAGTAAAATTTATGATTTCTATTCTAATTTTTATTCTCGAATGCGAATCAAGCTCCGCCTTAAATCTTCCTCCATTGGGGGCCTTTTTGTTTGGTGAAAATAACAATCAACATTCCACAAGTTTGCCGTAATTGGCTTGGAGTACTAACGTAATACGAGACAATGTCAGATTCTAATTGGTACATAGCACGTGAGGCTATAACTCTCTTTTTTCTATTACCCTCTAATGGCAATAATTTAGGCCTTTTTAAAAAGTAAAAGTTTTCTTAATCTTCATAGATTGCTAATTATGAGGAGTATTTGATTGATGCAAAGGACCCTCAACTTTTGTCGACAACGGTGTTTAATCTTTGTTGGATTCATCAATTCAGGTTGTAAAATCACTTATAGAGACTAGAGAGGGACATTGTTGTACAATTTTGGGCCCTGATGCTTCCTAGGCCCCTCATGGGTAGTTAATATTAATTCACTTTTTGAACTTTGTTTCCATCTGTTCCACTATGGATTAGTGGACTGTTAACGAGTAGTTTTAAACTATATTACCGTATATCGACACTTATTTTCAAAACTATGGCAAAGATAATGTGGTTTTAATTTTTTTTTCCCCCCTTATGCTTATCAACTCACAATCCAAAAATAACCCTAATGTATTACTTACTATTTATGTTGTTATCTCGCTTTCGCATTAACTTTAGGTTGCAAGACAATAAATCCAAGATCAAAGTTCAATTTTTTGATCATCAAGGAGGAGCGTAGTTTGAGGGTATTGGAATCAAGAATGAAAATTAGTCATAGTAATATTACTTGATTATCATGAGAATTAAAATTTTAAAATCAAATCCAAAAAATCAGTCACTTTTAGACATGGTAATGAGTCAGATCGGATCAAAATCCGCAAGAGTTACCCTATTAGAGTGCCAAGATGTGGAGTGCAGATGAGTCGAGTCAAGCCGGAATTGAGAAATATTAGGCCTCAGCCCAACCTGTGCCAAGACCACTGCAGGACAGGACGAGTTTAGGCTAGCCTACAAGGTGGCTCACTAAAATTAGATCAAATTATTACTTATTTTATTTCGAATAAGTATTTAATTGTCTAAATTATTATTAGTATTTATTATTCAAAAATAGTACTCCCTAGTTAGTAGTACAAGCTATTATTCATTATTTGAAGTTATTATTTATTAGTTCTTCATTTTCATAATGTAAGAGAAAAAAGTTATTATTTATTAGACTAAATTGTTACTTAATATTTGAAGTTAGTATTTATCATTTCAAATTATTACTTATTATTTCAAGTTTTTTTTTTTTTCTTTTTATAGAGAATCTACAATGAATCTTTACCTAATCCTTTGATAACTCAAACCTATGACTTAGGTCATAAGAGAAATATAGTCATACCAATTGAGTTATACTTCATTATCACTTATTATTTCAAATTTATCTTATTTTATTTAAAATTAACACTTAGTATTCAAAGTTATTACTTATTTATTCTAAATTAGTAATTAGTAGTCGAAATTGTTACTTATTACTTGAACTTACTATTAATTAGTACTTCAATTTTCACTACTTATTATTATAAGTTAGTAATTAAAGTTATTAGTGTATATTATTCCAAGTTAGAATTTGTTAAACCAATTTATTACTTAGTTCAACTATTATAACTTATTATTTATTAAACGTAGAGGAAAAAATAAATGTTTTTTAGAAAAAAATTATCTTGAAATGTTGGGGGTTTTGGTATCAACCTCTACCGTATATAATAATATTCAAAAAAGCACAAGGAGAGTGATATGGAACCTTACCTTCAAATATTTTTACAAGTTATAAGAATAAATCTATTAAATTAAAAAAAAAAAAAACTAATTTCTACACACATAACAAGGAAAATATAGAATCTTACCTCCAAATAATTCGTAAATAAAAAATCCTATCCATAAATCAATTTACAAGCGCACTACTACCTTTAACATCGTCCAAGTCTTGTATAAATCTTTGTTTTCTTTTTTCGGCCTCAAACCAATCTTTCAAGCACACTAATATTTCCAAAATCTCAGGTGTCATTCGAATCATTTTTTTCATGTAAAACTCTTTCACTTGCAATGAATGTACTTTCTAATGCAAACGTGAATGCCAGAACAATTAACAAATCACAAGCAATTTTTGATAAAATAAGATAATCATGTCATTTACTTCGCCACCAAGTAAGAACATCAAAACATAATTCACAAAAAAATGGTATGCGCATCACATAACACGAACCCTAATCGTATTGGCCATTATTTTAATTGGTTCTTGGTTTTTTTTCAGCTAACAATTGATGAGTATGTCAAAATGTGTACTAGTGTTTATGTGGTGTCAAACTACTAGAAGATGCACGTAGTTGTAAAGATAAGTTTTGTTTGTAAAGTGAATATAACTCATAAAAAACTTTTTTGGTTGATAATACGAGGTATGCTTTGTGTATATAATATGTGGTATTATGACTAATAAATATATTTAGGAAATTACCACATCCATCAAATTTATTACATGGATTACACAAGCCAAATAATATAATAACGAAATATCACCTAAATATTTATCAAAATTTTCTATCATGGTGCTAACTATATCACCAAAAAGAATCAACAAATTATGATTAAAAAAACAACTTTAATAATAGATAGTTGACGTAAAACTAAATGAGAAGTACATACTCGTAAAATTTCAATCATTATTTTAACTTTTGTGAAATCATCCTCAGTTAAAAAAGTTTCAGTATTTAAACCAATGTGAGAGTTATAAAGTGCAACTAGCAAGTTTTCATAAGTGAACATATTTGATAACATTTTGTATTACAATTAGAGTTTCATCTAATCAATAAATTTAATTTACAATTTTTAAGTTTCAAATAATTTTTTTAAACACATACGTTTAAAATCTTGTTGACGTGAACTAGAAGAATATACAAATAAAATTGGCAATTTTCAAATGGAGTAATAATTTCACTAAAATTTGTAAACAATTTTGAACATATAGACTAAATATATTACATATATTATAAAATAAAATAAAAAATAGGTTTAAAAGTATCTTTCAATATAAGTACACATATGATATTATTTGAAACATTATAAAGAAAAGGTAAAAATTTTCTCATACAATATTCACGTATAGTAGATAAAATGACCCTAGCAATATTAGTGGCAATATGATGATGCTCATGTCTTTGAAAATTAATATTCCTTCCATCCCACAAATTTTGATATTTTTCAAGAATTTAAGTTTTTAAGCATAATGTGTTATAATTATAGTTATTTATATCTTTTCAAATTTATCCTCCAAAATCTTAAAATAAAGAGTGTAACAGTTTTCTACAAAAGGACAAAAGATAAAAGTGGAAAAGAACTGATTATATTTTGACTTTCTAAACATAACAAATATTTTGGAACAAAAAAATAAGAAACATGACATTTTGAATAGAATGAAGGGAGTAATTCTTTTTTGTAGATGTCAATCTACATCCATCCATTGTGCAGCGATAGAAATAAAATGTTCATTTGTAGTTGTATTTTATGCATCACAAGTGCGTGCAATTATAAAATCAGTTGATGCAAAAGTAGCTAATATTGCATCTTTCTTTTCATTATATATTTTTTCCTGAAATCACTTTTTAAATTACTTCTAGAAATCTTTTTAAAGTGTGGGTTTATGGCATTCTATATATAATGTTCTAAATTAGTACTTTCATTCATAGTAAAAAGTAATTTATCTTTAATTATTGATTTAGCCCCTTTTTTTATCTATTTTATCATGTGAATATATAAAATTACCAATTCTTATTTATGTGTCTAATTTGTGAGTTCTTCCTTTTCGCCCACTTTTTGTGTGTAAATGATACTGGAGGTTTACATAATTTATATGTTGCTGACTCTTTTACTTCATCTTTTCAAAGAAAAAAAGAAAAAAAAGAAAAATCCAAAACAGTACTTTTCCTTTTCGCGGTAGAGTGTTCACTATATTTGGTGGGTATCTTATTTTGGTTCATAGTACACTCAATGTCATTAAGATCAATAATTAAATAGCGACATTGTGGTGTGTGGTTGTGTGCGAAAATTTTCTACACCATCTATTTTATACTAAATTTAAAAGTTATATAACAAAGAAAAAAAAGTGAAATAAAGAAACTACTAAATCAATTTAATAGAGAAATATATTAATTAGTCGGCAAAAATTATAATTTACCAAAAATTAACGCTAATCTTTAAAAGACAAGCTACTAACTAGCGAAAAATAACAAGTACCAAAAAGACAAAAAAAAAAAAGAAAAAGGATTGCAATATAATAGAAAAAAATAAATTAATTAGGCAATATTTGATAATTAAACTACACTAAATATCAAATAAAGAAAGATAAATAAAGACAACTATCAAAATATTGCTTTTAAACAAGGGAAAACCACTATATTAGTCCCTCACATTATGCATTTATATTTATTTAGTCCCTCACTTTTAAAATGATAATTTTTAGTCCCTTACATTACACATTTGTATTTATTTAGTCATTCACTTTTAAAATGATGATTTTTAGTCCCTGACAAATGTAATATGTTGAATTTTGGTCCTTGAATAAAATCCCAAACATTTTGGCATAAATTTGTCATGTCCCTCACATATATAAAAGAATTTGGTTCCTGAATCAAATTTCGAGTATTTTTTGCCTAAATTTATCATGTATTGTTCACATAACATATTTTTCGAGGATAAATTTATAAATTCATCTAAGTAGAATGTTTTATGAGTGCGAAGGATATGAAGTAAGTGATTGATTAGAAATTTGGTTGTATTTAAGATTATTTCAATATCTGACTTGTGGTATTTTTTTTTCCGAAAATTTATAATCCAATCCGATGCTCGAGTTTTGTGTTGGAAAGGAAAAACGAGTTCCTAAATTTTACTCAAAAAATAAGTCATGTGAACAACACACGATTAACTCAGACCAAAAAGTGCTCGGGATTTAATCTAGGTACCGAAATTCGACATTTTACATTTGTAAGGGACTAAAAATCATTATTTTAAAAGTGAGGAACTAAATAAATACAAATGAATAATATGAAGGACTAATAGAATAGTTTTCCCTTCAAACAATTGCAATGGCACAACATTTCACAACTTTTGAAACGAAAGAATAGTGGTTCTAATGCCAAAAAAAGGGAAAGAAATCCCACCCAATTATGGGCTGTCAAAGGAAAGAGATCTTTTATAATTAAAAAAAAAATTTATATAGAAAGAATAAGTCGACATTTTACATTTGTAAGGGAATAAAAATCATCATTTTAAAATTGAAGGACTAAATAAATACAAATGAATAATATGAAGGACTAATAGAATAGTTTTCCAAACCATTCAAACAATTGCAATGGCACAACATTTCACAACTTTTGAAAAGAAAGAATAGTGGTTCTAATGCCAAAAAAAGGGAAAGAAATCCCACCCAATTATGGGCTGTCAAAGGAAAGAGACCTTTTATAATTAAAAAAAAAAAATTATATAGAAAGAATAAGTATGCTCAAGCAAAGATCAATTATTGAGAATACTTTTTCAAAACAAAGTTATTTTGGAAAAAAAATTATTCAATGTGATATGTCTTTCTTTTTCTATTTTTTTTAAATTTTTTTGCATATGTGATATGTCATTAACAAGAAGTAAAGAAAAAATATTCATGCTCAATGAAGAGTACTACGGCCTTGGTATCAACTCTTATGAAAAGTTATTAATTATTTTTTTAAAATGAAAAAAGAAACTTTTGAAAAAGCATGTGCATAATTGCTTTTAATTTAGCTTAATTTCTAAATATGAAAAACAAATATTTTTAATTTTCAATTTAACTTTCAATATGGTGCTGAAAACTTTGACTAGCATTAATTCATTCAAGCTCAAAGAACCATAAAACACAATTACAATGAATTAATTTTGAGTTTTACTGAACCAAATAAATACAATTCCCCCTTCAGCTTAATCAATAACTTTCCAAATCGACTGTCTTTTACATGCATTGGTTTCATTGGTTAGGTAACTAATAATTATGTAAAGACAGTGTTTAGCTTCATGTGCTATGTTGGCATATCAGTGCTATGTTGGTGAGCAAAGCTACTGGAAAAATTGTACACTTATGATTTTTGAAACTCATAAGCTAATCCCTTACTAAAAGTTTTCGATTTGAATGTTTTGCCCGGTCGTTTAAATTCGCAAACAATATTTGTCTATTTCTTCACAAGTTCATAACTTTAAAAAAGTGACGCAAGCAAGTGTTTTAGAATTAATCTTTCCTACAGTAAGCTTACAGTTTAATTTTTTTTTTTTACATCATTAGCTATAGATTATATCACATAATTATTTTTTGAATTTTAAATATTGTTTGGATACTGATTGATTTTATTTTTCACACCTTAACTTATACCCAATTTTGGTAATTTTAACTTTTGACGTTTGACACCCACAGCTCTCAAATGTCCTACTTCAATCCAAATTTTAATACTGTCTCAAAAATTAATAAAGTATTTTCGTATGTACAATAGATTCTGTGAGATGTACAACAATGTCACTACCATATTTTGGGTGCAAGAGTAAAGATTTCCGTTAATTTTGATGACAAGTGTTAAAAATTGAATTGAAGTAGAATAAATTTGATAGTTTACGATGCAAAGTGTAAAGTTAAAATTTGGAGTGCAAAGTGATAATTAAGTATAAATTAAAAGATGCAAAATAAAATTAATCATATTATTTTTATATATGTGATATATATCTACACTTAATAATATAAAAAAATCGTCGGTGTAGAAAATATTAACTTTCTTTGTTTGGTCGTGTTTACTCTTTGTTTTTCACATATTTTACTAATTTTTGCTTGATTTTGAACTATTTGTGTTGATTAGGTACTCAAACGGGCTATGCAAGACTGCATTAGGCAATAGATTTGAAAATCTGGTAAGACACGCACATTTGTCCTATAAAACTCGGACTGAATTAGGAGTATGGAAAATAGGAAGATTATAAACAATAATTTTTCAATAAGTTGTGAATTTTTTTAATTTTTTTTTTCATTTTTAAATTTTAGATTGGCTTCACCCTTTAATTTTTAGATATTCATCTATTAAAATAAAAACTCTTCCGCAAGAATTATAAATAGTGACTATAATTTTTAAAATTATAATATCTATGATCTTATTACTGCTCGTAAAACTAGTGTCGGAACTAAATATAGTTCCTTTTTTTTTTTAATGGTGAAACCTCGATACACCATTCCAAAATTGTGCAACCAGTAATTTATCCATTCATGGTAAATAGGCCTCAAAACTTGTGCAATGGATAAACTTATGGGCCTATAAATGCAACACAGAACAGATGCTCAGTTATCTTTTTTTTTTTCTTTTTTCGAGCAGTCAAAACTATATGCTTTTTAATCATTTACAACTTTCATTTTGATTTCTTCTATCCCAATCTTTATGGAGTACACACTGACAAAAAGAATGAAAAAAAAAAAAGTTGTTGCAAAACTTAGAGCAGGTTAATGATGAATGTTGTACACAAGTTAGGGAACCCATGGGTCCAATTTTGCATAGCCAGTTCGCAACTCCATTGTTGAGGATTCAACTTCAATGTTCTTTTCTAGTCCTTCAAACCTCCAACAAAGGCCATCTTTTTCAATGTAAAGAGAATGTAAAAAAATGGCATAGAATGGACCTGGAAGATGAACAAAAGGACACTTGAATTAGACGCTTGCACGCAACAAAAGCATGCATCAAAAGCACTTTTGTGTCCACAAAAAAGCAATTTCACTATTTACCCATTTTGCAATTTTTTCATGACAATAATTCAAATTTATTCTCATTTTTTTGGAGATTTTGACAGACATCATCTTTTTATGGTTTGTCAAGAAGCCACGTGTGAGAGATACTTGCGAATTCCCATTTTTGTTGAGTGCTCAACTTTCATTATTTTCATTTATTACGGAACTTTTGTGCTTAAAAAAAAATGGACAATTCAATTCAAGTAAAATAAGTGCAGAATTGTGTCGTAATTGGGTGGATAGTTTTTGCTGCCCCTTTTGCACTATTGACGATGTTTTAATTGGGTGGATGTTTTTGCCGTCCCTTTTGCATTTTTGGCCTTTACTTAAAAAGGGAATTACCATGAAGAAGATAAGAGATTCTGCTCATAGATTCGTTTGTGTCGTAGTTTAGGCGAAAATGAGATAAGCAAGCCACAAAAAGTAAGAAGTAAAAAGTTCTGACTTGTTACAAATTTTATATCTAATAGATATTTATTTATGTATTTAAATTTGATAAGTTGTAATGAAATTCTATCTACATCAAAGTATTCGGGCAAATACAAGTTACGTTATACTCCTATAAATAGATATATTCTATGTAGAATGCATACACAGATAGAAAAACAGACTATCCGTAATCTCAAATCTTCAATATTTCTTCTCACTTTTCTCTCCCAACCTTATATATTTTGTTTAAATTTTACAATACGTTATTAGTACAATTCTCGATTAGAGGTAGAACTTGCACGTGACTCTATATGAACTGAGGTACAACTTTAAATCAATACAACGAAGATAGAATTTTAAATCATCACAACTAAGATATGATCTAAATATATTAAATAGAGAATGGAAATAATGGGGAACATAACAAAAGAGAAATTAAAAAAGGGGATTATAGAATTTTAAATCATCACAACTAAGATATGATCTAAATATATTGAATAGAGAATGGAAATAATGGGGAACATAACAAAACAGAAATTAAAAAAGGGAATTATGACTAAGGATATGAACTGCATAGCTACAAAACCCAAAAAAAAAAAAAAAGTCCAAATTAAGTTGCTCCTGCTTTATCTTCCGTTCCAAGAATTTGAACCGGGGTTTTGTTTTGTCCTAATCTGGTAAGAATGAAACATTCTCAGAATTCACTGTCCCTCAACCCGACATGCTATTCTTTCCATTCATTCCCTTTTTCAGCGTTCTTGACCCTGCTCACCGTAATTGTTATTTGAACAAGTAAAAGGTCTGTCTTGGCTTAATTACAGTATTGATTTTGGAATCTGTATATTTTGTGGTAATTTCGTTGAGTATTGTCCAACAAATTGTTTATTAATGATCGAAGAATATGAACTTTCTACTTACGATCGTCACAATTGGGTCCATGAATCTAAGAAATAGTAAGAATTCTTGATCTCTCTCAATTCAAAAATTCAGAATTTGAATTGATATCCATCTATTTCTACATTTTGTTTTTATACTTTCAATTATGTCATAATATAATTAGAATTTATTTTGATTATTGTTTGAATCATATCAAATATTACGAGTCGAATTTATACCCTTGACATAATAGGTAGCAACGATCTATCTTGAATTTTGGATACTAAAAATCTATTTGGATTCTATAGGTTCTGAAAACACTAAGCAAAATAAATGAATTAATCAAGACAAGACAAAATCAATGATTTTCTTTTGTCATTATATCCATAAATGTTAAAAAAATGAGTATTTTCCTGTAAAAGATCTTGCAAATTTATGGAAAAATGATTATTTTTTTTAAAAGATCCATAAAATCTATAAAAAAAAATTAAAAGATCATTATTGAATACATATTAGAGAAAAATATTATCTACTTTTCTTGTCAAAAGTACGCTCTTGTAACAGCAATACCCTAAAAGGGTTTTACAAAATAATCCGAATTAATTTCATGCCACCTTTTGATTGAGTTAAATAATGAATCATAGTCCCCCTATATTTGTTCCATTCCCTAAAGTAAATATAATCATGCCTGAATTTACTCCATTCCCTTAAGTAAATATAATCATGCCTGAATTAACTCCATTCCTTAAATAATGAATCATAGTCCCACTATATTTGTTCCATTCCCTAAAGTAAATATAATCACGCTTGAATTTATTCCATTCCCTAAAGTAAATATAATAATCACACCTAAATTTACTCCATTCCCTTAAGTAAATGAATTATGTATAACAATTCTATACATACATATACATATGTATGTGTGTGTATGTATGTATGTATGTATGTATATGTATATGTATATGTATATATTGAATCGTTAAACTGACGGTGGCAGTAGACAAGGTCATAATAATTATCCATACTACTAGAAGTGGATTAATCATAAAGAAGAAAAAGGGAAAGAAAATCTTGCCAAAAAAATCTCATCTGAAAATACTGAAAATGAATATTATCCTTATGGCATGAAAATTCCTTGTTACGTATGAAGAACCCCAGTTATGTTAATCATGTTTTGATGATGACCAAATCATACTAATGGTTTAAAGACAAGTGTGCAGAAAAACAGGGAGGTTCGGAAGCAAATCTTATACACATCAAGATGTGTATAAGAGACAGGTCCATTATAGATTTACACATCTAGATGTGTATAAGAGACAGATCTTAGCTCTATGCCTTGAGACCAATGCTCTGATACCAATTGTTGGCAACTATAAATACCCCAAGGTCTGAATTAAGTAATAAGCAGACTACATTCAATACAAACACTTGTAAGAGCTATTTGAGGAGAAATAGGCTAAAATATTGTGGGTTGTATTGGTTTGAGAAGTCTAGCTTTCTTGGCTCAACTAGTGGGAATTAGTGTGAGCAAGAATAGACTAGTGAGTGATCTTCAAGTGTAAGAGTGGAGGGATAACAAGTGTACAAAAGTGAGGTTGTAGTGTAACCAGAGACAACTAAAAAACCCTTTGGCTCAACTAGAGGAACTTAGTTGGTGCAAGGGTGAGCCTACTTTGTGTACAAGAAGGTTATTGCCTCACCTTCTTTGAAGAGGCACTACTAGTGCATGTACTCCAAGCTTGAGAAGCTTGGGAGTTTGGTTTGATATTCTTTATCTCATTCTTATTTGTTCTTTAAGCTTAAACTGTTGAATATCTATTATATTCATTTGTGCTTAAGTATTCATTTGTTGCATAAAGTTTGAATTTCTACTAAGCACTCAAAAAAAAGGTTTGTCTTTAGAGATAACCTAATTCACCCCCCTCTTAGGTTGCATTTGGGGCCAACAATTGGTATCAGAGCATTGGTCTCTTTATTCTTGCTTAAATTGCATTAGAGTAAAGATCATGGCAACCAATAATACTCTATTTTTAGAGGGGCATTCTATCACTAGACCTCCCATGTTTAATGGCATTAATTTTGTTTTTTGGAGGGATAGAATGAAAATTTTTGTTCAATCTATTAATACTTTACATTGAATTATGGTATATTATTTATGAAGGTCCTATTGAGGCAAATATTTTTGATGAAAATACTAATAGATTAAGGCCTAAAACCAGATTTGAGTTAAATACACAAGATAAAATAAATTTATCTTTAAATGCTAAAGCTATTAATATTTTGTACAATGCTTTGGATGCAGATGAGTTTTCTAAAGTAAAAGGTTGCATATCGGCCAAGGAGATATGGGACAAATTGAAAGAAATCCATGAAGGAAGTGAAGATATTAGAGAGCAAAAGAAGTCACTTCTTGTGGCTAAATATGAATCCTTCAAAATGGAACCTCATGAGAACATTGACAAGATGTATTTGAGGTTCAATGATATGGTAAAGGATTTGGAAGGTTTGGGTAAAGAATATTCCTTGGGTGAAAAGAATAGAAAAATTTTGAATGCTTTACCTAAGGAATGGGAACCTAAATCCATTGCCATAGAAGAGTCTAAAAATTTAAATTCTATGCCTATTGACTCTTTGTTCTAGATCAATCCATTCTCTAACCTCATTTGAATTGAAGTTGAAATACAAGCTACAAGATGAGGAGGCAAAGGGAAAAAGAAGCATAGCATTTAAAGCTTCATCAAAAGGGAGAAAAGACTCAAGGAAGTCTCACTTCAACAACTTCCAAATCACTTGGGATGATTGCAATTCGGATGGAGAAGTTGGAGAAGAATATGAGGAGGCTCAAATGGCCTTTATGGCACTTGGCGATAATGAGGTAACCTCTAATTCTGATTCTTGTGATGATTCATGTGATGATGATAATGATGATGTTGAATCATTTATTTTAAAAATGCATGAATGTTTGAAAGAATCATATGCTAAGAACAAAGAGTTAAAAATTAAAGTTAATACTTTATTGAGTGCCAACTCAAAACTTGTGCATAAAAATAATTCTTTGACAAAAGAAAATGATGTTTTGAAAGAAAAATGTGTTGGAAAAACCAAGATCATGGAAGAACAAGCTTCATTAAAAAAGAGATTAGATGATCTTGATGTTACTTTGAAAACAAAGAAAGAAAATGTTTTCGAAAAGAAAAGAACTAGAAATATGTTCTTGAACAAAAATTTTATCACCTTTAGAAAAAATGATTTATGCTTTGTTAAATCTAAATCTTCTTTTTATGGCAATAAGAACATTACTTGTAATCATTGTCATCAACACGGCCATATAAAGAAAAATTGTTATGTTAAAAGAAATGAAAAATTAGGAATAAATTCTATTTGGGTGATTAAGCATGATACTAATCCAATTGGACCCAAGAAAGTTTGGGTACCAAAAGTTGTTGCTTAACTTTGTATGTAGGTATGCTTGGAGTGCACCAAGGAATTCAAGATAAATTATCTATGAAGGGTGCTCAAGGCATATGAGCTAAGATCATATTGAAATGGGTAACATCTAAAGTTTTGTGTGCTTTCATTTATCAAGTTGAACTATGTTCTCTTGAATATTACTCATCTATATGGTCAAATATGTTTAGAATGCTAGTACACTTTTCGGAGGTTCGGACGCAAATGATCGTCCGAACAAAACAACCACACAGAGCTTCGGACGATGGTAATCGTCCGACACAAAGAATTTGAAACAAGCCTCGGACGAAGAACAGCGTCCGATAAATTTCCAGAAGACTCCTCGGACGAAGAACAGCGTCCGAGTGTATAAATTTCCAGTAGACTTCGCTTCTATCGGACGCATGTTCGGACGCATCCTCGGACATCCGAACGAACACCCTCAGAGAACGGACGCAGGGCTCAGCAGCGGCCGTCCGAAAGGTCCAACGGCTAGTCTGTTCGGACGCACTCTTGCTGGCATCGGCCGTCCGAAAGGTCCAACGGCTAGTTTTCCAGTAGACAGAAAATAGCCGTTGGGAAGTTGTTGAAAGCAGATTTTTGGCAACTATAAATACCCCAAGGTCTGAATTAAGTAATAAGCAGACTACATTCAATACAAACACTTGTAAGAGCTATTTGAGGAGAAATAGGCTAAAATATTGTGGGTTGTATTGGTTTGAGAAGTCTAGCTTTCTTGGCTCAACTAGTGGGAATTAGTGTGAGCAAGAATAGACTAGTGAGTGATCTTCAAGTGTAAGAGTGGAGGGATAACAAGTGTACAAAAGTGAGGTTGTAGTGTAAAACCCTTTGGCTCAACTAGAGGAACTTAGTTGGTGCAAGGGTGAGCCTACTTTGTGTACAAGAAGGTTATTGCCTCACCTTCTTTGAAGAGGCACTACTAGTGCATGTACTCCAAGCTTGAGAAGCTTGGGAGTTTGGTTTGATATTCTTTATCTCATTCTTATTTGTTCTTTAAGCTTAAACTGTTGAATATCTATTATATTCATTTGTGCTTAAGTATTCATTTGTTGCATAAAGTTTGAATTTCTACTAAGCACTCAAAAAAAAGGTTTGTCTTTAGAGATAACCTAATTCACCCCCCCTCTTAGGTTGCATTTGGGGCCAACAACGTACCTATCATGTGCCAAATTATAGAAATAAACTTTGTCTGTAGTGATTCTGACCATAATCATAGTATTGATAATTTCTGCCTTGAAGAAAGTATTGACCGTTTAGTTGGTAGTGAAAATATCTGAGAAAAAATGTTGAGATATTTTATTTCGTATATCTTTATTATAGTTTTATTTTGCATATTATTTATTCTTTTACATTAATTTGTTAGTCTTATATTACTTTGTTATTATATTTATCATCTTTAATAAGAAACATATGAATATACATATATATGTATCCAAGATATGAAAATATATGTCTCGCTAGCAGCGAAACAACACATATGATAGTAAAAAAATTAAGAAATATTTTTCGCATTTAATAAAAAATAATGTCAATGTTAATATAATATCAAGTAATACTAGATTAATTGATGGTTCTAGAAGAGTCACCATATTATTACCCGTAGAGTCTCAAATAAATTTATTAAATTTCAAGGATATCCATGAATAATATTACATTGAGATGGTAAATAAGAAAAATATTAGTACCTTTATACACAAAAATAGTATCAACAAAGAAATGTATTTTAGAAAAGTTTCTTACTTTTCTTTTGATTTGTACTATACAATTGAAACATATACTACAAGAAACCAAAAGTTTACTAATTCAAATGTCTTTGTTAATTCGCATGACCTATCAAACCATTCTGGGTGAATTTGATGTATACTGAAATAACAAGATAGAGAATTCACATAAATATCCGTTAAAAAATTAGAAGATTTATCAATTCAATGAATTCTTTTATGCTGCTTATTCTCAAAGAAAATCAATTATTAGACCACAACGAGTTAAAATAGGTTTTGAATCCCGACCATGCATTTTTAGAACAATTTCAAAGTAATATATGTGAACTCAATCACTTATGTTGTGAACCACCTAGATATTTTATAATTTTAATAGATGCGTTTACTAGATACGATCAAATATATGTTTATTATTGAATTGCAATCTGAAATTTGCGAGATTGCTAGCTCAAATAATTATATTAAAGTACAATTTCCAGATTACGCACAATATAAAAATTTGTCATCATAACCCTGGTGAATTTATATTTCAGACATTTAATGATTTTTATATATCAATTAGTATGACTATTGAACATCCTAACGCACATGTTTATACCCAAAATAGTCCAGTAGAATTATAAGTAAAATGCTTATAATTAATAGTTAGACCGTATTACTTATGAGAACAAATTACCTACTTCTATATAAGGACATGCTATGGTATATGCAGCAGCACTTATGAGTATCAGGCTAACAAGTTATTTTAAGTTCTCCCTGTTATAATTGGCTTTTGGTTAGGTGTCTAATTTTTCTCATCTAAGATTTTCAGTTTGCGGTATTAATCCAATTGCTCCACCATGATGCAAGAAGATAGGTCCTCAAAAAAATTTGGGAATATATGTTAGATATGAGTCACCCTATACAGTTAATAATGTTGAAATATTAACATGGGAATTATTTACGACCCAATCTATCGATTGTCATTTTGATTAAAATATTTTTCCAATAGTACGGGAAAAAGATAAGCAAGTGGATAGAAAATTGAATGGAATGAATTATCATTATTACATTTTTATCTTCATACAAAGTAATGTGAACTAGAAATTCAAAAGATAATTCATTACGAATCAACTACCAGATTCATTTACTGACTTGAAATGAGCTATGAAATCTCATTTATACTAGTTGAAATGCTCAGGACAATCTATCAATACAAATGATAGTTAACCATTCATAAGGCGTGGTTGATGAATCGGTTCCAAATATAAGAATCCAGAGCAAATATTCAAAATGGTACTACAATGGAACGGGTTCTCTTAAGAAGATCCTAGACATAACTAATCATAACATCCTAAAAGTGGATTAGATACTTAAATCTAATAAAAATGAAAAGATCTTGACAAGTTATGTCTCTACTAGAAAAAAATGGAATCCAAAGGATATTATTGTTGACGACATAATTGTTTATAATATCACCTGATGTTTTGAACAAAAAAAATGAGGATTTTGAATATAAATTTGTTGAAGAATGTCGACATAGAAATAATTACCTAAAATAGAAAGACTTAAAGAACAATTAAATTCACATTTGAAACGTGGAGTTTTTGGATCTGTAGTTCAAACGTCTAAAGGTGTAAAAGTGGTAGGGTAAAAATAGGTATTTGTGCGAAAATAAAATGCTTATGTATACAGAAAAGTGAAACTGTGCGATATAAAGTGTGCCTTGTTGAACAAAAGGTTTTCACAAAGATTTGACATTAATTGTGAAAATACATATTCTCCTGTGCTGAATGCAATAACCTCTAGATATTTTATTAGTCTTAGTTTATAAAAAAGTTTAAATGCATCCAATGAATGTTGTTACAAGTATACTTATATGACTCACTTGATATTGGTATCTATATGAAAATCTCTAAAGGATTTAATATGTCGAAAGCATTAAAGTTTTCTAGAAACAATCTAAAATAATATTTATGAAAATACTTGTATGGATTAAAGCAAGCTGTGCATAGGTGGTATAATCGCCTCAGTAAGTATCTCTTGAATGAGGGTTACAAAAATGATCCAATTTGTCCATATATTTTTATAAATAGAAAAAGAACTGGATCAAAATTTATAATAATTACTGTATATGTTGATCATATAAATATTATTGGAACTCATGAAGAGATTCAAAACTGATAAATTCTTTTAAGAAGAATTTGAAGTAAAAGATCTATAGGTCTATAATTTGAGTACTTATAGAATGGAATTTTTTTCATCAATCAACATACATAGAAAAAGTATTAAAGTGATTCTATATGGATAAAGTACATCTATTGAATACACTGATAGTTATAAGATCGCTTGATATGAAAAAGATATTTTCCATCCTCTGGAGAATGATGAACAACTTTTTAGTATCGAAGTACCATATCTTAATGCTATAGGAACATCAATGTATTTTGGTAATAATGCACAACCTGATATAATATTTGTTGTAGGTTTGTCAGCAAGATTTAGCTCCTCTCCAACATAAAGACACTAGAATGGTGTTAAGCATATATTTAGATACCTCTAAGAGACTACAGATATGGGTTTATTTCATTCAAGTGAATCTATATGACAATTAATTGGCTATGCCGACGCCGAATAATCTGACTCACATAATTCTTGATCTCAAAAAAGTTATTTATTTACATATGAAGATATAGTATTATATATCATGGCATTCAACAATACAAACTTTAACCACTATTTCTTCCAATTACGCAGAATTAATTGCAATACATGAGGCAAGTAGATACATGTATTTGATTAAGGTCATTAACCCAACATATTTAGAAGATATGTGGTTTAACATTAGAAGAGAAGCTATTGAAAATATTATACAAAACAATGATGTGTATAATCCAGTTGAAGGAAGGTTATATCAAAGGAGATAAAACGAAGTATATTTTTCCAAAAATTTTCTACACTCATGATCAGAAGAATGGTGATATTAATATCCAACAATTTCACTCATGTGATAATATAGTTAATTTATTCACAATGGCACTTCCAGCATCAACATTTGAGAAATTAGTTTGCAATATCGAAATGCGTCGTCTCAAAGATATCAAGTGATGTTTTCATGAGGTAATAGTACATGCTGTATCATTTTTTCCTTGAATGTAGTTTTGTCCCAATTAATTTTCTAGATAATTCTTTTAATGAAGCAAGCATGCAAAAATGTACTACAAAAATTGTGTACTCTTTTTCCTTCACTAGATTTTTGTCCCACTTGATTTTTCCTAGTAAGGTTATAATTAAACACAATATTTTACTATTACAAATTTTATATCTAGTGGATGTAGTAAAAATTTATCTACATCTAAACATCTAATAGTATAGATACAAGTTACATTATTTACGCCACGCAATTCATGGGTCATTGTACTCCAATAAATAGATGTACCGTATATGAAATGAATATACGGATAGAAAAATAGACTGTCTGGTCCTCCAATGTTTGGAAAGCGAGCCAAACAAATCCCTGAAGTTTCACTCGAAACAAATTTAGTCCCTAATATTTCTAATTTTGGTCAAACAAAGATAATTCAATAGTATCTTGATGTTTTCTAAACCTTATTTTGATGATGACATAAACACTTAACCCTGTAAACAAGCTTTTGCAGGAAACAGGGCTTTCGGACGCACTGAACCATCCGAACTAGGTCAAAACTTCTCGGACGCATTGCACCGTCCGAACGAACAGGCAGAAAGAAATGGGATCCTACTGCTTCTCTTTCGGACGAACATGACCGTCCGGAGCCTCTATCGGATGAAGGAACGGACGCATGCACGGACGTCCGAACGAAGCTCTTCAACTACTGTAAGAAGATCGGACACTGTGTCAGACGCATCCAATATATCTCGAACGTCCGAAACCCCAACGGATACTTTTTGTGCATTTATTATTTAGCCATTAGGAAGTAGTTGCAACCACTACTTATTGCTCTTATAAATAGCTGCTTTGACATTAAGAAAAAATCATCTAATACATTGAATACAAGCCTTAGAAAAGAGTAATTTGAGTGCAAATTGACTGTAGTGCTTTGTTGTATTAGTGTGCAATTGTGAGTGTAATTCAACTTTGAGTGGAGTGATAATCTTGTATGAAAGTGTGGTTGTAAGTAAGATTCTTGGCTCAACTAAAAGAGTTTTAGTGTGAGCAAAACTTCCCAACTTTGCATTTTAAAGATTATTGGCTCACCAAGTGTGTGAAGCATTCAAGAGATTTGATACTTCAAGCTTGCTAGTTTGGAAGTATTGATTGTTTAATTTTTCTCTCTTTACTTTACTGTTCTATTGATTTTATTATATCTGCATTTAAATTAAAAAGCTCACTAATTCTAAAAATATATTTTTTAAGAAACCTAATTCATCCCCCCTCTTAGGTTGCTTTGGGACCAACAATTGGTATCAGAGCTTGGTCTCATTATATTGCTTAAACTGCTTTTGAGTAAAGAAATATGGCAACCAACAATGCTCTATTTTTTGAGGGTCAATCCGTTACTAGGCCCCTTATGTTTAATGGGGCAAATTTTTTTAGTTGGAGAGATAGAATGAAAATATTTCTGTAATCTATTGACATTGATTTGTGGTATCTTGTCAATGAAGGTCCATTTGAAGCTTCTATCATTGATGATCACACAAATAGAAGAAGAGAAAAGACAAGGAATGAGCTCACTCCACAAGACAAGGCAAACTTGACGTTAAATGCAAAAGCCATGAATGTGTTATATAATGCCTTGGATGCAAATGAATCAACTCGCGTGAAGGGTTGCATTTCTGCAAAAGAAATATGGGATAAGTTGAAAGAAATTCATGAAGGGAGCGATAATGTTCGTGAGCAAAAGAAATCCTTACTTGTTGCCAAGTATGAGTCCTTCAAGATGGAACCACATGAAAACATTGACAAAATGTACTGCAGGTTCAATGAAATTATAAAGGATCTTGAAGCCTTGAGTAAGGAGTACTCGTTGGGTGAAAAAAATAGAAAAATCCTAAATGCTCTATCCAAAGAATGGGATGCCAAAACAATTGCTATAGAGGAAGCCAAGAATTTAAATTTGATGCCTATTGAATCGCTAATCAATTCTCTTACATCTTATGAACTCAAGTTAAAGGCCAAGATAGTGGATGATGAAGAAGCAAGGCCAAGAAGGAGCATTGCATTAAAGACCTCTCAAGAGGAAGATGATAAACAGCTCCATCAATCTAGAAGATGAAGATCTTGATGAAGGAGATCTTGCACTCATCACCAAAGGATTTCTTAAACATTACATCAATAAATGAAGAATGAGAAGAGGCGGATCTACAAACACAAATAATTTCAAAGGAAAGTCAAGGCTTGAAAAGAAGAAGCAAAACGATAAATGTTTTGAATGCGGTCAACTCGGACATTTTGGAAATGAGTGTCCTTCCAAGAAAAAGAAGGAAGGAAGAAAATCCATATTCAACAACTTTCAAATCACATGGGATGATTGCAACTCCGAAGGAGAAGTTGAAGAAGAAATGGAGTCGGCACAAATGGCCTTCATGGCCATTGGAGATGATAAGGTAAATTCTAACTATGACTCTAATGATGAAAATGGTGAAGATGATCTTGAAGCTTTCATTTTGAAATTGCATGATAGCTTAAAAGAATCATATGCTAGAAATAAGGAGTTAGCTAAAAAGTAAAATGCTTTATTGAATGCTATACACTCTAAACTTGTGAATGAAAACAATAGGCTATCACAAGAAAATCGTGATTTGATAAAAAAGAATGCATGTGAGATCTAAGGTCAAGGAAGAACAAGCCTCCTTGAAGAAAAGAATGGATGATTTGAATGCTCTCCTAAATAGAAAGAAAGACAATATTGTTGATATGAAAAGAAATACAAATGTAGCAATCAACAAAAATTTTGTCATGTTTAGAAGGGATGACTTATGTATTGTAAAACCAAAATCTTCTTTATATGAAAATAAAAGCATTATTTGTAGATATTGCCAACAATATGGACATGTTAAGAAAATGTGTTATGTCAAGAAGAATGAAAAACTTGGAATGAAAGTTGCATGGATCGAAAGCAATTTCACTAACTCAAATGGACCCAAGAAAATATGGGTATCAAAAGTTATCAATTGATTTATTGTGTAGGTAATTAACATCACCAACAATGCTAAGTGGTTCATAGATAGTGGATGTTCAAGGCACATGACGTCTTATTTTGGTGATGCCTCTCTCTTCACAAATCTTACATCCAAAAAAAGTCGAAAAGTCACTTTTGGAGATAACAACAAAGCAAAATCAATCGGCATTGGTGATGTAGGTAAAAATGGTGAAACCTTGATTAAGAATGTGCTTCTTGTTGATAATTTGAACTATAATTTATTAAGTGTTAGTCAACTTTGTGACAAAAATTTATATGTATTCTTTACAAGCATGCATGTCTTATCCTTGATAAAAAAATCATGTTGTTTTATTCAAAGGCACAAGGCACAATGATGTTTATGTGATTCATCTTGATAAAATTAGCAATAGCAATGTAAAATATCTTACCGCTTCCATAGATGATCCTTGGCTTTGGCATCGAAAACTTTGTCATTTTAATATGGATTTAATTGAAAATTTTGCCAAGAAAGATTTGGTAAGAGGTTTGCCAAAACTAAAATTTTTGAAAAACAAAATTTGTGATGCATGCCAATTTGGTAAACAAGTCAAAGTTTCTTTTAAAAAATTCATGAAAATCATCAACCAAAGAATTTTGTGTACACTCATAAACCTTGGGAATTGTTGCATTTAGACTTATTTGGACCTACTCAATACGCTAGTCTAGGTGGTTGCAAATATGCATTTGTTATTGTAAATGACTATTCTAGGTTTACTTGGGTATTATTTCTTGTTCACAAAAATGAAGCATTTGAAAAATTTGTAAAATTGTTTTCCAAAATTCAAAATTTATTGGATACAAAAATTGTTCGTTTAAGGAGTGACACGACCTAGACTAGCGTATTGAGTAGGTCCAAATTTGTGATCACAACGGTATTTTAGATGAGTTTTCGGTTGTTAGAGTCCCTCAACAAAATGGTGTTGTTGAAAGGAAAAATAGGACTCTTCAAGAAACGGCTAGAACTATGATTAGTGAATGTGACTTACCACAATACTTTTGGGCCGAAGCGGTTAACACGGCGTGTTATGTTATGAATCGAGTTTTATTAAGATCCTCTTTAAATAAAACTCCTTATGAACTCCTTCTTTTTGTAGAAAACCCATTGTGAGTTATTTCAAAGTTTTTGGTTGCAAATGCTTTATTTTAAAAATCAAAGAAAACCTTGGAAAATTTGACAAAAAATTGGATGAAGGAATTTTTCTAGGATATTCTAGTGACAAGAAAGCATACCGAGTTTACAATAGAAGAACGCTTTTAATTGAAGAAGTTGTGCATGTTACATTTGATGAAACTAATGATGTTATCTCTAAGAATTTATGTGAAGATGAAGATGTAGGAATTTTAAAGGAGCTCGAAAAGCTCGTTATTCATGAAGATCATCAAGAGATTACATCAAGCGTTGATGTCAACAACCATCAAATTGATGATGAAAAGAATGAGGATACTCCAAATGATCTTCCGAAAGCTTGGAAATTCGTCTCTAGTCATCCTCAAGATTTAATCATAGGTGATCTATTCGATGGGGTAACTACTCGTTCTCATAAACCTTTAAATAGTAATTGTGCATTACTCTCTCATATTGAACCTCCAAACATATAGATGTTGCTTTGAGTGATAAATCTTGGGTTAATGCTATGCAAGATGAACTTAGTCAATTTGAGAAAAATAATGTATGAACCTTAGTTGAAAGACCTTCTTCTCATCCCGTTATTGGTACTAAATGGGTTTTTAGAAACAAATTAAATGACAAAGGTGAAATCATAAGAAACAAAGCTAGACTTGTTGCAAAAGGTTACGCTCAAGAAGAAGGTATTGACTTTGATGAAACCTTTGCACCCGTGACTAGATTAGAATCCATTCGAATGTTTCTTGCATTTGCATGTTTCAATAATTTCAAATTATTTCAAATGGATGTCAAAAGTGCTTTTTTAAATAGTTTTATCGATCAAGAAGTTTTCGTCGAACAACTTCCGGGCTTTGAGAACAAAAATCTTCCAAATTATGTTTTCAAACTCTCCAAAGCTTTATATGGTTTGAAACAAGCTCCAAGAGCTTGGTATGAAAGATTAAGTGGCTTCTTGATAGAAAATGAGTTTTCAAAAGAGGAATAGTTGACACCACTCTTTTTACAAAAACGGATTTAAATGGTTTGTTAATTGTTCAAATTTATGTTGATGATATTATTTTTGGAGCAACTAACGAAAGTTTGTGCAAGGACTTTTCACATTTAATGCAAGAAGAGTTTGAGATGAGTATGATGGGCAAGTTGCAATTTTTCCTCGGACTACAAGTTCATCAAACTAAGGAAGGAACGTTCATTACACAAATCAAATACACAAAGGAGCTACTCAAACGATTTGGTATGGAAGATTGCAAACAAGTTGGTACGCCAATGTGTACTTCAACCAAACTCGATAAAGATGAAGAAGGTAATAGTGTTGATGAAAAACACTATAGAGGTATGATCGGAAGTCTACTTTACTTAACTGCCAGTAGACCAGATATCATGTTTGCTGTTTGTTTATGTGCTAGATTTCAATCTTGCTCTAAAGAATCACATTTGATAGCTGTGAAAAGAATTTTTAGATATCTAAAAGGAAAGGAACAACGGATTTTGGTCTGTGGTATCCAAAGTCCTCTACATTTGATCTGATTAGCTATTCTGATGCTGACTTTGCTGGGTGTAAAATTGATAGAAAAAGTACCAGTGGTATGTGTTATTTTCTGGGAAATTGTCTTGTGTCTTGGTTTAGTAAAAAACAAAATTCCATTTCTCTTTCTACGGCTGAAGCCGAATACATTGCTGCCGAAAATTGTTGTGCTCAACTTCTTTGGATGAAACATACTCTGAAAGATTTTGGTGTAATTTTTGATTGTGTTCCTATATTGTGTGACAACACTAGTGCAATTAATCTCACAAAAAATCCTGTTATGCACTCTAGAACCAAACACATTGATGTTAAGCATCATTTCATTGGAGACCTTGTTTGTAAAAAGGAAATTCATGTTGATTTTGTGCCTACATCTGATCAATTGGCTAATATTTTTACAAAACCCTTAGCTCTAGATCGCTTTGAATCTCTCAAAAAATGTTTGGAGATTTTACAAATTAACCAGATAAATTTGGCTTAGGTTCTTAGTTCGGACGCATTCCTTCGTCCGAACTACTTTTCTTTCGAACGCTCTGGATCGTCCGAAAGCTTCCTTTATTTCTCGGACGCTCATAATCGTCCGAACGATATTCATTTTATTCACCAAACTCTCTGGAATTCTTCCGGACGCTTACCATCGTCCGAACGAACTTTGGACGCACTAGCTCTTCTTTCGACTGTCGGTTCTTCAGCGTTCAGACGCTTCTTCGGACGCACACCAAACGTTCGGCCATCCGAAAGGTCTCCCTGTTCGATTAAAACCGTCCATCTTCCCCATTTCGGACTCACCACCTCCCCCGAAAACCCTCTGGCGAAAATTGTCCCCTCACCACCCACTCCAAATTCCTACTCTCTATTCCAAAATTGGTTGGAAAATTATCCTCCCCAAAGCTTTTCTCACCTAAATCCCATCTAATTTCCCCCATCTACCATCTCATTTCCTCAAATTCTCATCAATCTTCAAAAATTTGAAATTATTCATTTTCCTCCTTTTCTTTCCCTTCTATCACAATGGTCAAATCTCGCGGAGGTTCTTCTACAGCAAATTGGGGACGAAAAACTAAAGGGAATGCTCCTGTACGAGGAGAATCATCAGCTAATCCACAAGTCTCCACAAATCCAATCCTGTCAAAATTCATCAATGCCAAGGCATCCGAACGGTATACATCTATTTTAAGTAAATCTATAATCGTTCAACGTCCTGCTTCTCAAAGTCTATTTGATGAGTATAATCTTCCCATTGTCAAATCCTGTTTTGAAAAACAAAATTGGGGTCATCTTGTGCATATTGATTTACCTGTATATCATGACATGGTGCTTCAATTCACCGCCAATCTTCGGAAAGGCCCTACTGTTCGCACTCTCATTTCTCGTGTTAACAACACCAATCTTGAGATTTCATCAAACATCATTAACACCATTTTTGAATGTGAAGTCTCAAACCCCAATGATTTCTCCTATTTCTTTTCATTAGACAAATGGCCCGCTGATGATACTCATTTTGATATCGATGAAGTTAGAGCTATTTTTAACATCCATTTTAAACAGACCTCGGAAGCCAAAACTACATTACTCGCTCCTGAACTCAATATTCTGTACACTCTTGTCACAAATCTGTTATTGCCAACTGACGGGCATCGTACTGAGCCCGGTAAAATGCAACTTTACTTATTTTTTTGTGTTTTCAAGGGCATTCCTCTTGATTTTGGGTATCTCTTTTGTTCCCTATGGGAACTCTTTCTTACTGATACCCGAAGAAACATTCCTTTTGGCAAATTTCTCACCAAAATTTTTGATTTCCTCAACATTCCTTTCAGCGGAAACAAACAATTTCCTCCTTACTTTAACAAATCATATATTGAACGCAAAGGCCTCCGATTTTTCAACGATCAATGGTTAACTAAGGCGGCCTTTGATATTGCACAGTCATAATCCCATGCTTCCACCTCTGATTTTGCTCTTCCCCATTCTCCTCCTCCTCAACAACCTCTACCCATTCCACGTTCCTCCTCCATCTACATCTGAACCATCTCTTTCTCATATCTGTGGACTTCTCACCTCTTTGAGCACTCAAGTCAATTCCTTTCAACGTCGCACAAATTAAAAATTAAAGCGACTTGAAACCCGTCAAATGATTCTCCAAGAGGCACTTAGCCTTGGCATGTTCGCTTCGGCTCAGGTTCAATTTGCTAATCTTCAGTCACAATATCCACTTGAATCATCTTCCGACAGTGTTGAGCCTGAAAATGAAAATGCTCGTGCGGACAATGCAGAAGCTGCCCAAGGAGCTGCCGATGACGATGACGATGACGACGACGATGAGGATGTTGATGACACATTTGACTTCATCATGCAACGTCGCACCGGAGAAGAGGAAGACAGTGAAGCCACCAATGAAGATGTTCCTTCCAAACGACAAAAGACTGAAATGCTCTCCAAAAAGCGAAATGACTCGCATTAGATCTTTTGACATTTGTATTTTGTTTTCAACATTTCTTATGGTTGTTAGACTTCCCGTAGATTGGTTATGTATTTCCTTGGTTGTTAGAACTTTTAAGTTAAATATATGAAGCTTGTTGAATTTCTGTCAAATACTTGCATATTCTCAGGGGGAGCATTGTTTGATGATGTCAAAAGGGGGAGTAATCTTCTCTATACTGCAAAATGATTAATTAGTCATATCAAATTGTGCTATATTGCATTATGATTAGTCATATCCAATTGTTTTTACATAAAGGTTTGTCATCATCAAAAAGGGGGAGATTGATGTTTTCCAAACCTTATTTTGATGATGACATAAACACTTAACTCTGTAAACAAGCTTTTGTAGGAAACAGGGCTTTCGAAAGCACTGAACCGTCTGAACTAGGTCAAAAGTTCTCGGACGCATTGCACCGTCCGAACGAACAGGCAGAAAGAAATGGGATCCTACTACTTCTCTTTCGGACGAACATGACCGTCCGAAGCCTCTATCGGACGAAAGAACGGACGCATGCACGGACGTCCGAACGAAGCTCTTCAACTACTGTAAGAAGATCGGATGCTGTGTCAGACGCATCCAATATATCTCGGACGTCCGAAACCCCAACGGCTACTTTTTGTGCATTTATTATTTAGCCGTTAGGAAGTAGTTGCAACCACTACTTATTGCCCTTATAAATAGCTACTTTGACATTAAGAAAAAATCATCTAATACATTGAATACAAGCCTTAGAAAAGAGTAATTTGAGTGCAAATTGACTGTAGTGCTTTGTTGTATTAGTGTGCAATTGTGAGTGTAATTCAACTTTGAGTGGAGTGATAATCTTGTATGAAAGTGTGGTTGTAAGTAAGATTCTTGCCTCAACTAAAAGAGTTTTAGTGTGAGCAAAACTTCCCAACTTTGTAAAGATTATTGGCTCACCAAGTGTGTGAAGCATTCAAGAGATTTGATACTTCAAACTTGCTAGCTTGGAAGTATTGATTATTTAATTTTTCTCTCTTTACTTTACTGTTCTATTGATTTTATTATATACTGCATTTAAATTAAAAAGCTCACTAATTCTGAAAATATATTTTTTAAGAAATCTAATTCACTCCTCCTCTTAGGTTGCTTTGGGACCAACATATCTAATAGTCAAAATATAATTATTGTCAAACATTTTGACTTCGAAATTTTGGTACCCCAATGTTTGGATTTTTTATTGATAAGATCCCCTATTTTAAAAAAAAAAAAAAAAAATTACAGTTAGGATTTTAGGATGAAATTAGTTAGAAGTTAAATTAAATAGTATATGCCAGAGGTACACTAGAATACTAAATAAATCATAATACGAAAAAATTAATTAAATATTATTTTTATCATAATTACCAACTACAAGATAAAAATTTAAGATAATGAATTCTGAATAATAAAATACTTATTATGACAGTGAAACCTTTGCGGAATTTATCTTGAATTTTTATGATAAATTATTTATTATTATTATGTTGTTGTTGTTGTTGTTGTGAAGCTTAAGTGGAATTTTTTTTTTTCAAAATTCCTGACTGTCTATGAAAAATCTCTTAAAGCACTCTACATGGATATAACTATTTTTTTACCAAAAAGTTATCTTATTTTTATTTTAGTTCATATTGATTAATATTGCATATACAACGAATAAAAAATCATCAAAAAATAGCGAACATCTCTATTTGCAATAATGTAACTTTACTATAACTATTATTAAACAAATCCTTACATGACTAGTTGATACAAATTTCAAATGGTTGTATTACGGTTTGTGTTTACAATAACTAGTAAAGGTAAATTTTAAATAATTTTACCAATCTAAAGTATTTTTAGCAATTTTAAAACAGTTTCATTTTTATTTTATTCACTCTCTTTCTTATTAAAAATATACATTGTTGTAATAAAATTTTAGAGTATTTATTTTAATGTACATCCATATTGATAATTTTGATAAAATTGATTTGACTTGGGAGATAATTAATAATATATTGTGATATTCAAAATTTTACTGGATGACCAACTTAATTTATGTGGCATATGAATTCACTTACATTCTGACAAAATATTTAATTGATTATTTCATTATCATAATAAGTGAAAATATACCAAAATACATAATCAATTGATTACATAGTGAAAATGTAATATAAATATTATACCAAAATTGAGAGAATGATATTAAACAAATAAAAAAGTTCATTCCAAGTATGTATAGGAGAAGAAACATGTGAAATACGTGGTAGCAAAAAAATATAAATTACAAAGAAAATGAAAGATAAGAAAAATAACATTTAATTGATTTTTCCATGTGTTGGTTTATTAGGATTTTTAGTACACATAAGGCATATATGAAATACATAGCAGCAAGAAAATATAAATTACAAAGGAAATGAAAGATAAGAAAAATAACATTTAATTAATTTTTCCATGTCTTGGTTTATTAGGATTTTTAGTACACATGAGGCATATATATATGTGTGTGTGTGTGTGATACCTGCACACTTTATGTCAATTTGATAGTTATAAAAATTTTGTTAATATCTATAATCTTGAGTTCATTGATCAATTTACCCTTCCTAGTTCTAGTGTGACACCTAGACCTTTTTCTAATAATTTCACTTGGACTTTTCCAATCATTCTATATGGAATTTGTCTGACCATTCCACGGCTATTAATGTTCATTCTTATCTTTGAATAACATTCATAAATATCTCTTGTTAATGTCCAAAATGACCATTCTACCCTTCCTTATTTTAGTTTCAGGCAGCAAATAGAATAAGATTAAAATTGAAGGGGTAAAGTGTAATTTTTTAAATTCATCCCTACAAATTAAGATGGTAGTTCAAAAAACTTCATTTCTTCTTCCTTATACCGGAAAATAAACCTACAAAACCTTTCAATTCCTTCCAACCTCTCTTTCTCACTTTCTAAAATTTTAACTGAAAACTTATTGATTGAGAAGATTTTAAAGCTTAATAGTAGTCCTAATTGAACATTTTATGTTATCAGGTGAGTTTTTATATAATTAAGATCTATTTCTAAAACTAGGGTTTGTAAGGTTCTTTTTCATGAATCAAAGTACCTAAATCTTGTTGTTTATCACTGATTCTTAATTGACGAATTGTTCTCTACTTTGTTTAGCCTTGATTTGTGATTAACAATATTTCTTAAACATGACATTTGATGGTGCTTAGATTTGAGGAATTGCAAATTGGACAAATTTCACATGTTCTTGGTGTTTAATCCTAAGATTTTGGTGTTTATACATCCATCTTATTCTTACTTCTCACTAGGACTAATTCGTTGCATGCCCCTCAATTTACACCCACTTTTGGAAATTTTGCACTCCCAAATTTCAAATTTGTCCCGTTTAGTGTCAAATTTTTAATACCGTTACAAAATTTAATGAAATCTTTATGTATGTACAACAAATTTAACAGGATGTACAACGATGTATCAAAATAATTTGGGTGTCCATGCAAATATTTTGTTGATTTTGATGGCGAAATTAAAATTTTGACTGAAGTGAGACAGATTTGAGAGTTGAGGATACAAAGCTTATCAAAAACTAAAATTGAAGATGTAAAGTGAGAATTAGTTATAACTTAGCGTTGCAAAATAAATTAGACCTTCTCACTAAATAGTTTTAACGGATCGTGAAAGTTCATATTAAGTGAAATAAAAATAATACAAGAAGGTTTGAATTAAAGCATCCTTTTATCTACATACTACTAAATTGTCATAATCTTTTTTTTCTTTCCATTCTTTCGGGCCATTTTCCTTCGACAGAAATGCTGCTGGATAGAATGGTTGAGACGGCTGCAAAAACCAGTATTGAAGGAAGAACTGTGAACGTTTCTTCTGTGATTCACAACTGGGTGAAAAGAGAGAATTTCTCCTTCTACCGAATGCTCAACCCAAACAAGTAATACATCATCTTCTTCCTTCTGCTAAACATATATCTAGAGTTTCCAATGTGGAATTGGGATTCTGTATTATTTGGCAATTTCACAAGAAGCCCATAATTCCAATTTATTCCTTCATTGCCCATTGGATTTTCCCATTATTATTTTTTGCCCCCAAAAAAAAAAAAGAAGAAGAAAATTGGGGTAAATGACTAGAATAGTCCCTCAACTTTAGGTGAAAATCCTATTTCGTCCCTTAAATTAAATGAAAAAACTGTATCTCGTCCCCAAGTTAATACATTTGATGCAATTAAGGTAAGGAGCTTTGGGTTTCCTATAATACATTTTGGTGTGATACTTGTATGACACCATTTAGATGAGTGATATATATTATTTAAGGGACACATGCAACTCATAGAAGTGATGTTACATAAGTGTCACATAAAAAATATCACGACAAAATCACACCCCAAATAAGGCACTAGGCAAAATTTTCTCAACTAATAAATGTTAACATGTATGATGCACGTGACTTAGGAATGGGCCTTTAGGAAAACATAGGAAAATATTGCGTGTGCACATGAATTGTGCATGTTAATGTTTGTCAGTTGCAAATTCTATAAAAATATAAATAAGCCATTAATATGATCAAAAGTGTAACTCTTGGAGATTAAATAAAATATATTTTAATTTAGGGGACCAAGAGGGAAGACTGATAATTTACTCATAAAATTGCGCAATTCTACTCCTGATTATCAAGAAATCTAATTATTTCGTAGTTTATTTGAAGAATATATGAAGCTTTCTCAGTAGCTAGTTTGGGTCGTCATAGCCACCAATTACTCATGATTAATGTAATTGACGCGAGTATCCAGTCTTAATCATGTCGGAAACTAAGCAAATCAAGGGAATTTATGTACAAGATAGAGACTATCAGTGGTTAGTAGTAATGAGGCATCATTATTTTGAATCATCAGTTCATGTACAAATATGACTAGTTTCAGCGTCCTATTACGTAGATTATTGAACTAAGATGATGATTTGACTGCTAATAATGAACTAATTCTTCATGACAACTAAAAAATCTAGTCAGTTGGGATAAAAATTTCGTTCTCTTTCATTATTATATTTGATTTTGAATTTTCTAGTGACTGATTGTCATGAAGATCAAATGGTTGATCATTCTGCTCGTATTCTAATTGCTTGTGATAAACCAAGTATTTTATTTGTCATTGAGGGTGTTCAGGAGTAGTGATTGATATGTCTTTGATGATTGTTTTAGAAATACTTGTGTGATAGGCTCATTAAGGGTATTTATGTAATTTAAGCATAATTAAATTAGTAGAATGTTGGCCATAAAGTCCCTCGTGTGTACCTATAAATAGGGGGTTCATGAGCCTAAATCCTCATAGTTCTCCACAATTCTCCACAACTCAATTCTCGCATTCTCTCTCATTATCCTCAGTTCTTTCTTTCTCTATCAAACTCTTGTGGTTTATCATTTGCTGCCATCTGTGGGAATCACAAATTCTCATACTATTTTCACTTAGCTACAGCACATTCAATAACCAGTTTCGTTTTCCAAGGAAATAAAAAATCGAGGTGCAAGACGTGCACTTAGTAAAGAGGCAGAAGCAAGCAATCCTCATCTTTTGCTTTAAAACGATGAGGCGATAAGGATTTTGGAGTATCAACTGAGAAAACAGAAGCAAAATAACATTATGAAGTCTATTGCTGATCATTTTGAGTCTTTTTGAGCTTTCGTGAAGTAATACGAAAACCAGACTCCTTCTGATAGGTCTAACCGAGCAGTTACACTCCGCTGAGCAGCAACGAATCCTTGGCAGGCGACCTACTAAACAGCCTGAGAACACCGTAAGCCCAAACAACTTCCAACACAAAATGATAAGGTCTCGCTCGAATAACCGATCCGAGGAATCGGACACAGCTAATAGCAAACCAGAGAGAATACCGATACATGATAAGGTCGGTACACAATCTTCAAAAAGTACCGATCACAAAGGCCCATCCCTGACTGTTATAAAATAGTTCGAGGAGCAAAGCCTCGAGAACAATTTAGGAAATTGTGAAGAAAAATAACTTGATGGCATATATTTTCGCTCCGATGGAGATAGATAGAGATTTGTTCACGATCTCAATAAAATTCGAGCCACTATTACAACAATTAATCCAAGTCGCCTGACTTGGACAGGTACAAAGGTAATTCTGACCCATCTGACCATCTTCAACGTGTGGTAACCGTCACTAGCTTCTACGACTACAGTGATGCCATCCGATGCAAATTATTCACCACAACGCTCCAAGGCCCCACACAAAAATGGTTCTAAGAGCTTCCCTTGAATTCGATTGCAACTTTTCATGAGTTAGAGAAGTCCTTCCTCGGATATTTCTGGAGTAAATCTGTGGTACAAAAAGACATCTCGCATCTTATAAACATCAGACAGAAGTCAGACGAGCCCTTCAATAAGTTGTTGATCGCTTCAATGATGAGTGATTCAAATAAAAAATGTTGAAGAGAAAATCTTAATTGTCGTCTTCTGCAGTGGCATCCGACTTGAGAGCTTTAATGTCAAACTGGCAAAGAGGATGCCTGACAATTATTCCAACCTATTGGAGAGAGTCTCAGAATTCATACAAGATGAAGAGTCTAACAAAACTAAACGAGAAATATACGATCGTCCCAAAAGGAAAAGAACTCAAGTGCTCCCAACTTCTCCTCTTCTAAGAAGCCAAAAGTTGTGGAGAGATTGAATTATCCCAACCGAAGACCACGAGCCGGGTAGTCTATTAAAATAATAATATTGAGGATAGACTTCTGAGGACAAGGGTCCTACCAGACTTAGATTTTACACCTTTTAACACATTGAGAAGGGAAATATTGTATCAGGTACAGCACCTCAGAATCCTTGATCTCCTCCCCCAATGCTAGCAGGACCCAATCAACGAGGTAAGTCAAAATATTGCGCGTTCCATAGGCAACATGGACATTGAGGCGTGCAATCATTTGAAGATTGGGATTGAAAGTGCAATCCATCAAGGACACCTACAGCAATACATCAGTCGAACAACTTCAAAATTTCAAACAGGGCCAAACCAGGAGCAGTCTCAGCAATATCCTTCTCGCCAGCCGAATCGAAATAATCAGAACAGAAATAATACTCAAGCTCAAGAGGAGCAAATTCTGTGTGGCCGGAGTGATAAATACTATAGCCAGAGGACCGGTGATAGGAGATTCCAACAATGCGAGAAAAAAGTATGCGAGATATGTACCTGTAGGAAAAGATTGAGAAAGAGGCTAAAACCATTCATGAGCCTCGGATACACCTCGGATGATCCTGTTCCCAACCGCATACCCCACAACGATGCTGTGATGATTGACGTACAAGTGGCTAGTTATGAATGCGTAGAGTGTTCATCGATACTGGAAGTTATGAATGCTTGGGAGAAAATGCATATCGATCTGTCTTTGATTAAGCCTTTTCAGACTCCTCTAGCGGGCTTTACCGACGACTCAGTTATGTCAGAAGGACAAATTATGTTGTCACTAACCCTCGGAACTTCTCCAAAGTACAAAATTGAGATGACTAATTTCATCATTGTCAAAATGGATAGTTCTATAATATGATCTTGGGCCGACCCACACAATATACATATAGGATTCTTCATTTTATTTTTCACATTGGAATTAAAGATTTGTATAATTTATGTTAAGGGAAGGGTTAGAAGGCACGATGATCAGGAACCAGTAAGAGGCTTGGACATGCTACATAATGTCCTTATGATCCCAATCACAAACTATGTCCATTGCAGATAAGGCTTTTCTACAAATTTACGATGCTTCGTCCACCTCGGGTATACTAAAGAGTTATCTACTAACCCAAGGAGAAAAAAGAAAAAGAAAATACAGGTTCTTCAACGAGTACACATGAGATTTCAGAGTTACCCGAGTCAAAAGGGAAAGGCAAGGCCAAAATAGAGCCAAAGGATGAGGTTCCCATTAAAAAAATACCTCTAGATCAGAGCTTCCCGAATAAGAAGGTAAAAATTTGTGCTATTCTTCCAACATAACTCAAGGGTTTCCTCTTCATACTCCTCAATAAATACAAGGACGTATTTGCTTGGACAGTGGAAGACATGCCTTGTATTCTCTGAGAAATCATTTAACATAAGCTCAGAGTGGACCCAGCACATAAGCCAGTCAAACAAAATCTCTGATGTGAAGCATCTTTTTCGTCCGGAACGAAGCTTAGTCATCGAAGCCAAGGTGGATAAGCAGTTAACTGCAAAAATTATTAGAGAAATATTGTATCTGACCTGACTTTGTAATCCTATCCTTGTAACTAAGCAAGACTCTTCAAGGCGCATATGTTAAGATTTTACCGATCTTAATAAAGCCTGTCCAAAGGACAGTTATATAGTAGTTGATTCCTTTATAGGGTTTTATATTCTGCACTTTTTAAATGCATTCAAAGGACATTATCAAATATTCATGGCAAAGAAAGATGAGGAGAAAACTTCCTGCATCACTGACCGAGGCACGTATTGTTACGTCATGATGCCTTTTGGACTTAAATATGCAGGAGTCACATGTTAGAGGCTCGTCAATAAAGTGTTCAAATTGCAAATAGGTTGAAACATGGAGGTTTATATAGACAATATAGTAGTAAAAAGCATAACATTTGAAGAAACATTGGAAGATCTGAAAGAGACCTTCGAAACATTGAGGTCTTTATTGACAATTCGAATGAGGCTGAATCTCAAAAAAAATACATTTGGGGTCCTCTCGGGAAAATTTCTGGGGTTCATAGTCTCTCTTCGGGGAATTGAGGTGAACCCAAAAAAATTTAGACTATAATTGACATGAAAACTCCTACTTCAGTTAAAGAAGTTTAAAGATTAATTGGTAGAATGGCAATTATGAACTGATTCTTATTCAAGCAGAAAGGGGACTGTCATTTTACCAACTTATAAAAAAGACATAGAATTTCTAGTGGACAGAAGAAGCTCAGAAGGCCTTTGAAGAATTTAAGAAATATTTGAACAATCTACCGAGGCTCGTTTCTCCACAAAAAAGGAGAACCTTTTTACTTGTACATTTCAATTGCAGACTCGACAGTCAGTGCGGTTCTCCTAAAAGAGAACGAACACAGCAAGCAATGCCTCATATATTTCGTAAGTAAGGTGCTTCAAAGGTCAGAAAAGAATTATTCTCTTATAGAAAAAGTTGCCTTTTCCTTAGTGATATTGGCTCAGAATGCTGGCTGAAACCTTATTTCTATGGTCACAAAATAATTGTGTTAACAAACTTTCCCTTGTAGAATATTTTAAGTAAACCTAATACATCGGGAAGGATGCTAAAATGGTTTGTTGAGTTGTTCGAGTTTGATATTGAATTCAAGTCTCGAACAACCATTAAGGCCCAAGTTTTAGCGAACTTCATAACCAAAAACTGTGGATCCGAGAAGTTAGAATTAATCATGTCAGTGGGTTAGTCTGAGAAGCATCGATTAAAAGAAAACCATATATGGGAGCTCTATGTTGATGGAGTCTTGTGTGAGTCTGGAACGAGGCAGGTATCACAATTAGGTCTCTAGAAGGAGATTACCTTACTTATGCACTAAGGTTCATATTCCCAACAATAAATAATGAAACTGAATATGAGCCGCTCATATGTGGGATGAAGTTGGCACATAAAATGGGAGCTCAAACTATAAAGATACATAGTGATTCACAGCTAGCTGTAAATCAAAGTCTAGGAAATTATACACGAAGCCCGAGGTGTGATTTTAAAGAAGTATTTGATCGAAGTGAGAAGCTGGATGTCAAAATTCACAAAAGCAGATCTTCTCAAAGTTCCACAAGCTAAGAATACACATGCAGACACATTATCAAAATTAGCCTGGCAATATACTGGCACTTGATAAAGGAAATATTGATCGAAGTGCAAGATTCTAGGGCTGTGATCCTATGGACAAAATCATGGATATTCACACAAACCTTGGCTAGATGGAACCTATAATAAATTACCTGAACAGTAATGAAATTCCTGAAGACTTAGCCCAAGCCAGAAAATTTAAATACAAAGCCATAAAATACACATTGATTGATGGACATCTTTACAAAAAGGTTTATTTGTGCCCTCTGCTGAGGTGCCTAGATCCTACCAAGGCTAATTATGTGCTAAGAGAGGTCCATGAAGGTATTTCTGGAAGTCATGTAGGACTAAGGTGCTTAGCACGTAAAGTATTGTTTACAAGGTATTGTTAGCCCACTGACTTTACATTCAGATATGGATGACTCAGTTCAGAGTGTCGCCAATGCCGAATACGTACACCTGTTCCCCGAAGACCAGGCTTGGACATGGTCCCAATTCAAAGTCCATGGCCATTCGTCCAATGGGGAATAGAACATCCTTGGACCATTACCGAAGGGGATAGGCAAAGTTGAATTCTTGATAGTAGCAATTGATTATTTCGCCAAATGAATCAAAGCCCAACCTTTAGCCTCGATCTCTGAAAAGTCAATACAGAAGTTCTTTTGAAAAAATATTGTTTGTCGGTTCGGAATCCCTTTTGTTCTTATTTCTAACAATGGTAAACAGTTTAAGGGAGAACCTTTCAAGAGTTTCTATTCTAATATCGGCATAAAATAACACTTCACCTAGTAGCACATCCACAAGCGATTGGGCAAACGGAAGTCTGTAACCAAACTCTTCTTATGGGACTCAAGACTCGGCTAGAACAAGTTAAAGGTGTGTGGATCGATGAATTGCCTAGTGTCCTAGCATCTAGCTAGGCATATAGAACCACTCTACGAACAGCTAATGGACACATACCTTTTAGCTTAGTCTATGGTTTTAAAGCTGTTATTCTTGCTAAAATTGGAGTACCATTAGCTCGGGTAGCATTGTGCGACTTGGAGCAAATTGAGGATGCTCTATGGACTAATTTGGATTTGTTGGAAGAAAGACGGTTGGATACATCCATTTGGGAAGCTAAGTACAAACAAGTCATGGATCGACATTATAATTCTAAGGTTAAACATAGATTCTTGCGATCGGGAGATTTGGTGCTTCAAAGGAATGAGGCAAGCCGAATTGAAAGAATAAAAAATTGGACCCAAATTGGGAAGGCCCTTATCGTGTGATAGAAGTTCACAGATTGGACTATTATAAACTCGTGGATATGAAAAGAGATCCTATTCCCAGAATATAGAAATTTGTAAATTTGAAAAATATTATCAAGGGATGTAATGGACTTCCTTTCTTATGAAAATAAACAATTCTTGAAAAAATATGATTGAATAATATTAAAGGGCTGGGATCTAGTAGTCCCTCCTCAAAAACATAAAGCCGTTCCGACCCGCCGATGTGTTAAAAAAGTTCAGATCAACCTTGAAACGAAAAAGAAAAAGCAAACAGAAAAGGAAAAAAACATGAGTATTAGGAGGGTTAAGACCTAGTGGTGCCCCTCGAAAAAGATGAATTGCTCTGACCCGCTGATGTGTTGAAGAGGTCCAGATCAGGTTCAAAATAAAAAAGAAAAAAATAGGTGAAATAAAAAAAGTATGAGTGATAGAAAGGCTGAGACCTAGTGGTTCCCCTAAAAAAAAATAACCGTTCTGACCCACTGATGTGCTGAAGAGGTCCAGATCAGGTTCAAAATAAAAAATATAAAAATAAAAAAGCAGAAGAACGCAAGTACAAGTGTTGTTTATTTAACTTTGAATGTGAGAACACAAGTGTTGCTCACTTAAAAGTTTTCCTAAGTGTTAAGTGTTTGTTATCTTATGTTCTTGGTACTTAATGTATCTAGCATTATAAATTTGGGACATGGAAGCAACAAGTTGAACTAGAAAGAATGGAAATCAATGAGGTGCAAAAACTCAAATTTTATTAACAAAAGAGGACCTAACTATTAAAGCAGTTATTACAAAAAGGCCTATGATTGTGAATCTCTTAGGCCCGATGGAAGAAATGGAAGCTAGTTCAGCAGGCTTAGACTCGGGTTCAAGAGAAGCATACTCATATTTAGCAATTCAGAGCTGGCAATTTCGGGAGTCCCAGGGATCAGTACCTGGGCCTTGATCTTTGCTTCCAAACTGTTGATTACCTTATCATTAACCGAGGTATCATAGGGAAGGCCCATGTATAAGTTCGGGTTCTTCACTAGGTAGTCGCTTACCACTATGAACCCCATGGTAAAGACTTTTTGGTAAACTCCTTCAACATCGCATTTCTGCCGAGGCAACAAAAGCATTTTTGTCTCGGATTAAGAGCTCCTTCTCCCAAAAATTGAACTTTGCCTCAGCAATCTAAGTCTCTTCTTGAAGTATTATTTGGAGAATCTTCTTATCTTGGTTGACAATTTTCTTGTCTTAATCGGCGACATCAACACGAAGAATCTTTTTCTCCATCTCAGATTGGCAAAACTTTTCTCGTAGCTCATCCATCTGAGTCTTTCACTTATTGTACTTCTTCCCAGCCTCAATGTTGTACTTAAGCTAGCTGGCATTCACTGCCTCTTTCACCTTCTAGCCGACCTCGGTCTTAGCATGAGCCATCTCCTACTTCATGGAGTTTATTGTGGAATTGAAGGTGGCCTCACACTTGGCAATGATGGACAAAATAATTATGGCCTACAAACAGAAAGCAGTAAGACTTCAAGCCTTAAAAGAAAGGCAAAAACTTACAATTTTTGAAAAAGGAGGAGAATGAGAGAAGTTACATACATTCAACAAGCTGACATGCAACTTGTCGAGCCTCTACTGGGATGGAAGCCTCTTCACATAGGCTACATTCTGAGGTAGGGCGATGAACTTTGTCTATTCCTGAGCCACCCTGGCGAACTGATAACCAATTGATCATTAATATCAATCGGAGGGGTTGGTCAGAACTGAGTACTACCTAAGATGGAAGGGGTCGAGAGGGAATCGATAAACATTTGAGACCACGGAGGTCTCTTGACCCAACAGACCTCCTTTCCTCCTCAGGGCTATACTTTTTGCCTCCTAAAAAGTTGAAAAATAAGAAGTTCAATCAAAGTTTTACTTGTATAGTATAATAAAGAACAGGCAGGAAGTGTGTAAAAAAGAAAGCTTACCATAGGTAGTGAGGAATTTCTTGCATAAAGAAATATTCCTGGCAGCTTCGCTAGGAATCCTCACAATCGCATCCATACCTGTGGGCCTCGGAGGTGAAGGGGTTGAGACCGGGGTGCTTGAAGGGGAAAGGGTAGCCTCAGCCATCTAGGCACTGGCCTCTCTACTTCTTTTCTTGGTAACTCGAACAATTTCAGGTTTGGCTCGAGCCACTGGTTGAATGGTCAGGGTAACTATTTGGTCATTACCAGAGCTTACCGAAGTAAGGTCCAATCTACAATAGTCCCAGGGATGGCCAAAATATCCGCAGCAGCACTTCAGGTGGCACTAGCAGTGGCTATAGAGGATCTGCTTATGGGTGATAGTGCAAACTGGCTTGAGGAGATGGCACCAGTTGCAGGAATGGTGGAAACCAAGCCTCTTAGGAATGCACCCAGCTCTGCAAAATAAAAAATCATCAGTTCGGATTTCCTATGACAAAAAAAAAAAAAAATTGTAAGCAATCAGTAGTAATGATAACCTTTATGAGGGTTGTAGCCCTCAGGAGTGCTACGTGTAGGAAATAATCCAGTTCAGGCCAGGATGTTATTGGAAAGGATGGTTGGCTGGTTGTGAAAGTTTTTCCTAAGGTTGGACTCAATGAACCTCTTAGCTTCATAGGAGTCCGAAGGAGAGGCATTCTTGGCCTTTAAAATTTTCTCCAATGAAGTTCTAGGGACCTTGGGACATTGGAGGATCTAATTATCAGATAAAGAAAAAATATTTCTTCTAGTCATGGATAGAAGAAGGGTAAGAGGCTATCCTACCCGAGGTAAGCTGTTTGCCAGGACCTCGGGGAAAAACATAAAAAACCTCTTTGAGGGGCGAAAGTTTTAACATCATCTTAAAAATATCTAAGGAAATGGGAATGCTTATAATTTACATAGAAAGGAAAAGCCAGCAATGACTCGGATAGCGTTAGGGGTCAGTTGGGATATACTGATATCCCAACGATCAGAGAGCTGAACTAAGAGGAGGACTATTGGGAGTCTCAGCCCTATCTCAAGTTGTTCCTGATAGACAGTTAAGTAGCTAGGAGGTAGCAAGTGGCCTCGATTCTCGGATGTGGGGAATTTGATATGTACATCCTTAGGGAATTGGTACTTGTCCCTAAGGATTTTGATGTCTTTGGGTTCAAGGTGTTGAGGATGTTTAAGGTTTGAAGGTTGGAATAGTTATTGTGAAGAGGTTTGGCTGGGACAGGGTTCGGATTGAAAATTTAAAGGGACTGCAACTAGGAGGGGTTCGTCAAAGGGGTTCAGTAGCCTGTCAGTTTCATTCACAGGAAATGGGGTTGAGAAGTGCTTATGAGTGAAGAGGGAGTGAACGTACCAGTCATTGCTCCTTGTGAAGAAAGGGATAAACTTGAAAAAGCTTGGAAATTGCCTGAAAAAGAATGGCAAACGGTGATGGCTAGCCTGGAAACTTGTAGGAAGGATGAATTTGCAGGCGATGGGAGAACGGAGGTCGTAGGGGTGATTGAGGTTGTAGGGGGGACTATTTGCTCAAAGAAGGAGAGAAAATGCGGGGAGAAGAAGTTAAGAAGAAAAAGAAGTTTGCTAAAGAGAAAGTGAAGGTGAAACTGCAAGGTAAAGGGGATGTATATAGTGTAAGGCCCATATTTAAAGAAGGTGGACTTGTGCCCTAATTGGGGGAATTGGGGGGAAATAAAAATTTTTGAAGATAAAATTAGGGAGAAAACAGAAAGTTAAAAGTTATCTAAGCGGGCTTATCTTTAAAAAAAAGCATTAAAAGTGGGGTGAGAAAAACAAAGTGTTGCGCAGTAAATACATTATTATGGTGCATGGAAACTCAGCGAGCCGCAGGCATTAGGAAAGAGTCATCATTACAAAACGACAGGCTTTATAAGGTAACTCACCATTATGGAAGAAAGAGGAAGAGTATTAGGTTCTGCATTAAAAAGACTTAAAAAAAAAAGAAGAAGAAGAAGAAGAAAAGGCTCAAGGGCATGCGAACATATGCCGAAGAGTCGAAGGGAAGTTATGGTAAATTGAGGACCATATGTGCTTCAGTTCAAGAAATATGTTCCTCAGTTCAAAACATCATAATGAGGGATACTAAGCTTCAGCATCATGGTCAAGAAAAGGTTATAGGAGACTTTGACGGTTATTATCGACTCGGCCCAGATTCTGAAGTTCGACACCTTTCCGAGCGGACTAATGATGATGTTCAGGATTGGTGATTAACATGTCTTTGATGATTGTTCTAGAAGTGCTTACGTGACGCCTCATTAAGGGCATTTATATATTTTAGGCATAGTTCAATTAATAGTATGTTGGTTATAAACACCCCTCGTGTGTCTCTATAAATAGGTGAGCCTAAATCCTTATAGTTCTTCACAATTCCCCACAACTCAATTGTTGCATTCTCTCTCATTCTCCTCAGCTCTTTCTTTCTCTATCAAACTCTTGTGGTTTATCAATCATCCAGAAGTAACATGTGCGTACACGTGTACTATAACATTTTGACCTACATTGAATGTGGGAGGAGATATTATATCATTTATAATACCTTGAATTCTAAATTACTAAATCCTGGTTTAAAATTTTTTAAATATATTATTTCCACTCAAAAGTTATTAGATCAGTCCAGACTTGAGGTGTTACAATTGGTATTGGAGCGAATCTCATGTGATTTCTGCACAGAGTGAGATTGGGCCAATGGTATTGGACTGTGCTACGCAATGTATGTAACATATTATTGGGCCCCAACTTAGATTTTGAGAGGACACAAAGCCTAAAGGAATGATGAATGTGATGCCCCGAACCAGTGGTGTTGAGCTGTTTATAATACTTTGAATTTCCTCATATATTATTAACCACTTGGTTTAAATATTTTGAACTCAGTTGCTGGGCCAGCCCAAATCGGGACATATAAATGTGGAGGAATTCTACAGTTCCATTGAGGGGAAAGGAACCATCCCGTTAATTTTAAAGATTTGTACAATATAAATTTTTAAACCATAGTGTGTTATATTATACAAGACTTTAAAGCACAACTGGATAGTTTTGTTTCAGGATTGTAAATTTTCCATGAATATGTTTGTCTACCAAAGTACACAAATAACTTCTTTTATATGAATATATACTGAAATTTTTTTACATGGATCCAGTTCACATGCTCACCTTTGAACATTGTGATTCAAATAGGAATTATATCAGTTAATTGTTCTTAGGTAATACAAAAAAAATAATGATGTGACTTATTTTAATATCAAGTTCAATGGGTGAAAGTGCAGATCAGGTAAATATAAAAATTTCTCATATACACATACACAAACATATGGGCAATGATATTGCCACAGAAAATATAAAATGGCAATGCGTGCACGCGCAAGCGGACATGGACATATTCTACACAAGATATACGCATATTTGTAGGCATATACCCTCACTAGTCATTACCCACACACTTCACTTTCAGCGTCCATGACTACATTTTTCTACTTTGTGCAGTTATAATGGTACCCGTGCATATGCGCAATCTAAGTTGGCTAACGTTTTGCATTTAAAGGAATTTGCAAGACAGTTAACGTAAAAGATATGCTTTTTACCCAGAAAGAGAGTAAAACATATGCTTCTTCTCTCAAAATATATTCAATAGTCCTTCACACATAAGTACTTGAATCCAAATAAATAGATAAAATTTAACCTATACTAAACTCCCTTGAATTTGTCATTATTAAATAATTTCGTTAAGAAAATTGAAAACTACAGTATTTTCCCTTCAAGTTTTATATTAATCATCCTTTTTACAGGCAACAATATCGCCCAAATCTGCTAAATTTGAAATGGATTTAAAATAATATGAAATTTGACCATCTAAATTTGAAATCTTCTTTATGTTAATTATTAAAATCATACTTGTACTTGCGGATTTCAAATTCCAAACTACATTACTTACCTTGTTTGGATAAGATAAGATGGATATGGATTTTAAATCCAAATCCACCCAAATCCCTCCTTCCAAATGTAACCTAAAATTCGGATGTTATTATTAGGATTTTGACAAAACTTGTAAGTCAGTATAAATGCTAAGAGCAACAAGACTAAACAAAGAAACATAAAGGAAAGTGACAATTCAAATCTAAAGCTTCATGTGGCTTCCGAGGTTCTTGTTTGTAGGATTATGAGGAATAGCCCTTTTCTCCTTGGAATCTTGCACGAAAGAAAAGCAAATGTAACTATCAATGCAGTACACCCAGGGATTGTCAAGACTGGAATTATCAGGGATCACAAAGGCTTTATCACAGGCATGCATCACCATTCACCAACTGCAGACTCATTTTCTTTATGCTTTACTTCCAATTTCTCCACCCTTATAAACATTGAGCCTGATGAACTAAACTTCACTATTTTTTAAATTTCGCACTTTCCAGAATCTCTATATTTTGTGGCATCAAAGTTGCTAAAATCCACATCATAGATTTGCCGATACACGACTCTCTAACAATAATTATTCTTTCACAATAAACTCATCTAAAATATGCCTTTCTTTCACATTGATATTCAGGGTGCAACTACAACATTGTTATGTGGCACTGGGCCAACAAACAGAAGGGAGAATGGCAAATACTTTTCAGACTGCAATGAAAGTCACAGCTCAAACTTAGCACATGATGAAACTGTAGCAATAAGTTATGGAAACTGACTAGATCTTTAATTAGCAGTTGATTACAGCAACCAATAGCATAAGCTCTATTCTTTTTTTCTGGAAAATAAGTACACATTAATCATGTAAGATAAGTAGATATACAATTTATATCCGCAACATATTTAACCACACAAGTTTTCCATCCAGTCTTAGCCTTTAATAATCTCGAAATTCACTGTTAGAAGTCATCTGAGATTCTTCACTTAGTTTTGCCACCATAACATTTCTACTAGTCTGTATATCACCTAAAAAATATTTTAATTAGACATTTTTAAGGTTACTACTTTCAATCTTGGCCATCATAACATAGTTCTTACCGGTCCTAAAAAAAACAAAGAAGGAAAATAGCCAAGCAGAGGAAGAAGAAGAAGAATGAAGGCACCAGCGCACTCGTCTCATAGACTACATTTTCTACCAAAAATGCAGGCAAGGTGGATACAGAGAAATTGTATTTTGAGGGAATAAGAATTAATAACTATATAATTATTAAAATTAATTTATATTTCTTTTAAAAATTTAAGAAAATAAAATATAAATTTTATAAAAATACAAATTAAATTTTTAAAATTTTAAAATATAAAATTTATAATTTTTAAAATTTTAGGAGGGACGGTGACCCCTCCCGCCCTAAATCCACCCCTGAATGCAGGGATAAGGTACTCCACAGAACAATAACTTCAGATGAGACAATTATCAGAACCAGATCTGTATTAAAGCTAATGCCCAAGTCAATAAAATAATAAATAATGATTTGCCTTGCCAAAATAAGATCCAGTTTTAGAAGCTTAACTGGTCAAGTGGGGGAGATACTTACCTGGAGAGGTGGGGTCGTGAATCCCTTAATTCAGGTAAATTCACATCTATCTTTTCAACTCTTTTTTCCAAAATAAATTAATTTTTTTTAAAGAAAAAATATATGTAAACTAATCTGGACGAAGAGGTCCACGGCCCCACCCGTAGACCGGATCTAGGTAAGTATTTTCCGTCAAGTGGAATGACGATAGGGAAGTGATCCTTGTATGTTATGTGACACTAAAAGTTGGGCATAGACAAACTAAAATAAATAGGAAAATACTTACATAGATCCGATTTTTGTCTCCACTTATAGACTTTGCGGTCAAAATTAAATCTTATAGAATCTTACTTACATCAGCTTACGTCATAGATTTCATAACATTTAATCCACACCACAAGATATACAAGTAGGACAAAAAATCAGGTCCGGACCTAAATTTTTCCCAAATAAATATACTTCACTAGATAATGTTTTTCGACCTCTTGTTTATATTGGTATTGAGTAGACCATATGAAGTGTTGCAGTTACTTTAATGGTTTTTATATCAGAATGAGGTTGTCTGTTTATACCTCTTGATCCTCTGGATGCTGTAATAGGTTTCTCTGATGTTTATATCTAAGCATAATAGAAAATAACCAAAATAGGTAATCGCAACTAACTGCAACTTGCATATAAATTTAACATATTTTCCATGATGACTATATAAAACGTCAGTAAGTGTCTGATATCCACTTTTTCACCATTTTGAAAGCTTTAAGTTTCAATTTTAGCTTCAATGCAGCTGCAGAGAATGCAAATGTCATGTAAGCTTATAGTTTAGCGTCCCAAGAGAACAATTTCTTAAATGCAATTATGAATGAGCTGGTAATTTAGCCTAGTGCATAATGGAATAACCCCAAAAACAGAGACTATTCAATTCTGCATCAGTATCTAGAGATCATAGTGTCTAATTGAACTGTCTGACTAAGTTGCTCCCGTTTTTTTATTTTAGCTTAACCCATTAAGAGATCTGTATACGGTGCCTTTTCTGGGAAAAAGCAACCCAACCTGGGAAAGGATCGGAGGGAACCACAGTTGAGCATACATTTTAAGGCACAAATTAGCCAGCACAAGAAAAAACTGGGGGTGTAGAACACATTAAGGACAACAGCTTTTGTCATAGTTACCTGACGGAGAAAATAAAACAAAACAAAAAATCTAAAAAAAGATTTAGCACTTGAATAGATTTGTCATGGAACAATATCTCCAAACAGGAATCCATATTGTAATAATATTATGGAGATAATGTGGTGGTCATAAAAAAGATGAGAATGTTAGATCAGGCAGTCCATTATGGATCGGCTAATTTGATTCTCAATACACAAGGACAATAGAACAGATAGATAAGGGATATAGAACAGCTAACAGAAAAGTTAAATATAGAACAAAATTTGCATGTACCAAGTATTGGAGGCATCAATTAAGCATTACAAGAAACAAACTTGATGCATATGTGCTTGACATAAAAAAGTCGAATTATGCTGTAGCTATAGAAGTCAATAGCTTAAGCTATGGCAATGAACAGTTTGGTCATCAATAACATTGAACAGCCTTTCACATAATGCAAGTATAATACAGATTACATATCATTGTCAACGGCCAGAACATGAATTTCACTTTTAAATGCAGTGCAAAATGAGAGACCCTCATATTGTCTAACATATAAGCAAACAAGCATTTTACTTTCTAAACATTCTTACACTCGTCTTTTTTCCGGCAACACAGGATGGAGATCACATGAGATGCACGTTTAATCTCTTAAGCTGATATATAGCCAGTTAAATCTACTAGCCTTCATTTCTTTACCTATCAAAATTTTCAAACATGTCCCAAATGAGAAAATATTCGCAGCCTGGATATGACAGAAATTTGGATAACAAATTTCGAAGCATCCGATTAAACCATAATGATTTGGATCCCATCTTGATTCTTTTAGGCCTGGACATATGATATGCATGTGATGCTTTAAACACCTAGTTATAAATTTATAAAACACCTAAATCCTACTACTAATTAGGTGATATCCTATAAGTATATGATTGTCAACTAGTAGTAGAGGGAAGTAGGGATCGTACCCACAAGGATTGGTCGATAATTACCAGTTATTTGGTTTGATTTCAAGTTGAAGTGATTGATTAAGTGAAGAGATTTAACTAAAATTAGAACAAATGGAACTAAAAAAAGCAATTTAAAATAAAGATTAATCACTAAGAAAGCAATTAAAAATGAAATATCTTTAAAAAACAAATAAAGGAAACAATTAGAAGGAAAAGTATATTAAGCAAGTAATTAGTTAATCTAAACTATTCATTATCCCTAAGCAAGCATAATTAGAGAAATCCCCTAATCTACTCCAAGAAATCATGTAAAAAGAAAATATTTTTAAAAAGCAATTAACTAATCTAAACTACAAATTAACACTAAGAAAGCACAATTAAGGAAAACCCATTAACTAATCTACCAATTAAACTAAGAAAGCAAGTAAAGAAAGTAATTAAATGAAAAGCCCATAAACTAATTTATTCTAATTAACCAATCTAAACTATGAATTACCACTAAAGAAGTATAATTGAAGGAAACCCATTAACTAATCTAATAATTACACTAAAAAATCATGCAAAGAGAGCAAATATATGAAAGTAATTAGACTAATTAAACTAAGGAAATATAAAATTTAAATTTAACAAAAAGAGTTTTAACATAAACAAGGAACTTACCACTAAAAAATTTCAATCTTTAATTAGGAAATTGTGATTACAAGAAAGAAATATCCTACTCTAATCTAATCTAATAAAACCTTCCCCAAATGGGGAAGAAAAAAGAAGAAAATTACTCTCCAATCTAACCTACTTCTACTAGGTTTCTAATGGGTCTTCTATGTCTCAAATGATGCTTAAAAGGGATATAAATAGTGCTTAGGATCGTGGGGTAATAGTGCAGCAAAAATTAGTCTCGAACAAAGTCATTTTTGCTCCAACCGTCTCCAGATCGCGATCTGGACTGAAATTTCTGAAATGCGTCACTTCACAGTTTTGCTTTGAAAATCTTCATCCAACGCTCAATTGATACGCCGTTTTTTTTCATGCGATCCTAACACATAAGAGAATATTATTATCTATAATAAAAACTTGAAATAATACCTAAATATATAAATAAAATTCTCACAAAATAGCCCAAAAAAAGAATGATAAACAAAGACAAACGAAAACTTAACTATCAACGAAATTAAGTTAAAGACACACACAACTCTATACACAAGAATCAAATAAAATATGCTAATTAAGACCTAAATAGGTACTAAAACACTTAATAAACACATATTGTCACATTCTAACACATGAATGCAAAATAGACAAAAACACACACGAAAATACTAAAAATACTCAAAACTGGTAGCCAAACCTTCAAGTTTAGCGTATATNAAACCATTACCTGTTCATAACTCTAGTTTTCTAGAGTTATCACACCCCCAAACTTAAGTTTTTGCTCGTCCCGAGCAAAATAAAAGACAACAAAAAAGAACAACAAAAACGAACAACGCTAAACATACGACACAAGACACAAGACACAAGAAACAACACATTAGGCACCACCAAGATGACAACACAAAAGGTGAATAATAGATGTATTTTGAATAATTAGGAGAGTTTTCAAGGGATTTCAAATACCATATGACAATTAAACTATTTTAACTAATCATTCCAAGTTTTTCAATTTTTCTGAAGGAAACAAGTTCAAATGCCAACAAAAGATTTCAAATAACTAAGTATTAACCATCATCAAAAAGGTTTTTGAAAAATAAGTTCCATTCATCTAAACATAGTTTTTTCTCAAATCAAAAGGATTACAACATTTTTCAACTATCTTGACAAGGCTACATGCATGTCACACAATTGGGAATATTTCTCTATCAAAGAGTGAGTAGTATGATATCAATGATGATCTCCGGTATTACAAACATTTCCTCCTCAACTTGTTGGTATACTAAAACACAATTCCTAATGACTTAATTCGGAGAAACAACATGGGTACATGTCGGAATCCTTTACTCGCCTTATTCCTAAAAGCAAAGTTTTTTTTCTTTTGTTTTTTTTTTTTTTCCGCTGCCTAAAACCAAGGAAGAGGAGTAAAACGTACTCAACATTATATTCAAACCAATCACTCACAGGTTAGAAGAAAACTCCCTATGCAAACACATAAAATAACCTAAATCACTTCTATTCCATTTAAACCAATTTTTTTTTTTCAAAAGATGAATTGACCAACAAAGTAATACTATTGATTTGGTAAAAAAAATAATGTTTCAAATGAACTACTATAAAAATGTGAATGCCTTACTTTTTGAACATAGTAATACATGACTTTTGAAATTCTTTTGTCGTCAAAGAACTAAACACACCAAAATTCGCTAAATGCCAAGTTTAAATAATTCAATCATATGATATTGCAAGTCATTTGTCATCATCTAGTACCATAATCAATCAATTTTTAATCCAAACTTCACCACACAAATATTTACATTCACAAAAAGAAACCATGCCAACACAAGTAAATAACACCCCTAAACTTGTCATTTTATTCAAGTGATTAGTACAACTCATCTTATCGCTTACCCAAAATAGAACAACCGCATAATAATACTACTAGAAAGCATAAAAACAAAAGATAAGGCAATGATTTTGAATTACACTTGGACAATTAAAAAGCAAAAATAGAAGATGAACAACATATTAACCAAGTGAATATGAATGCAATCAATTAAGTTCAAATTGAACATAACAACAAGAGTTTTACCCTTTAATTATGGACTTCACCAACATTGAGCACAACATTTATCAAGGCTAAACAATGAGAAAATGTCAAATAAATCATATAAATGTAATTTTCAATTAAATATGAGTCCTAAAAATTGTATTTTCTTCAACAACCAATTATGATTATACTAAAGAAGGGTCCATATTGGGGCTTCAAGAGATTCAAACAATTTAAAGAAAAAGAAAAGCAAATATGAGGTAAGATTTAACACAACGAAAAAGTTATTTAAATGCCCAACTCATCCCCCACACATAATTGGCTTCAAAAAGAATTCAATCACAAAGACTACTCCTCCAAATCAAGCATTCATATGATTTCTGCAAATTAAGCTCAACTATTTAGCACATGAAGTGTATCAACAACTAGAATATCCATAATCAAACTATAAAACAAAGTCCAAGTTCAATCTGTTGGCCCCAAAGAGCAACCTAAGAGGGGGGTGAATTAGGTTGTACCTAAAACAAAACTTTTTTATGTGCTTAATAGAAATTCAAACATTATGCACCAAATAAAAACTTAAGCACAAATGAATACAATAGATATTCAACTATTTAAGCTTAAAGAACAAATAAGAATATTGAGATTAAGAGAATCAAACCAAACTCCCAAGCTTCTCAAGCTTGGAGCTTACAACTGCAAAGAGCTTCTTAGTCAAGGAAACTACCAAGTTCACAACTTGAAGTTTAGCCACTAAAAGTCTCTTCAAAGTAGGTGAAACAATAACCTCTTGTACACAAATGAGGATCACTCTTGCTCACACTAATTTCCTTTAGTTGAGCCAAGAGTTTTACACTCACTACCTCCCTTTGTTACAATTGTTATCTCTCCACTATTACACTTGAAGAACTCTTACACTTCTAAGCTCTTTTCACAAAACTACCTACACTTTTACAACACTCGTACCCACTATTTCTCCCAAATAGCTCAAGTATTATTTGTAATCAATGTAGAAGTCTCTGTTTAATTAATTCAGGCTTAGGGATATTTATAGTTGCCAAATATTTGCTTCCAACAACTTCCCAACGGCCATTTTCTGTTTATTGGAAAACTAGCCGTTGGACCTTTCGGACAGCCGATGCAGCAAGTGTGTGTCCGAACGAACTAGCCTTTGGACCGTTCGGACAGCTGATGCTAAACCCTGCGTCCGACGCTGCTTACAGTCCGTTCTCTGAGGGTATTCGTTCGGACGTCCGAGGATGCGTCCAATCGAAGCAAAGTCTTCTGGAAATATGATCAGACGTTGTTCTTCGTCCGAGACTTGCTTCAAATTCTTTGTGTCAGACGATTACATCGTCCGAAGCTCTGTCTTTCAGATAGTCATTTGCGTCCGTGGAGTCTTTTGGTTGTTTTGTTTTTCTGCACACTTTTCAAACTATTAGTGCGATTTGGTCATCATCAAAATATGATTATCATAACTGGGGTTCAACACAATCAATAAATTATGTACATCATTCACAAATCACAACAAGTCATATATTGTCATCACCATTCTCATTAACACCCATATTTGACCAAGAGATTCCAATAAATCATTTGCCAATAATACAACACAACTAAATGAAGCACAAGGCTACAAACCTTTATTACCAACGAGATATTTAAACTAAAGCAAGTAAAGTAAAGAAAGCATAATAAACAAAAAAGAAAGAACTACTCCCTCAAACTACTTAGGAGGCTTCCCAAGAATATTGTAATTCTTGGTGAATTTGCACCATTGTTGAGCTCCTCAGAAATCTCCAAAGAAATGAATTTTGGCATATGTAGGTTGTGCCTCCTTGGCCCTCTCTAGAATCTATCCTTTCCTACTCCTCCAAGAGTCGGCTCTTTCTCCACGAACACCTCAAATAGAACCTCTTTTATTGTAATCGGGACAAACGCACACTCATGCAAAGGGAAAATTGGTGATTCCTTTATATAAGTATTGAGTGTCTCGATTGTTGTGATTTCAACTTCATGAGGCTCTTGAGAATCGGTTTCTTGCAAGATATTTTCAATTTGTTTTTCTTGAACCAGTTCTTCATCCATTGGTAGAGATGTTGGAATACGTTGTTCTCACCATTTGCAATTCCTTGAATTTTGACAAGTTGGTATTGTAACCGATTGTTGGATGTGGCTTGCTCTTTACGGAGTCTATCTATTTTTTTTTTAAGTTGAGCAAGTTTTTCTCGTTCTTTCCAGGCCATAATTTCTCGAAATTTAGACCTTTCGTCTAGAAGTTGGGTTATTTCTTCTCGAAATTCTTGAATTTGCATCCACTCGTCCATCCTTCTTACATCTTCACTTTCTTGAATTGTTCGGTGAAGGAAATATGACTCCATTTGATCATATGAAGGCTCTTGTGATGGAGGGAAAGAGTAAATTTTTTTTTATAACTCTCATAAGGATATAGATGGCTAGACCATCCCATTTGATAATTTTGGTGGCTCTCATAAGCATATTGATGACTAGACCATCCCCCTTGATAATCTAAAGGGAAAGGAGAGTAACCATAACAAGAATTATACGCCTTGGCATACCTCCAATACCATAAAAATGATAATCTCCTCGGTATCAATCATTCCAATTAGGTTCTTGCATATTCTTGAACTATTAACAACACAAATAAAAACACGAAAATGATCTAAAACAACAAAAATAAGAAAATTAGGATAGTTTAGACTACTAATTAGTCTAAACCATCATATGATCACAAAGAAAATCTTTTTGGATTTTTGAAAATAACTACAAAATGAAAATCTTTTTGATTTTTCAAATGGGTGAAACAGCTATACAAGAAAACAAAAGTCTTGAATCTAGTCTTCCCACCAAATTATATCGATATTACCGAAAACCAATCCCCGGAAACAGCGCCAAAAACTTGATACTTTACACACCTAGTTATAAATTTATAAAACACCTAAATCCTACTACTAACTAGGTGGCATCCCGCAAATATATGATTATCAACTAGTAGTAAAGGGAAGTAGGAATCGTACCCACAAGGATTGGTCGATAATTATCGGTTATTTGGTTAGATTTCAAGTTGCAGCGATTGATTAAGTAAAGAGATTTAACTAAAACTAGAACTAATAGCACTAAAAAAATAATTTAAAGTAAAGATTAATCACTAAGAAAGCAATTAAAAAGGAAGTATCTTTAAAAAGCAAATAAAGGGAACAATTAAAAGGAAAAGCATATTAAGCAAGTACTTAATTAGTTAATCTAAACTATTCATTATCTCTAAACAAGCACAATTAGGAAATCCCCTAATATATTCTAATTTTGCATGTAATTAGAAAGTATTTTTAAAAAATAATTAACTAACCTAAACTACAAATTAACACTAAGAAAGCACAATTAAGGAAAACCCATTAACTAATCTGCCAAATAAACTAAGAAAGTAATTAAATAAAAAGCCCATAAACTAATTTATTCTAATTAACCAATCTAAACTATGAATTACCACTAAAGGAGCATAATTGAAGGAAACCCATTAACTAATCTAATAATTACACTAAGAAATAATGCAAAGAGAGCAAGTATATGAAAGTAATTAGACTAATTAAACTAAGAAAATATGAAATTAAAGTTTAACAAAAATAGTTTTAACATAAACAAAGAACTTACCACTAAAAATCTTTAATCTTTAGCTAGGAAATTGTGATTATAAGAAAGAGAAATCCTACTCTAATCTAATCTAAGAAAACCCTTCCCAAATATATGGGGAGGAAAAAAGAAGAAAATTACTCTCAAATCTAGCCTACTTCTACTAGATTTCTAATGGGTCTTCTATGCCTCAAATGATGCTTAAAAGGGATATAAATAGTGCTACGGTCGTGGGGTAATAGTGTAGCAAAAATCAGCCCCGAACAAAGTCATTTTTGCTCCAACCGTCTCCAGATCGCGATCTGGATTTAAACTTCTGAAATGTAACACTTCATACTTTTGCTTTGAAAATCTTCATTCGACGTCCGATTGATGAGCCATTTTTTTTCATGCGATCCTAACACATAGGAGAATATTATTATCTATAATAAACACTTAAAATAATACCTAAATATATAAATAAAATTCTCACAAAATAGCCCAAAAAATGAATGATAAACAAAGACAAACAAAAACTTAACTCCCAACGTAATTAAGTCAAAGACACGACACAACTTTATACACAAGAACCAAATAAAATATGCTAATTAAAACTTAAATAAGTACTAAAACACTTAATTATTAAACACATATTGCCACATTCTAACACATGAATGCAAAATAGACAAAAACACTAAAAATGCTCGAAACTAGTAGCCAAACCTTCAAGTTTACATATAATTCTAGTTTTCTAGAGTTATCAGCATATTTGTAGCTTGCCAAAAGATGCAAGTTTGTTAGAATTATCAGTCTTTTCTTGCTTTCTCTTTGCTTTCACTAAGAAGGAATACATTAGTTGGGTTCCAAGGAAACAATAACCCCTTGGGCTTAACAGCTTCTGTTGGAAGTATGAACCTACACTTGAGAAATTCAAGGTATGTTTGTTGCATATCTTACATGTATACAGTTGCAATATATCAACTTTCCCAAATGAATTACCTTTAGCACATAAAAGAATAGTTTTCCCTCTTTCCTAGGTTGAATGTATTAGCTTGTATATAAAATATTCCTCCTTAGTATATCATTCATCATAACATGCTAAAACTATCATGAGCACAAGAACCTCAGTGGAAGGTGCACAAATCAACTTGAACTCAACATATATCTCTCACAAATGCACATAGAGATATTCCTTCTTCTTTCGCATAACATGCGCGTCTAGACCTGAGATCCCCGCCTAATTAACAAAACACAATTAAAAATTTGGAACATAACTAACCCATTCCTTTTGTGTATGTTGTTTGTTTTTGTGTGTGAGTGTGTGTGTGTGTGTGTGAGAGAGAGAGAGAGAGCAAACAGACAGATATTACCAAGATCTTGAAGCACTCTCAGGTGAATCCATGAAATAAAACACCAATAGCAAAATTGTCTTTCATGTTTCAAATGGATACCTTAAAACGTGGTGACCGACGAAGAGATAAAGCAGATCCAGGAGATAAAATTGACACCTTCCACATTTGCTAGTGTTAACCCTCCTGGAGTGTCTGTTGATGTCTACAGGTTGAAGCTCCTTTGTCAAGGCAGGAGATTCACTTCTACTGTCAGTTGATACTGAAGAAACTGGACCACACAGAGAGATGGTCGACAAGTCTTGCTCTATGAGATGAAGCTTGAGGAAAATATCCTGCAAAGTAATCATGTGGATACTCAGAAACAATTGGCACCTGTCCTTGATGGAATGAACAAAGATGTAACAGCTATAGTTGCAAGGTACCATCAGCTATGCTGTTTATAGTTATACAGTATCAGGCACCTCATTGTTTTTGGGTTTTTGTGACATTGACAATCCATTGCATATGCATGCATTGGGTATAAGACAAGCTTCTGATAACTTCTGCACAATAAGATACGATCACAAAGGAAAATGTACGAGATTACGAGTGGTGAGATTGCAAATAATGTTGCTGTCGAGTTGCAATGCCGTCGTAAACACCCAAAATTAACAACTCTAGTGTAGTAGTGGTGAGTCGAGTTCGTCCCACAGAGAACGGGATTTATTTTTGTGCTAAATGGAACAAAGGGGGTTTTGAATGCGTTTTAACTAAAATTAAAACAATAAAATAATTGAAGAAAATTTGATGTAGGAAAAGTCTTGATTTTGGTCATAATATCTACCAGGGCAATTTCACTAGTCGATCATTGACACACAAGATAATTCAATTTATATCAAGCACTAATTGAAGAATTAACCCGAACAAATACCAATTCAAAGTTGATTCTTATTTCTTTCTAAAGTTGGTTAATTTTCAACTCGCGATCCAATTAACCCTAACTATTAATTTAAGCCAGACACGCGCCAAAGGTCAATTAATAGAAGCTTTAAGATCAACAAGAACAATTATACTAATTAAACATAAACACACGCGGTTATGCCAATTAGATGATTAAATTCCCTAAATTCAATAACACAAATCTAGTAATTATCAAATTTAGTTGCTTCATAGATTGAATTAAGCACACGCGGTTAAAACAATCTAGCAGTAGATTAATTCTAATAACTTAGTATTCTGCAGCAATAATAAGTTAAAAAGAACAATCATAAATTTAATCGCAGAAAATAAATCAATACTTGAGATAAAATTGAATAATTCAAGCACAAGAAGTCTCACAACTTCTGCTGTAGAATTGACCATGGTTTCAAATCCCTCAACCAAGAAAAGGGTTTAGGCACAAAGTGCCATGAAAGAATAAAAAGGAATTTCTACTCCTAAAAACCCTAGCCAACAAGAAAATAAAAGTGTCGATCTCTTTTTCTCACCCTAAATAGGGTATTTATAATGAGTACTTAGGGTTACAAATTTTGCCTAAGAAAAGAACGTGAAATTGGGTGAAACAGTCTCCATATCGGCCGACCTGTATGTCAGAAACTCAAATTCACGCTTCCTGTTGCCCTCTGCACACATGCGCTGAGGTTTTTAGGCACATGTGCGCGCGAGGCAGTAAGTTCCAGGTGGGTTTTGTCCTCGGCGCACATGCGCTGAGGTCCTAGCGCACATGTGCGCGCGAGCTGCTTCTGGAATTTTTGCTTCTGGACGCAGCGCATGTGCGCTGGCTTCCTCAATTGTGCTCCACCTTCGGCCATGATTTTCACCTTGATGCTTGCGTTATTTGAAAAAGTGTAAAAGGCACGAAAGTTGTAGATCTATCCCTTAGCTCCCCAATGCATCTTGAATCACCTCAATCGGAGGTCGAGATCAAAAGTTATGTTTGAAATACAAAATAATGTCTGGAATGACTTCGTACTCGTGCATGTCCCGTACTAAGCATTTTCTTTCATCGTTTTGCATCTTTTTCAACTATTTTTCACTGTAACCCTACAAAAATTGAGAATAATCAAATTAAACTCAATAATAACTCAAATCTTGCTTACAACACATAAAAACGTGGTAATTGACACATAAAATATAGCACTATTATGAATTTATCAACGAGCATACCATTTTATTGCAGCTTTCTGAAATTTCTCTCTCACAGTTCTCACAAATTTAAGGAGTCCATTGCTTGTATTTAACTCATTTATTAGCTATTTTGTGTCACTAAGTTCTGGATCACAATCAAGTACTGTATATAAAAACAGAAAAAAGTTGTATGAATCCTTTTCTTTATCTAAATGTGATGGATAAATAAAGTACTTGCCCTGAAAAAAAAAAAGAAATCATATGCAAGTGACTTACAACTGTATACATCATTTTCATGACCTATGTGAAGGAATACCACTGGTTAGGACTCTTCACATCGATATTTGTGAACACGAACTTCACTCCTAGAAAGAAAAATAAAATAAAATAAAATTAAGAAAAAGCACCACTCTGCAAGTCAGAGGACTCATCCTACCATATTAACATGCAGTGAACTAAGAAAATAATTGTAACATTTTTTCAATCAAGGGATGCAAGCCTACTTCTAGCTGGAAAACACACATACCGTGGCCACTCTACCAAAAAAAAAAACCCAAGGACCCTATTATACCATGAGATGGCCTCTTCAATTTCTTTGATATGTCACAGTTCTGATTACACATTACCTCAAGCCCACTTAGAGCTATTGAAAAAAAGAAAAGGAAAGAAAGTGAGTACAGCCTGTACAGGTGAATCTGGAAATGAAAATGCGTGTTTAACAGATTAAGTCAATTACGTGTGGTAAATTCCATCCCAAGACAAAGGAAAAATTCTTCAAATGCATCATGTGTCTCATTGAGATTCACCAACATAAAATTCCTAAAGAACGATCCTTCTTTCTTCTTCTCTTCCCCATCATTCTTTGTCATTTTTTCTTTCCCTTGAATGGAAACAGGTTATAACACACAGAGATGCAGAGACCAATCCACCCATGTGAATACAACTAGAAAAAGCAACTATGATGCAGATACTCTACCTCTCTCTACAAAAACTGCAGTCAAACAATTTGTAGAAACAGCACCTCTTTACAACTTAAATACTTAGCAAAAGTGCATATTCTGTTTTCATCAATTCTTAGATAATGACATCCAAACACAAAATGTTCTCCTTTTGTTATTTTAAATTGGCAGGAGCAAGATATTTAAGGATGCATTACTTTGTGAAACTTATTCAAGGTACCGAAAAAGAAGAATTGACATCCTGTTACACTTTTTCTGAGCAACCAAGGCATGACTGATCATGTGCATATGAAAGAATTACCATCACATTGTTGAGATATTATGGCTGCATATTCGCCTTTCCTATCCCATTGGTCTTCAATAATACCCTTAAGTTCTTTAAGCCTATCTTCCATGGCAGATATTGAGTCTATACATGCCATCTGCTTTGCTTCTTTTCGGGTCTTAACTGCAAAGAGGCAAAACTGAATAATGTTGTTGACCTGTTTAATCTCCAACATAGAATATTTCCAATTTGGTCAGACAAAATGAAAAGTTACCATTATTTAATAGAACTGATAGTAGGACAGAGATTGAAATAGATAGTTAAGATCTAGAAACCGTTCAAGAGCAGCCAGAAAATTGCAGAGAGTACCTCTGTGCTAATACATAAGCTTGTAAACCTCTTAAATCTTTCTAGCCCTCAAACAACAGTATGCCATAGACCACAGCATTTGCAAATTTTGCCACTTCTACCAATGTGATAGAGAGGTTGCCATCCTCCCTTGAATAAGCATATTTACTAACTTCTACACGTTTATACCCTTCCTTGTTTTTCAAACCATTCCTTCTATTGTATGTACTTTCGGATAAGTAAAAGTTGGCCATAGGCTTCCTCAACAGGAGAGCTAATCAATAATAAAACACAGAACTTGAAGGTCAAGCAAGTCCTATAATATAATAATACAAAGCCGTTGCTCTTTAATCATTAGACTACATCAGGAATGAACTTTAAATCTATTTATAGAAGGCTGGACTAATTAAAATCAACAAAGACTCTGGTTTGTTGCCATAGTGGAATTGTCTGTTTGGGGCCAGCTCTACCTAAATCTGGTCTCCGTTAATCTATATTTTAGCCTTTTCAGGTTGATTTCTGCAACTATATCTCCACAATAGAGGTTGTGTTTTTACAGATAATGCGACATCCAGTTTGGATTATGTAACAGGTAGACTGTCTGCCATGATCCGTGGTTTCACGAGTCACAATTAGTCAGTTGTTTGCACAGAAGAATCTTATAGACATTGTCAGCTTTCTAGGTGCAACAATTAACCACAAGATTATTTGAACTAATATTGCTAGTCTTAAAATGTCAAATACAGATGTTTCTACAACATCTTCTGAAGGAATCTTCTTCCAGAAGGGAAAACGAAATTTGGTTTTGAACCCATCAAATGCAATTTCAAAATAATGAACCACATACAAACACAATTGATAAAAAGAACCATAACCGAAGGGCAAAAAAGAGCCATATGCAATTGTAATTGTATGAATTGATCTCACTGAGCTAAATCACCAATCTTACTAGATTGAGTCTAAAAAAAACCAATTGCAATCTGCTTCCATGAGTTCACATTTTATAGGATAAATTTATTTTACCAAAGATATTTTGCATGCTCAAAGTTTGTGGGTCCTCAAGCAAACAACAAGAAGTGGCAACAAAAACAAACAATACAATCTTCAGATTCACATCTAGAATATGACCAATAAAGATAATACAAAAGTCCCAGAATTTTATTGTCATTCTATGGGCTAGTATATACGAGTTGATAATCAAATTGTGAAATTTCCATTCTCAGACTAACATACGCATATAATGTATCAGTTACCTACAATGTGGTAGTCCAATCTGCAGGGTGAAATGGGATTAGAATATAAGAGATTTAAGGAAGTCAGAGATATGCAGCAAACAGCATCCAAAGTTTGAAGAAGTCTAAAAACTCACTATCATTTTCTTAATGATATAGCACAATGATATATCCCATGTACATAGATTGTGTTCTAGATAGCATATGAGGAAGGATGCCCTGCCAATTGCTAAGTTAGGGAAGGACTAGGTGTATCCATAACCACAATTCTTCCCCAAATAGTCCCAACCATAAGGAAAATACGGCAGCCACTTTGCTCATTCTTTTGATGATTCAATATATACAAGTTTCAACCAAACGTCCTATTTATGGTTTTCAACAGTCAAATAATCATTCAAGACTTCTTCCTCGAAGTTTGGCACCATTTCTTTAGCCCCCCTGGTGAACCAATATCGTAGACATGTAGAGAGCATTTTATGCCTCAACATCTAATGACAATCCCTCCTGTCGAATCAAATCCACCAATTTTTGCTTCTGATCACCAGCTACGCAATTGTTTATTCGTAATTCGTAAGCTTCCAGTCCAGTTTTTGCTCTCAGGTAGGTGATTGCTTTTACATCATCCTCATCTTCAATTTCAAACTTCTTATTATGCAGAAACACCTTAATTTGCTGCTCTTTCTCTTCTTCCAATTGAATTTCTTGTTCTGCAAGTTGGATTATATGTTTTCGTTGCTCTTCAAATCTATCATCTACCCCCATTTTTGTATTTTTCAGAACTTGTAAAGCTTTTGTACAGTCTTGCTTTGCTTTATTTAACCTGGATTTGGCTGTCCCAAAACTTTCCTTGACCTCTTTAAGGCGGGAGTTGGCTGCTTTAACTCTAGCTGAGGCCTCTTTAACAATTTTGGTGGCTTCTTGGAGGGCTGCAATAGCTTCGTTTTGTTCAATTTTTGCATTGTCTTTCCTTTAAAGCCGACATAGCTTCAGCTAGGTAATGTTCCTTTGCAGTTGCAAACGCCTTAAGAGCCACTTTTCTAGTCCTTTCTAAATCTTGTGATGACTCGTCAAAACCCAAGAAAGTCTGATATGATCTCTTCAGTGAAGTAAGGGGGACAGGGTCATCATCTACCATCTCTGCTGCAATGTAGGTATACAATCTGCACTCTAGAAAAAAAGAATGATAAATTGTTAGTAAAAAAATCTTATTTTGTTTATTTAGGAGTTCTGCAAGGAAAGATAACAAGAAACCAGGTAGAGTTCCAGAATGAAGACCCCAGGAAGATTTCATTAATAAGCAATATTAACTCGACTGTAAGAACAGATTGTATTTTGCTTTTACTGTTTCATTGTTTCTGTGATTTGGTTATATAGGAAATAGTTTTGCACTATTATTATCAGATTTTACACTTACAATCAAAGGGGTTAGTTTTGTGGGGGTGGGGCTGGGGGATGTTCATTTCTGATTTAAAATTTAATTACACGTACTTGTTATCTTAAATTTCCAGCCATCTACTTGATTGACTACATTAGAAAATCTAGCCAGGTGACAATTCGTATTATCAGTTGCATCCAGAAAGAACTCTACAGTAACTGATTGAGATGGATTGTGAATGTAACAACTCAACATCACCAGAACCATTAATTGTAATGTTTTTGACTTCTTGATTTTGATTAGAATCTAACATGTAAAAAGAAGAGGGAAAAGCAGAATCAAAATGCAAAACATTGCTGAGGGGAAAAAAAACACGATCATTAGCTTTGTGAAACTGTAATTACATAAGAATTAACAAACTTCCAGCAGATTAACATGATAAAATGAATGAACCACTGGCCCTTATTAACATAGAAGCCATAGTAGTATAAATCCATTGCACAGGAGCAAAGTTGTGTATATAAATATAAAGCCTAAATAAACATAATAAGATTCTTGATTCCATGAAGAACTCTCACTTCTTTCATTCAATGGTTGGGAATTTCTTGATGATCCTCTGGATATAAATTGTTAATAAAAAAATTAAAAAAAAAACTATTTTACTCTAAATGTCAAACTTTACTAATTCAAATTTGTTACAAACAGAAAAGCAAATGTAATTAATTATGTAAAATGCATATCAAGATACCCTCCAAGAACTCCTGTTTACGCGTCACCCTTCCCTTCCTCCCCTTCCAAAAATGGAAATCCAAATACTCAGTAAATAATACTACTTTTCTTGAAAAAAAAAAACATTCACTAACATTGATTACTCACACCATACTAGATTCAAATAGCAAACAAGAAAGGTGAAAAAAAAAAAACACAAAACAAAAAAAGGTAACGGCAGAAAAATTCATAATCCTCCACAAATATGTTAAAAATGTAATTAATTATGTAAAATGCATATTAAAACACACTTCAAGAATTCCCTCTTATACGCCACCCTTCAAGATTAATTCCTCCACCCGTCCACCACCACCCACAACCACCCGCAACACTAACTAACTTTCGGGATATGAAGATAATACTAGTAATTGAATTAACGAACTCTTTCAGAGAAGAATGTTTCAAGTAGATTGTTACCTGAAAATGAGTCTCTCTTGTTTTTTTCCTTAAAATTGGGATTCTTGAAGTAATTGAAGTTGAGCCTTCGAATTTGTGTTGAATTGGGATCGGATGTTATTTTCGAATTCTCCGGCAATGCACTCAACAGTCCGCCAAAGTGCACTTCAAGATTATCCGCTCAAGTCTTCAAGAAGAAGAGTAATGAACTGTTTTGGTAAATGACAATGTGGGTGGTGAAGCGGTGGTGGCTGGTGGCGGGAAAATGGTGGGGAGAGACAGACAATTGATCAATTTTCTCTCTCTATCCTTTTTTTCTAAAAAAATAACTCTGAAACTCTTATATGCTAGTACAAACAGATTTCGTGACGGTGGTGTAACTATTTGTTTCCAAAATGTGTAATTAGTATGAAGGCGTCCAATCTAATTAGTCACCATCATGTTTTTTTTTCAATACTATTTGTCATTTATACAAAATTTTTTGACTCTCTCAATACATTCCCGAGGTAATGAAAAAAACGAAATTAAGGTAATTGCTAATAATCTCTGAAAAATGTAATAATTACATAGTCATGCAATTAAACATTACTTATATACGCATTGATTAGAGGTGGGAAAAAATACACAAATTCAATGATCAGCTCGATCTACCTCGATCTTCCTAAAAAAAAAGTATACGCTCTCATATATTAATCAGGTTAACTGAGAGTCGGATATTCGCTTTTGTTAGAATTGGATATTCGTTTCTGTGAGAGAGTCAGACACGTATTAGGATTTTAAAAACTCACAGGTATATGATCTAACCCACATATAATTTTTCTGACAATTTTTGGGATAAACAAGTTTTCTAACAATTCTTGCTTCTCACGTTTAGAAAGATTATTGAAAGTTTGGTGTTCAAAATGAGATTAAATTATTTTTTTTTCTTTTTTTGGAAAATTAGTGATGATATAATAGGGTCCGATATTTGCGAGTATAATTTCGACTTTCTACATTCAATACCTGTTCTCCAAATACCCAGTGAGAGTTAGATACGTTGCGATGAATAGTGTTTCCGACTATACAAGGAGTTGTGCGGGATGCACGGGTATCATTTTAATATGTAAATCAATAAAGCATTCAAAAATGAGTTTAGAATTCCTTTGAGTTTAGATGAGTCTTTACCAAAGTAGGCCTTTTTTATTTTCTTTCCTAACTTTACGGCTTGATCCAATGGGCCTTCGTTTGTGTGCATTGTGTGCCAGTGATTTAAGTCATGTGCCACTAAACTAGTAAGTCAAAATGTTAATGTCGTGCTTCATTTTTCGGTAGAAAAATAAAATAATAAACAAATAAAAAATAAATAAATAAATGTAATATAGTACAAAAAATATGATATAAAATGAGATTTTAAAAATACGACATTTTGAAGACCTTAAAATAATCTAGTATAGATTTTTTGAAAAATAAATAAATAAGTCAATAATGTAGTTACCACTCGGTGTGTAGTGAAATACATCGAGATACTAACCTAAACCTAAACGAAAGGAAAATTCTAAAGATTAAAATTTACAAAAATGTTTAATACTTTAAATAATAAGGATCTAAAGAAATAATAACACAACCCTATACTAGATGACTCATAATCTATGAAAACTAAAGAAAAATATTCAAGAGTCCTATTGAGGAAATGAAAGACTAGACTATTATACAGGCAACTTGAGCACCCTTTTACCCCCAGTAAGAATTGGTTGCGTTTACAAAATTATATACACATAACAAAATAGAGTCCTATTGAGAAAAGAAAATGTTAGACTACTCTACTGATAAAATTAGCCCAAATTTATGTCAAGTTTGGATAGATAAAATAAATATAAACAAAAGGAAATATGCGGGAAAAAATGTGGAGATGGGAGAACTCCTGTACCAGCGTTGGACTAACATAGGAGAGGAATTTTCTACACCAGTGTTGGACTAGTGCAGAATGTAGACAAAAGATATATATATACTAAGATTACATGCTAATAGAATACTAAATAAAATAATAAACATATAAGCATATATAGAGCAAACAAAACACATAAGACATAATATTTTAAACATGCAAATCCTTAGCAAAAGCAATAAACCCATGGCACATATCCTTAACCTAATATTAGGTTTAAGCCTTTTTACAAGATGTAAATTACATTGAATAAAGCTAATTATAAAAGAAACAATAATAAACTAAATAAAGCGACTAAACAATTAGCACGTATTGACGTATTGAGCGTAAAAGGGTTAAGAAGTATATTTATTGAAATGCTAAAGGTACAAAATTATTCTATTTTTAGCTCAAAACATGAACAAATAGGTTAGTGTGCCAATATACAACTATAAGTGAAATTAAACTAACAGAAGAATACTATTAAAGTAACAAAATTAATTTTAATGAATAAATTAAGATAAACTGTCATAAAAGTGGATAAATAACAATTATTGAAAAGAAAGAAAGACTTAATTAAGTAAAATCTAACACTCAAAGGACTTAACTGTAATATTTCTAAACAATGGAAGTGTCAACATACAAGAAAGAACAAAGTGCTATTAGTGAAACAACATTTATCAAGAAAGAGAAACTTAATTACGAACAAAATAAACTTCTAAGTGTTTAATTGCAAGATTTACAAAGTTTTTGGAGCTAACATACACTACAATAAAGTTTATGGGTCAAGATTGTAACTTTCACAAAGTTGAAAGGACTAAACTACAATTTCATAAAGTGTATCAGGGACCAAAATTTTATTTTAGAAAATTTGGGGACCAAATACAATTTACACAAAGTGCAAGGTCGTAGTGATAATTTATAGAAAAGTCAGCAACAATGGGTTTGAAATAAGTTCTAAAATTTCACCCAAAACAAAAAAATAGCCCAACATTTTTCTAGTAAACTAGCCCAAAGAATATATGTAAAAAAACCGAACAAAAAACACAAACATAGCAACATTACCTAAACATAACAATAAACCCTATTAAATAGTCCATCTGAAAATTAGTTAGCCGAATTAATTTAAGCCCAAAAATAAATAAGCCCAAAAACAATATTTATTTACCTTTGTATTAATCTAGCCCAGAAGAAAAATCCAATATGCAAACACAACCCTTTAAGGCCTATAACATAAGATAGGCTGAGCCTCTACTCATAAAGTTCAAAACAAAAAATGAAAAAAAAAATCGTATTATAACCCAATGACATCCCACAACAACTACATACAATGAGACAGACTTTTGATTAAACAAAAAAAAAGCCCAACAAGAAAGCAACTAAAATAACCATGAAACCCAACCCACCAAATATTTAAAAAAATACTTCATACCATTAACAGGAGCTACCAATACACCACTTTAACCCAAAAATGGAAATGACAATAAAAAACAAAAATGGGAGTCCACAAACATGTTCAATCAAAAATAATAGATATCAGTCCATTTTCATTTTTTCTCTTTTTTTTTTCCTTTTAGTTTTTTAAATTTTCTAATACTCAACTAAACTAGTCTTAAAATTAAACAGTATAAATCAAATACATAAATATTCTTCACAACACATAAGTCATTAATAATAGATTATAAATTCATAAAAAAATAGTAATCATGCATTAATCAACATCAAAATCAAAATCCATAAAAATACAAATAATGCTACTTTGAAACAACTACAACAATAAGAAAATACATTTATCTTATGCAAAATAAAGCCCTAAGTAGTGTCAAATTTTCAATTCCAGCTTGAATCTTCCATTCTCTATTTTTATTTTTATTTTTATTTTTATTTTTGTTGTGTGTGTGGAGTGTGATTGTATGTGTGTGAAGTGTATGTTTGTGTGATTGTGTGCTTGTGTATGACTGTGGTAGGAATAAAAAAGAAGAGTAAGTAATAGTAGTTAGTAAGAAGAAATAAAGAAAATGAGGGGGTGGTTGATTAGGTGCCTTGGCTGAGTGGGATAAGGTTGGGAATTGAGACAAAAAATGGAAAAGGTGTCTTGGGGTGTTGAGAAAAATACAAGCTATTAATGAGAATTATTGGGAAGCGGTGTTTCTTGAGTGAATTTGGCTGAGAATGGGATATAGGAAAGGGGAAAATTCTTAATATAGATTTACTTCACGGTAAGTGGGATCAATTTCTTAATTCATATTAATTCATATCACTTTAATTCATTAAAAATAAACTTTTTAAGATGACGTGGATAAATATAGACTAAAGGATCTATCCAACTTACCTTTTTTTTTTTTTTTTTTTTTAAACCACATCAAATTTTTACCTCCTTTTTTAAATAATAATAAAAAAAAAATCACGTCAAAATTTTTTGCTGGCTCTAATTGTCAGCCAATAACTTTTGGAATTCGAGAAAGTTGGGCACGAGTCTCGAGAAAATTTGGCTCGATTCTTATCTCGATTTCTTGCAAAATAAGAAAAAAAAAACTTAAATTTATCAAAGTATTCTAATAATCATAAGTTTTTTTCAATATATATATATATATATATATATATAAATTTTTATTTGAAATAACACCCGAAATACTATTGTACACTTAAAAGTGCACATTTGGGACAAAAAAATATAATTTTAAAAATAACTCCAAAATGGATTCCAAAAGTTACCAAAATTTATCAATATGTGTAAAAATATAAAAGTGAATTTAGGAAGTATAAAAATTAGAAAACGACACTCATGTGTGGGAAGGCCGTTTTGCCCTTTCGTCTTAAAATTTATTTTAAAATGATTATTTCACCTAGAAAATGTAAATTTTGTTAAATTGGGAGTTTGTATTGAAAAACACAAAAAAGTTTAAAAATTTGCCCTAGCGATAAAAAGCACATCAAAATTCAGGGTCTACAAGCAGTAAATGAATAAAATTAAATAAAGTCAATAAACCAATAGCAAGTAAAAACACATATCGCACATAATAAAGTTTAGAAATGTACCTTCCAGAACGTAAAAGTGTTGAAGTTCTAACCCTAATTAAAATGAGCAAACGGGTCCAAAACACCCCTTCCCCTTCTTTTACCCTAGTATTAGAGCAATATTAAAATGCTAAATTTAATTACAAATTAATTATATGATTTAAGCAAACAATAATATTATCACCTAACAAAGTAATTTAAATAATTAAAATTATGCCAATTAATAAAAAAAAGTAGCTAAATAATAATGATTGAAAGGAAACGGACTTAACTGAAATAAAATCTAAATTTTAGAGACCAAAGTGTAAAATTTATAAACAATTAAAAGGGAAAAACACAAGAAACCATAACGTTATAATGCTAAAATAACAACTAAAAAGAAAAAATAAACTCAATTAAAACCAACCTAAACTTCTAGAGACTTAATTGCAAAACATAAAAATTTTAAGGGCACATTATAATTTAAAACAAAGCTCAAACTCAACATTATAATTCCAAAAAGTCTAGCGATTCTAAATTGCCTATTATAAAACTTTTGGACCCGATTGCAAAAACTACAAAACTACAAGAGTAAAAATTGTAATTTTGGAAAAAGTTTTGAGGATAAAAAATGCAAGTACTACAAAATTTTGTATCCTAAGAACAATTCTTAATTACAAGGACCTAATTAAAAAACAATCAAAACTACACTTTTTGGAGTCAATTCGGATATCTTTAAAAGTTTATGATCAAATTAGAAATTGAGGAGAACTTGGAGGGCTAAAGTGAAAAATTTTGAAATCCATTGGGATGGCAGACGATCATCTTCAACCTCAAGATTCAAGCCATTTTTTTTTTTTTTTCTGTTTCTTCTATTTTTTCTCAAAACTCAACCAAGGGTCTGTTAGTTTCAACTGAAAACATTTTCTAAAAAATAATTTCTCCAACTTCCAGTATCGTCTTCAATGGCTTGTCAAGTAATTTTTGCAAATTTTTGAGATTCTGATCCTAACATATCTAAAAGTCACTGCACTTGTTCTGAAAATTTGACCTAGCCATTTTCATGAGAAAAAATCCACTACCCAAACACTGTATACTCTTTGCTAACCTACTAAACTCCCAAGTTGATCGATACAATTTGATTAATACCCTGTTGACCAAACCCTACACTGGGGCAAGTTTTTTTCATGAAGGTAAAAAATTGTCTAGGCTGGCTCATGTCACATCTACTTGAAAATAGAATGTATTCTTTGTCTCAATTGTCGTGGGAATCTAGGATGACGCTTTGGCCATTCGTTTCTCTATCCAAACACAGTATATCTTTTGTTGTCCCCTTTGAGCCATCATAAATGACAATTTCGTTTTAATAAAGTCCTTGATGACCACCTCCTTACACTGGGGGATATTTCAGATGATAGAGTCAATAAGTCCCCTCTTGGTTATATATTCCTTGCGCTGATTGGCATGAGAGTTTGGAATGATGTTTTCACATTCGTTTATGCTATCTATACACTATATACCCCTTGCATCCCCTTTGAGCCTCCAAAGCTGAAGCTTTCATTTCATATGCATCTATTGATCGCATCCCTAAACTGGATAGGAAAGAATTTGAAGATTTATTCAGGTAAAGTGACATTTCTAGTATAAAAGATCACAAGAAGTGAGTTTTCAAAAAAACAAAAACAATCATAATTTAATCAAAGTCATAAACCAAGTGACTCTGTGTGCCAAATGCATCAACAATGTGAAAGTGTGATTTTTGGAAATCAAGTGGTTCAGCTTAACAAATGTACCAAATAATGCAAAAGTGTGATTGTGAAATCAATGCTCAACATGCCAACAATGTGAAAAGCATGATGGTAATTCAAGTGTTAGCAATCTCACGTGGAAGTCTAAAAGGTAAGGTGTTGTGTTAGAATATGGTCAAATTGCGATATAATGCTCATTGCTGATTTGGTAAAAGTTTTGAAGCCTAATACTAGGGCAAGTATAAGAATCAATTAGCGATCAAAGGTTACATTTCTCTGAAAGAATTTTGTTTTAACTATCTCTTTCCAGCCACATTACAAGCCCATAAAGTCCATTACTGATTTTTCTTAACTGACAATCACAAGAACCAAACTTTTTTGGCTTTATGTTTTTTTTTTCTAGTGATCACAAGGATAATGACAATCACAAGAACCAAACCTTTTTGGCTTGTTATGTTTTTTTTTTTTCTAGTGATCACAAGGATATGTCCCATGATGTATAATTTTAGCTTTCTCTTCTAGCCACATTACAAGCTAATAAGGTTCATATGCTGACTACATTCTCATAGCAAATACAGGTACAGAACTACTTGCTTTTATCAAGATGTGGTGATGAGTCGACTAGAGTCAAACAAGATTGATACAATCCTTGATATAGTCTTAAATGCTAAAATGTCAAACTGTCTTCTCCTCAACCACGTTGTAACACTGGCAAAGTCCATGTCACTAGTTTGTTAAGTTTAACTAACAAGAAAGAGCCTCTGTTTTCCCAAACACCAAACCTATAAGAGAGTGACTCAACAAAATTTGTCTTGTTCTTAAAGGTTCATGATGTGATTCCTGTAATAAGTTTGTTTATATTTATCACTGTTTTCGAGTAAAGTGCATTTTTCCCTTTATTAAAAATAAATAAATAAAATAATAAATAAAATCATCAAGTGAATCATTTCTTTGTTTTATGTTTCTAGGTATATGTCTTTTTGTATATGTTTTCCCCTACATACATATGGAGCATCCTATTTAGCAATATCAAGTTAAGGGATTTTTTTTTTTGGTTCATGAATACTGACACTAGGGCAAAATTTTATGGAAATAGCAGGGTTTGGATCCATATTTTTTGGGCTAATCAATTAGAAGATTTAAACGGGACAAAATTTGAAGCAAGATTTGAAAATTGGGGCAATTTTTTTGAAATTGAGTATCTGAGATTAAAAGAGACATTGGAACAATTTGTTGTATGTCTCAACATTGGTGATTCTCAGCAATGTCATATTAAGATGTGCTAATGAATCTACGAGGTATATTTGAAAATCAAGTGATGCACCCCATAACTCCTCACTACAAATTGAAGTGATGCACCCCATAACTCCTCACTACAAATTGGATTTTAGCATCCATCATACTCTTACTGTCATTTTAAAAAGAAAAAAAACACATTCTTTGCATTCTATTGGCTTTTATTTGCAGCTCACAAGTTGCTTCTCAAGTTTCAATATTTCAACTGATTTCATTTTCAAAACTCAGTTAAATTTTCAAAATCAGTTCTCAAGTCTACATCCAAAATTTCTAACTTCTCTAAATATCAAAATTTCAAAAAGAGTTCGCTACATTATCCAGCTTTTGATTTTGAAAAATTACGTTCTTTGTACCTCTAGTGTATTCGATTTCCCCAACTTCATTACAAGTACTAGCCAATTTTACCAAGGCAAAAAAACCAATTCCCCAACTTTACCGTGGGAATCGTCCAATATTACTGAGGCGAGAATCATATTTCTCTAGCTCTACCGTGGGAGCCAACTTTACCATGGGAACTACCTGACTTTATCGAGGCAAGTATCAAATTTCTCCAACTCTACTGTGGGAACCACCTGATTTTATCGACGCAAAAAAGATTTTTCCAACTTTACTGTGGGAACCACTCAACTTTATCGAGGCAAGAATTAAATTTTCCCAACTTTACAGTGGGAACTAACACGACTCAACAGTGGCAATCTCCCCGAAGTTACCGTGGTTGAGATCTTTTACGCCTGATCATACCATAGCAATCTCTCTGATTCTACCGTGGTCAATAAAATTTTATGTTTGATTCTGTCGTGGTCATTTCTCTGATTTTCCTGAGGTTGAAAACTTTTAATGCCTGATTCTACCGTGGCATTCTTCCCGACTTTACTGAGAGAAAGCCCAATTCTACTATAGCTATCACCTGATTCTACTGAGGTAATATTTCAATCCCCAATTATACCGAGAAATGCCCGATTCTACCATAGCTATCAGTAGATTTTACCAAGGTGATATTTCAATCCTGGATTATTCCGAGAAAAATACTCGATTCTATCGTGACAATATACCCAATTCTATTGAGATAACATTTTAATTCCCTACTATACCAAGGAAAATATTTGATTCTACCATGGGAATACACCCGATCCTACCGAGGTGGAATTTTTATCGATTCTATCGAGGAAAGTGCCAACTAGTTACCATGGTAAAGCAAGATTTCAAGTTACTTTTATTTTAAAGTCACTTCAATTCCAGTATTTCAATCAAGCAATTAAATGTCAAAGCCATTTCAATTCCAGTTTATCAATTCGATGTTTACATTTAAAAGCTGCAGCATAAGTTCCATTTCTTTGATTCGAAAATTTAAATTTCAAAGTCATTTCAATTTCAATCAATTTGAATGTTTAAATTTCAATATTATTTCAATTCTAGTTTATCAATTCAATATTTATATTTCAAAGCTACAACATAAGTTCCAATTCGTTGATTCTAACATTTAAATTTCAAAATTATTTAATTCTAGTAGGTCAATTTGAATGTTTGAATTGCAATGTTATTTCAATTCATGTTTGTCAGTTTTAATGCTTGAATTTTAATGTTATTTCAAGTCAAATTTGTAAATTCAAATGTTTAAATTTCGGAACGATATTATAAACTTTAGTCTATTGATTTGAAAATTTAAATGTCAAAGCTATTTCATGTTCAAAGTTCAAATGTGTCAGTTTTAGTGTAGTTTAGAAGACAAAATCGTTTTTGTTCCAATCCGAGCTTTTAAATTTCACAGTCATTTTTAGTTTCATCCATCGGGAGGGCAATATTCCTAGTTGTCGAATTTCGTCCATCAAGAAGACAGTATTCCAAGTTATTTAAGTCGTTTTAATTCCAGTCCATCAATCTGAATATTTAGGCTTCTAAGTTGCTATTTCATCCATTAGGAGGATAGTATACCTTGTTGCTATTTCGTCCATCGAGAGAACAGTATCCTTGGTGAATTGTCCATCTACAGGATAGTATCCCAAATTATCATTCGAATGCCTGCATTAGTATTCCCAGTCTTGACTATGAATTATGTGGAATACGTAGGCAACTCAATCAAAGTTCGATCACCGTGGCACTTTTCAAGTCATTTTATTCAGTGCTGGAAGATTTTCTGTTAGTTACTAGCTTCTCATCATAGTGCAACCTAAACTACGTTTGACTTGATTCTTAAGGCGTATGGGATACCTAGGCAGATCAATTAGAGTCTGGTCACATTTTATCACTTTCATTATATTTTATGTCTCTTAATCTTGAAAAAAAACAAAAGCAAATTGAGTTGGCTATTCAAAGTATATCTTTTTGCTTTGTTTCTTGCACTTAATCTTTCTATATTTTCCTTTAACATCTGTGTGAAAAAAAAACATGAACAAGTTCGTATTATGTCTTTTCATACAGGTACAATAGGAATCCTATATCTACACTCTAAGGAGTAGGCCACAAGATCAAATTCAAAGGCATTATGAGAACTCTTACACCAAAAATTGGAATTTCAAAGAGTCAAGTGTATGTCTGGCAGAAAATTATTGCATCTCTCAAAGTTGAAGAATGGGGGCAAGATACTCAAAAGATTTAAGGATATAGAAATGGCCAAGTCAAAAGCATGGTAGAATAGCATAGGTTTTGTTTTGTATTTTATTTATGTAGTAGATAGAGTAGGAAACAACAATGGTGGTGGCAGTGGCAATGGCTCTATCTCAAAACGTTAGAATCCTTCATGAGTGGCAATATCCTTCTTCATTCAAATTCTCTTCCATTACCTCAAAACTTCACATTCATCAAATCAACTCAATAGTTTTCAGTCCTTATGCAGTAATATTAATTTGTATCTGGTTGCTAGTTAATTTGGTTAAAATTTGATGTTCTATAATCTTTGTCTATAACCTCTTCGAGCTTCCAACAAAGAGGGACAAGCCGTAGATACCAAATTTTGACGCATTTTTTACCATTAAGTGCCAAATCGGTCAAATTTTCAAATATTTTAGGCTTTTTGAGACAAAGTCCCAATTTCACAAAAATTCTCATTTTTTAGATAAAATAATCATTTTGAATCATTTTTTGAAATGGAGGGTGAAATGGTCTTTTGGGGCTTAAGTATTATTTTTCTAATTTTTAATGTTCCGAAGTTCAAATTCATATTTTTGAATATTTCGGTAAATTTTGATAACTTTTGAATCTCGTTTTGGGATAATTTTTAAAATTAAATATGCAAATTTGATCCTAAATACACGCTTTTCAATGATAGCCCTTAGGTGTCATTTTGAACGAAAAATTGATATTTTTGCGATATTTTTATACTTTCAATGGTTATTAGAACATTTTGCAAATTTACCTTTTTTGTCGTTTTGTATGAAACCGAGACAAATTGCAATGCCAAACATTAATCAATGTTCATTCATTGAGTTTTGTTTCACCAATTTCGAAACCAAAAAAATGTCATTCCACCACTTTCGACAATCACATCACATTAATTCTTTTACCAAACTAATACTCAAAATCCTTTCATAGTCTACATAACCACTCACAGCTAACCCAACCTTTTCAAACTCACTCAAACACCCAACCCTATCAGCCATCACATTACACCTTTTTCCCATTTCATTCACTTCATAATTCCTTCACTAAGATAATCGTTATCATCACCATCAACATCTATCCTCATCACCAACATCGTCATTTTACCCAATACCCCATATCACAAACCATCACTTATCCCCTTTTAATACACTCTCCGATAACACCCCCTTCCTTGGTTCACGGCTTCTCCCTCCAATCTCTCCTTTTTCCTATTATTCTTCTTCCTCCGTACCAGCACACACAAGCACACAAATCACACAACACACACATAATGACAAACCCACACAACAACAACGCACATTTTTTACACGCAAACACTTGCATCTATGAACAAGCAAAGGAGGGAGAGCTGTTACAACGAAGGAGGAGCACCAGCTTTGTCGAAGTCCATTTCAACTCTACTACTAGAGATTCTTCAAAGCATTTTAAACTTGTCTCACTTTAGTCTTAATCCAATATGTCTAACATGATGAAATCATGTGTGAATCCATTAATAGCTTCAAGTGCTCCTTTATATTGGTGTATGAGATGACTAGATTGATTTTCTTTTAATGTACCATATATCCATACGGACTTTGTGTTGTTTTCTGCTTGGGAAATTGATTTGATAGTTGTTTTAGTTGAAGGAAAATTATAGGAATACATACTTTAGAAACAATTTAAAGCAGAAGTGGGCTGGTTTCATATATGTCCACCAAATGCTTGACAAAATGTTTAATAAAAAATTTCAACCAAACATGACAAATTTGATTCAAATTTGATTCGTGATGGCTTTTGCTGTCTGCAAAGTTTATTAGTAAACAATTTTCTTCACAATTTTCTACTAAAAGCGGGAGGAATAGGGATGAATCTTGTGAGATAGGTTCATGTGGGTCTTGAAGATAGCCCTCGGGTCTCCTTTATTTTTTTATTTTTATTTTTTATTTTGCTTTTTACGTTGTTTTCTTGTTCAATCTTGTTAAATTTGTAATTTCCAAATCACAAGGATCGTTTTGATGTAAAATTTATGAGATTTAGAGTCTGTTCGGTTGACTGTAACATGTTTTCATTGAGAAAATATTTTCTTTTCAAAAAAAATTTCTAAGAAAATAAGAGTTTTTCTTTCATTTTCCTGTGTTTGGTTAGACTTTCTGAAAATATCACCAATGAATTTTCTTATGAGTCTATGCTCCAATCTGGGTTCCCACCACCCATAATCAACCTCCACCGCCGATACGACCACCATCCAACAAAAACAACAGAAATTGCAACAACAACGATCCATCACCCCAAAATAGTTAAAGGATTGGAAATTTTGTTTGAATCTCTATACGAATTCATTTTTTTTTAAAAAATGCTTCTTAAACCGTTTCTCTCTTCTCTTCACTGCTGTCAAACTCCATTCCTTCTCTCTTCAGAACTACCATATTAAGATTTTGATGTGTTCTTGCCAAGGACTCGTGAAGATTTACCTAGAGCTGTAACGGGCGTAAGTGATTGTAATGTTGAGAAGAACACAAAAGATAAAGGGGCCGGGGACTACTGCTGGTGAAGTCGTTCGCCGGTAAATTTGCCGGTGCAAATTCAAAAGGCCGATTGGTTGATTAGGTTTTTTTTTTGTCTAATTTCTATTTCAAAGACAGCCAAGGACGAGGGCAATTAATGCGAAATGTACATTAGTTCTACGCCAATTAGAGAAAATATTGCAAGCTATTAAAGACCATAACGATGATAAATAAAGAAAAATATAACAGCAAAAGAGACACAAAAATTTATGTTGTTCGGTTAAATTGACCTACATTCACGGTTGAAAGGAAAGAAATCCACTAATTTAAGAGGAATACCAATTTGGAGAAATCTCAACAAAGCCTAAAAGAGAGCCCAAACAAAACACTCGAAAACCTAATAGAGTCGTAATAGACTAAAGGCCCTAAAAGACCCAATTTGCTCTCACCAAAAGGTATACACATATAAAAGAAAATGGGCTATAGGTACCACTATAACAAAAGTACAAGAGAGCCAAAATAAGACAAAAGACAAGATGGCCATAAAAGCCTTAAAAGTCCACTAAAACTCTTTTGATTTGGTGCACTTAGAACCTTAACTAAGACCCTTAATTTATAATCTTGAATGAAAGAGTAAAACTCTTACCTAACTGGTATAGGATAAAACAAAAGTTACAAGGAATACTCATAGGAACAAGATAGCCAAATGTATGCATAAGAATTGCATGCAGAATATGAACACAGGCTTTTTAGCTCAAACCTGTTCTTTTGGGCTCATTCCAGAATCCATACATGAGACCAAATGAACACTATCATGCAATATAACTATACAACAATTACAAAAAAAAAGTATAAAACTTTTGAACTAAAATGTTTTAAACACATGCTATATACACACAATTAATTGATCACTCTTACAAACAATGTATTTATTTGAAAATTTTCAAAGAACATTATCTCTTGAAAAGTTTGAATGTGACCCTAGGACTACAACTTAGCAATAGATTTCGTCCTTAAACAGATTTTTGCTAGCATAATTGTGAAAACTTATTGGTTTGAAAGTTCCCCGGTGTGAATCACGGGAATCCATGAAAGATCGAGTAACATTCTCAGACCTTTAAGATATTCAAAAACTTTACAATAGTAAGATACAATTTTCTAGAAAAATCTCTTATCATTTTTTTACAACTTTTAGATGGAATGTAAGAAAAGGGGAAAGAAAAAGACAAAGAAATTGAGTTAGAAAAATCGGTCATGCCTTATAGGGGATCCCTTCTTATGCTAGGGTTGGCTTAGCATGGAAATGCAATCTTGAGGGGTTGGAACTATACGATACCTGATAGACCCAACCTACCCACTTGTTAATGTTTGGCACTGAAATTCTTGATCCATCAACTTTTGCTTAAACCATCAACTCCATCTAATAACGAATGTGGCGACTCGATCTTCAAAGTGACACTCTTGGAAAGCGGGATACGATATGAATAGATCAAGCAATTTATACAACTCGTGAAGACACAAGCGAAATGAATATATTGAAGACATATACGCTTCAAAGAATGGCTTATGATAGAATGTGAAGGGAACATTGTGCTAGTCATTAACGATAGAGTATCATAAGATTCAAAGACACATCATATTTACTCGTAAGAAGGTAATTAGTGTCTTTTCCTTTAGGTAATATAGTCTTGAGAGAACTATGTAATTGAATAGATTGGGTACTTTGGATGACTCGTGAACAAGCAAAGAGAATTTCACTCCAAAGACAGTCACATTATATTTTCTATGAATTGCTGACCTATGTCTTATCTACTAAGCAAGGAATTGGTGAAAAAAATTTCTCCCGATGGATCGAGTAGTTTGGATAGTCCACCAAGAATTGATAGGATCACTGATTTAACTTCGTCTTGATCATGCCAAATCATTTTGCAATTTACTTAGTTATGAGTATGTTGTAACAAAATTTGGCCTCAGTTATTTGTTCTTGAAAGAATACATACTCATTTGATATAACTTTTAAACTTAATGTCCATATACTCAAGACTTTTACCAATTTTATTAAAATGGACAAAAAGTGATTGTCAAAATCTCATCTAAGTAAATTAATCTAGACCTGGATTTGTGCCCTCATGTTGCTTGATTTTGAAGCAGGTCTCAGGTTTGGGTCCTTACCTTGTATACTACTCTTTTGGATGATAGAAAAATATACTAAGATAACGTGCATGTCTTATTGGGTTATGTATCCAAGACAAAAGGGATGGTTCATTTCTACCACAGGATATCCGAAATGGTATTCTCTCTATTGCTCATGCATGATACTAGTTATTAAAATGAGTAAAAATATAAAAATTGAAACATGCTCTAAGGTGCCCCATTTTAGAAGTCGAGGTAAGCCTAAAGTAAAATGCAATGTCCTAAGAATATAATTTAATGCCAATTCCTTGATGAATTTACAAAGATAATCCTATAAGAGTACAAACATAAAGAGTGGATACAATTGTTTAGGAAAAAATATATAAATTTACCTTATTTATGAAACATTACAACTCAACCTAAGGGTACAAGTATGACAAGGAAACCTGAGAGATAACATATATAAACTCTTGAATTTACAATAATAAAACTATGACGTTATTTTGATTCTTGGGGCATGAGGTGCAATAGACAAAAATTTAAATGTACAAAACTTGGGGAATCGGGAGTGGCTTGCTAAAAGATGCAGCACTTTGCCGAAGGCTCTTTTCTAGGGCTCATGACATGCTAAAAGTGATAGAATAAGAATGTAAAGACAAAAAATAAGAATTTAAAATACTATGAAAGTAAAATTACGCACGAGTATTATCCCTCCCCTCGTGCCTAGTGTCCTATCAGGGATTTGAGAGGCTCTATCATATGGGTAATCTACATGTTGCATGAATTTGGGTTCACTAATGCAATCTAGACTCTACACACATTTATGGTTCCCAAACGTTCATACCGAGGGACCCAAAAAGTATCATTCGTCAATTCCAAGGGTCCCAGGTCGGTGGCTCGAGTTTAACTCATTCAACATAGGTATAGGCTCGTTGCATCCCATACGCTTACGTCTATATGAGGTCCAAATCCTAAAAAGGAAGTGGGACGATGCCCACTAGGTTATGTAGATGAGTGATGAACGATGTGTTCCCTCGAGGCAGAGGGATTTAAAAACCCAACATTTATTCAAAGTAGAGAATTCCCTAATAATCCACAATTTCAATATGTAAATAACAGAATTGGAAACACAAGCAAGTTTAAATACCAAAACATAACTGTACAAGAAAACTTAAACAAGTACATCTATCAACATGCCCATGTAGTTCAAAAATTATAAACAAATAGTAACTATAAACAAAATAAAAATAAATCAGACAAATACACAACAACATAATAAACAACATAGAGAAATGCACCCAAAATATCCAAACTCAACATGAAAAGGGGTTAATAAATAGGAAACATGATTAAATCGAGTGTTTGGAGTCTCTAGTATCCCCAGTGGAGTCACCAAGCTATCGCATCCTATTTTTCGATGGGAAAAATGAAATAATAAACAAATAAAGAGAAAACAAATAAATGTAATAGTAGTACAAAAATAAGGTCTAAATGGGACTTAAAAATGCAATGTTTTGAAGACCCTAAAATAACCTAGAATAGAGTTTTTAAAAATAAATAAATAATCAATAACGGAATTGCCGTTCGGTGTATGAAATGCATCATAGAAACTAACCTAAAGCTAAAGAAAGGAAAAAAAAATCCTGAAGGTCAAAGTTTGCAAAAATGTTTAAGACTTTGAATAATAAAGGAACAAAAGAAATAATAGCGCAACTATATACTAGACAACTCCTAGTCTACGATAACAAAAGAAAAGGATTGGGGAGTTCTATTGAGGAAAGGGAAAACTAGACTACTCTATGGGTAATCTAGGCACCCTTTCACCCCCGGTAAGAACTGGTTGTGAGATTTAATTCATGTTTCCAAGAAATTAACCCTAATTTATATTAAGTTTGAATAGAATAAAATGATGATAAATGAACAGTAAAACATGCAGAGAAAATTCATGGAACGGGGAATTCGATGCCAACGTTGGACTGACACGAGAGGGGAATGTTTCCTACACCAGCGTTGGACTATTTTTAAAGCTTCGATCTCTTTTTTTCTTCTCACAAATTTTTCGTATTCTTCTTCTCTCATCCGAAAGCCCTAACCCCAAATCCTTAAATTCTTCCTACCTTATCTTCACCAAAAATCACTTCAAACTCCACACCTACCACCAATATCATCTTATTTTTCTCTAAGAACATCAAAGCAAGCATCTTTTTGAGAATTTTTGGAAAAAATTTGGCTTCAAGGGGGATTGACACACAAGCAATTCTCGGAAAAATTTTAATCTGAAAAATAACAGGTAATATCCTTCCTTGAAATATTAGTTGTAATTGGCAATTTTTGGAGTTTTGTGGATTAAATTGTGGCAAATTTGTGGTATTTAATTCTGGACAAGTAATTGGTGCTTATTTGTTTTAGAAGAATTGTGATTTTAAATTATCCAATTGTTGGAATTATTGGTTTGATTTGTGAATTGAGTTGAATTAGAATATTCAAAAAAATTTCGGGAATTTGTGGTGTTGATTTTTGATTAAAGGTTGAAATTTTGAAATTGGTGATTGAATTCCATTTGCATAAAGAAAATGACGAGAGGGGTATATGGTAGTGTTGAGAGAAGAGTTAGAATGAGAGAAAGAGAGGGACTAGTTCTCTCTCTCAAATCTGGAGAGGGTACGAACGGAGAAGGGGGTTTGGAACAACCATTTGAGGGTGATGAGCAAATTGAGCCTCAATTCTCAAGTGATAGGGCTCAACAATTATTTAAGAATAACGAGAAAGATGAGGTGATTAGAGAAAGAAATTTTGACCTATCCATGCATTGGGGATTATATGAAAATGCAAGGAGAGCGATAGAAGAACAAATTAGGTCAATGCATTGGGAGGGTTTTAACACTCAGGTTGACCCCGGGGCTACCCAGTTAGTCAAAGAGTTTCATTATAATTTATGTGAGTTAGAAGATGGCAAGGTGCGCATACGGGGGATTTTGGTAGATTTTAGTGCTGATGTGATAATGCGTATTTCAGCATACCCCCCGTACTTTCTAGTCAATATTTGACATTCTTGAACAATAAAAATAAGGATATGAATGCAATTAAAGATGCCACTTGTGATAGAAGGGTAGAGTGGATTAAGAGTATTTCGTTTGCCACTGAATTAAAATTTGCTCGTCAAGGACTCTCGCTAGTAGCTAAGTTATGGTTTTATTTTATTAGTAGCCGCATTTGGGGGTCCAATGCTGTGAACTTTATCCAAAGGGACAAAGTACTTTTAATTTATGCCATCATGATTGGGGTCTCGGTGAATGTTGGTCACCTTATTAGGCAGGGATTTTTAGAAAGTGGTAGGTCGAGACGACCCATTTTTTAATCTCTTAGTCTAGTTCACCATCTTTGCACCACAGCGGGTTGCCCGATTGGTCAATTGGAATCATTGGCACATCCTAAAGGAAGGATCAATCGGGAATATGTAGGATGATGAGAGAATATGAAAAGCACTACCAGGTGGAGCACCCTACCCAGCCACAGCCACAACCATCACCACCTCAGAGAACTTCAATGACTCCGATACCCCCAAATTTGGTATTTAATGCTCCGATAAATGAAGAAGAAATGAATGATCAACAAGGGTACTGGTCGTACAGTCAAATGGTAATGCACTTCAACAACTTGACCATTACTAGAGAAGGTTTAAAGGTTACTTCATTAGACACTTGTGTCCAGCCACCATCAACTCCAGCATAGCACTTGGGTCCAAAGATAGTGAATTAGACTAGGGACATAAAATATGGGTCGTCCCGACCTACCACTCTCTAAAAATCCCTGCCTAATAAGGTGACCAACATTCACCGGGACCCCACTCATGGTGGCATAGACTAAGAGTACTTTGTCCACTTTGGATAAATCTCACAGCATTGGACCCCCAAATGCGGCTACTGATAAAATAAAACCACAATTTAGCCACTAGCGAGAGTCCTTGACGAGCAAATTTTAATTCAGTGGCAGACGAAATTCTCTTAATAGACTCTACTATTCTATCACAAATGGCATCTTTGATTGCATTCATATCCTTATTTTTATTGTTCATGAATGCCAAATACTAACTAGAAGGTACGGTGGGGTATGTTGAAATACGCATTAATCACATCAGCACTAAAATCTACCAATTAATCCCCTATATGCGCACCTTGCCATCTTCTAACTCACATAGATTACAACGAAACTCTTTGACTAACTGGGTAGCCCAGGGGTCAACTTGAGTGTTAAAATCCTCCTAATGCCTTGACCTAATGTGTTCTTCTATTGCTCTCCTAGCATCTTCATATAATCCCCAATGCATAGATATGCCAAAATTTCTTTCTCTAATCACCTCATATTTCTCGTTATTCTTAAATAATTGTTGAGCCCTATCACTCGAGAATTGAGGCTCAATTTGGTCATCACCCTCAAATGGTTGTTCCAAACCCCCTTCTCCGTTCGTACCCTCTCCGGATTTCCTCTTTCTAGAACTACTCCCTCTCTCTCATTCTAACTCTTCTCTAAGAGAAGCACTGCCATATACCCCTCTCGTCATTTTCTTTATGCAAATTGAATTCAATCACCAATTTCAAAAATTCAACCTTTAATCAAAAATCAACACCACAAAATCACAATCACAAATTCTCAAAAAATTTTCAAATATTCTTCTAATTCAACTCAATTCACAAATCAAACCAATAATTCCAACAATTGGACAATTTAAAATCGCAATTCTTCTGAAACAAATGTCACCAATTACTTGTCCACAATTCAATAATTAAGCACCACAAATTTGCCAAAATTTAATCCACAAAACTCCAAAATTGCCTTCAAAAATTGCCAATTACAACTAATATTCCAAGGACACCTAATATTACCTGTTCTTTCTTGGATTGAAATTTTTCCAAAAATTGCTTGTGTGTCAATCCCCCTTGAAGCCAAATTTCTTCCAAAAATCCTAAAAAAGATGCTTGCTTTGATGTTCCTAGAGAAAATAAGATGATATTAGTGGTGGGTGCAGAGTTTTAAGTGATTTTTGGTGAAGATGAGGGAAGAATTTGAGGATTTGGGGTTAGGGCTTTTGGATGAGAGAAGAAGAATAGGAAAATTTTGTGGGAAGAAAAGAAGAGATCGAAGCTTTAAAAAATTTTCTGGCAGTCGAGATCACAGTCTCAGTTTACAGATGTGATCGTGATCTGCCCTGATGTCGAGATCACGATCTCAATTTTGAGACCGCGGCCTCGAACATTTGAGATTGCGATCTCAACTCGGTGCAAAAATAGCCTTTGCGGAAGTTTAGAGTTGAGACCACGATCTCAAATTTGAGATCGCGGTCTCGACCAAATGACGTTTCTGCCCTCTAGAAGTTTGAGTTTGAGATGCAGAATGTAGTGTGAGAAAATATTTACAAAATTATATATACATAACAAAATAAAATAATAACCATATAAGCACATAAAACATACGGCTCCATTTGGATAACAAATAATAGCTATTATTTGGCAAATATTATTTCGCTTTTGACTTTAATGATTTTTGAAAATAATGTTGACAATTGAAATAATTGTTTAGATACAAAATAATATTTCAAAATAATCATTTGGATTGCAAATAACAAATGGGTATTATTTGATTTTCATTTTTTTAACTATAAAGAATTATAAATTATAGTAATTAGACATTATGGTTACCAATTCATTTGGCCGGAGATTACACGTTAATACATTTGTATTTGTATACAATATTTGATGAGTTCTCGAGAGGGGGCGAATGATTAAATCATTGTTCGAAGAATACTTAAAAAACACATTGAACTCTTTATTAGCAATAGTTCGATGGCTCGTGTTTAGCAGTTGGGTTTAAGGAATGAAGCTCCGAACTCAAATTGAGACAAATAAATAACCAATAATGACATTACAACATATGAATATAATCCAACAATAAAAAATCAAACAAAATCAAATGGAGACAAATAATTAGTGCATGATTAACAATGCCGATGGTAGTATGACAATTGAACGAGTAGCATACAATAATTAAGGTCATACCTTGTAGTACTAAAGCAAACACTCCTTGTAGTAGTTTTATTCGTAAATCGAGTGTACTAAAATGGGTGAGCTATCTTCTGTGGGTGTAGCTAAATATCACAAATGTGTTAATATATAACTGTCATAGTAAATGTTTAAAACTTAAACAACCATGAACATAAATATATCTTAGTTACCATTTGATCTCTTCCTTTTATATGGCATTTATTTAGCTGCAGTTGATTCCTGTAAATAAGTGTTAAAACATATTTAATCTTTTTGGAAAATCATACAATAAACACAAATTAAGAACAAGCCAACTTCATTAGTTATCATGCATAATAAGCTCAGAATGGTCCTATATTTTATGTGTCATTTATTGCATTTTTATGTATTGTAAGCAAGATTTGAGTCAATATTGAGTTTAATTTGGTTATCCTTTGTTTTTATAGGGTTGGAGTGAAAAAGGATTGAAAAGGATGAAAAAATAGAGAAAAATTCCAAAAATAAAAATGTGCATGAGTATGAAGAAAATCTGGACGCTGTTTCGCATTTTGAACACAACTTTCGTGTTCGAGATCCGATTGGTTTGATTCAAGATGTCTTAGGCTAAGAGAAAGAGTTACAACTTTGGTGTTTTATACTTTTTCAAATTCCATGAGCATCACGGTCAAAAGTATCGAAGTAAAAAATGGTGCACAGCTTCTTGAGGCCGCACATGTGCACGGTTTCCAAAAAGCAAGTTTTAAGTTTAGGGTTGCGCACACTTGCATTAGGATCAAGGCACGCACGTGCAAGCGTATTAGAAGGGTCATGGGATTTTTATTTTTCGATAGATTTCTTCATCTAGTTGGACTCTTTTTCTGCTATTTTCACGTTCTTATCCTTAGACAGGGATTATAACCCCAATATTTCTTATAAATATTCCTTGTAAGGTGAATAGAAAAGGACGACACTTCTTCTTTGTTTTTCATCATTAGCTTTTCAATAGAAATCTTGTGCATTCGTCCATGACACTTAGTGTTTAAAACCTTTTCTTGGTTGATGGAATTGAAGCCGTGGTTAATTCTAGTATGTTGTGAGACTTTTGTATTTGAATTTATTCACTTTTTACATCAATGATTGATTATTTTTCTGCATAAATTTTTATGGTTGTTGTCTTTAATTGCTATGATTGCAGAATAGATAGTGAATTAATGGAATTAATCTATAATTGGATTAATTTTTATTACTTTGTTGAATTCAATCTGTGAAACAACTACATTTAATAATTGCTCGATTAGCATTATTGAATTTAGAGAAAATAATCAACTAATTAATATAACCATGCGTGTTATTGTTATATTAGTCTAATTGTTCTTGCTAGTTTTTTATACTTCTATTAATTAACCTTTGGCGTATTTCTGGACTGATTATTAGTTAGGCTTAATTGGATTGCGTGTTAAAAATTAACCATCTTAGGGAAAAGATATAAGAATCGACTTTGAATTAGAATTTGGGATAATTTTTCAATCAGTGCTTGATATAAAAACTAAATTATCTTTGGTGTCAATGATCGACAAATAGAATTTCTATGATGGATATGAACTAGAACCAAGATCCTTCTTTTATTGAATTCCCTTCAATTTTAATTCCTGCAATAGTCTTCTCAGTTAAAATTATTCAAAACCTCCTTATTCATCCTAAGCACAATGTTGGAATCAATAGACTTCATTTCTGAGGGATGACTCGGACTCATCATTGCTATATTAATATAAAGAATTCAACTAATTTTGGCTGCTTCCGACGGCACTGACAAAAATTTTGGCGTTGTTACTGGAGATCGGTTTGATTTGTTTTTGTGTTATTAATTTATATTTTAATTTTCTTTTATTTTGTTATTATTTCTTTTAGTTTGATTCGAAAATACAAAGAACACTATACAAATTAGGGAAGGAGTTAAGATGTAGACAGCTAGGGGAAAATCAACTTTTTGACTTCATTTTTGCCAAGAATCAAGCAGAATAGGGTGAAACTAGCATGGCACAAAGAACTCTTCAAGAATTGGCGATGCCAACTTTAAATCAACAACCTTTTCGCATTACTTATCCTGATTTAGATGCAAATGTGAATTTTGAATTAAAATCTAAACTAATCCATCTTTTACTTTCTTTTCATGAATTGCCAAGTGAGGATCCAAGTAAGTATCTGAAGGAGTTTCACGTAGGTATGTACGAGTATAAGATCCACCGGGATTTTGGAGGAGTATATCAATCTAAAGGCATTCCCATTCTCACTTAAAAATTGGGCAAATGACTGGCTGTTCGATTTACCTTCAGACAATATTACAACCTGGTGAACAGGTTTTTTTGGGCGAAATATTTTCCAGCCTGCCGAACTGTGATCATAAAGAAAGAAATTTATGGGATAAGGCAACTCAATGACAAGTTCTTATATGAGTACTGGGAACATTTCAAAAAACTATGCCAGCTGTCCTCACATGAAATTAGTGACCCTTTATTGATTCAGTACTTCTATGAAGGCTTGTTGGTTAATGAGAGAAACATGATTGGCACCGCTAGTAGAGAGGCGCTGGATAATTTGACTATTGACACTATCCGTGAGCTGATTCAAACATGGCAGAACATTCTCAAAAGTTTGAAATGCGACGTGAAAGCATGTTAATGAGGTAAATATTTTATTTTTAGAACAACAAATGGCCAGTCAACTTCTGTTTTTGTATGTCAATTGGCTTCAGGAACTAGCAGCCTGAGTAAACTTGCGGAATTTGTTCGAACGAGGGACATCCGACAGAAATGTGTCCAACCATATAAGATGAGTCCCCAAAACAAGTAAATGCTCCAGGAGGATTTCCAGGACAACCCCGGGCGAATAATGTCGCTATTCTGATACATACAATCTTGGTTGAGAGATCATCCTAATCTCAGATATAGGAATCTTGCACAATAGTTACCTCAACAAAATTGAAAGAATTTCCAACCGTACAAGCCTCTATTTACTCAAAGACAAAAATCTAATCCACCTGCTCAATCTAATAAGTTTTTAGATGAAATGAAGAATGCTTTAAAAGCTAACACTATGCAATTTCAGCAGGACACCAAGTATAGCAATTGCAAAATCAAATGGGACAAATAGTAACAGCAATTAGTCGGTTGGAAGTGCAGAATTCTAGCAAGCTGCCCTCTCAAACAATTGTAAATCCTAAAAAAAATATTAGTGCAATCAATACTGTATTGACTTTCTTGGAAAAGAGGTTGAGGTGCCCAGCAAAATAGTTTCTAAACATGTTAAGGCTGAGAAGAAGAAGGCTGAAGCTAAAAAAGAAGTTGTTCTAGGCAACAAGAAAGAAAGTAAAGGTAAGTCAACTTTGTGGCCAGAATATAAACCTGAGCCACCGTTCCCTGAAGCATTAAAGAAGTTTGCAAAAGAGGACCCCGATAGAGAATTGTATGAAACTTTTCACAAGTGCGAGGTAAATATTCTTTTGTTAGATGCCATTAAACAAATACCTCGTTACACTATATTTTTGAAGGAATTGTGTACCCACAAAAGAAAGCAAAAAGAGACAGGTTAGAAAAGTAGAAGTTGGAAGTAATGTTTCGTCCATAATTTAGAAATCTCTTCCTCAAAAGCGCAAGGACCCAAGTATGTTCTCTGTTCCTTATAAGATAGGTCATACAAGAATTGAAAAAGTCATGCTAGACTTAGGTGCATCTATTAATATAATGCTATATTCTGTTTATGATGCATTAAAAATCAGACATTTGAATAAGACTGGCATGATAATTCAATTAGCTGATAGATCGTTGGCCTATCTGAAGGGAGCACTGGAAGATATCTTAGTTCAAGTTGAGAATTTGGTATTTCCTGCCGACTTTTATCTGCTTGAGATGGAAAAAAATGATTCTACTATACCTATGTTGTTAGGAAGACCATTCTTAACTACTTCTCAAACTAAAATAGATGTTTCTAATGGCAAACTTAGCATGGAGTTTGGTGAAACTAATGTTGAGTTTAATATTTATGATGATGTAGAATCTTCGGAACATACTAACCTTATTTTTGTGATTGATATGCTTAAACTCAGAATACAAGAAATGTCTGAACCGAACAGCGATTATGGAATGGAAGAGTGCTTGGATGAACAATTTTAAAAAAATCAGGAGAAATTATCTCCCAGTGCTAATTTGCAACAACGTATGTTAGCAATTAGCATATCATCCATGTCTTAGCAAACGAGTGAGTTTAGGTTCTAATATTTTACTAACTACTACTAAGAAGTTTGTGCTATTTATTGAGTAGGAAGCAATTCCAAATTACAACCGTCTCAGTAGTCACATGAAATACTTGTTTTTAGAGGGTAAGAAAGGAAAAGGTGATCATTTCTAGTCAACTTGAAGAGCTACAAGAAGAAAAACTTGTTCAGGTCTTGAAAGAGCAGAGGAGGTTGAATCCATCTTTTGTGAGAACGATGAAGAGGAAAATTCCAGGACTCCTCAACATGGGAGTTAATTAATTGAGAAGAGAAAGCATCAAGTCAAGCCAACGATAACAAACAAAGGCTCTTCATGGGAGGCAACCCATGTCCTTTTATATTTGATTCAATTTATTGATTTTTGAAGTTTTTATTTTGATATTCTATTTTTAGGGTTTTTATAGTATTGTTGTGTTTGTGTTAGAAATCATCTTAATTAACAAGTTAGACAAACAAAATTATCATTCGAAGATCTTGTTTATTGTCTGGGTATGATTTAGGAATGAAAATGTTGGGCTTTAAAAGGTGATTTTATGCATACGCATACCATTTGGAGCGTATGTGAACAAAAACTAGTAGCAAAATTCCCCATCCGGCATCGCGTGCACATGCACACTACAAGCCTCGCGCATGTGCACGAGACGAACTAGCATGATCGAGCTTACTGCCTTTCACGCACATGCACAGTGCACATGCGTGCTTGATTGGCTGTGCATGTGTGCATGCTATATTAAAAGGGTAAAACCCTTGATTGCCCACAATTGAAACGACCACCCGTTTTCTATTTTCACTTTCTACTCTCAGCCCCCTTCAACCCCAACCCTTTTTACTCATCAAATCACTTCTAAGTCATTGAATAAACATCAAATCCTTTCTTTTCAAGGGAAAACTATATCAAAATTTTTCTTCATGGATTTCAATTGATTATCAAGAAAGTTTGGATTTTTATTGATTTTATTGTCTTAATTTGTCATGGATTCTATTTTTAATGTGTGATTGTTAGTGATTTGTGCGTGAATTGTTGATTGGGATGTGATTCCATGTTCTTTACATATAGGAAAACTCGTTCTTTATGTATACATGCCAAGTGTTTGATGAATTATCTCAATAAATGAAAATGTTAAAACACAAGGCATTGGTGCATAATTTCAATTCCTAGAACGTTAATTATGTCATGTGATTTGTCCTTATCCAATTTTAGTGCATAAGAATGTTCTAGGATTATGCATATACCTTAGTTTTGGCACTACTTTATTGAAATTCATCTTGTGCATACTAAGGTTTGTTAGTAAGGGGTTGTGCATTTGTATAAATGTGGGGTGTTAGAGTTCTTGTTTGGTTGCCGTGATTTTTACTTCTAAATTTTTATAAGAATGGCAAGAACGAGAAGAAACTGGCTTGTGGCAAAAGTGCTGGAGCTTTTTCATTATCACAACGCGAACAGGAAAACACACCCAAGGAGATTGTAAGGGCGCGACTTGTCAACGCTGCAGCCCAAAATAGTTTTTTTTTTTTTTTTTTTTAGGGTTTAGGTTTTTTGTATATTTTTATTTTGAAGAAAAAAATTCCGTTGTAATGAATTTATGTTTTTTTTTGTTATAGCTAATTTGACTATATATATATTGTTTTGTAGAATTTAGCAAATTTGACTATGTATATTGCAAATGGAAATCGTGCAGTATTACAAAAATAGAAAAAATGAATGATTTCGGAAATGTGACTATGTTTTTTTCTATTTTTGTAATACTGCACGACTGTCTCTTATACACATCTAGATGTGTATAAGAGACAGCGGATGCTGTGTATACCCAGTACAATTTGTCGAATGATTTCTGTACCCTAATGGAAGTCCTTACCATCATATTTAAATGCTGTCTCTTATAACCCGTTAATTTATTAATTTATCGTAATTGTGATAAAATTTTGACGAACCTCCCTATTTTACGACCATTCTCCCCGCCAACAACCATACCCAACAAGGGCAACAAACATCCATAAAAGCCCGACAAGGGCTAAAAAACATAAATACAAACCTAATAACAATAAAAGGTATTAAAGAAGTATACACATCTTATAAAAGCCCGAGAAGGGCTAAAAAACATAAATACAAACCTAATAACAATAAAAAATCACCCGACAAGGGCTAAAAAACATAAATACGAATAACATACATGAATCACACTATATGTGTCTGTGCCACAGCTCCTATTCAAGGGGGTACAATGTCCAAATCACGCCGCGTATCATATCTCTAGGTTTAGGCACCCTTTTAGATCGACGGACATAAAATAAAGGAGTGTCTTGCTTGTTGAATCGCAGGAGTTGCCCTTCACGACAGTAATGATTTGTCTTTGTATTTAGTTGTCTACATACTCATTGTATTATATCCATTCTTGTTTATTTTGGACAGTGGACGACTGTCCGAAAGACGATGGTCCCACAGGAGTGCGCATTGGCGAAAGTACGTGTGAAGTATCGGCCTCAAATGGTATGTTAACATGAGGGGATTCGGCATCTACATGGGGTCGCGGGGATGGAACTCTACGACGTCGACGACCACCGCCGTGTTGCCCGCCTCGCCGCGGAGCCCGCTGTACTCTATGTGGATCATGTGCCTGGTGTGGATGTCTAACGTACTCAGGAACGGCGGAGGCCGAAGATCAAGACGAGTAGATTCGCCTCCGCATGTAGTGATTGAGAAGCGAAATGGCTGATCTCGTGCCCATGCACTAGTATCCGAAGTAAATCCTCAACATCTGTCTCTTATACACATACCCTAGACAGATATACTTATAAATATCACATTACATGTGAAAGTTCAAACAGTTTTACTGAAGTATTTTGAAAGTTTCTCTTAAACAATAAGAAAAAAAGAATAATTACTTACAAGATAATCTCACGTGCACCACTACATCTCCGAGGTAGCCTTCTGCAAAAGTAGGGCGTTGAGTAGGATTGGATATGTACATCACCGTCCTCGCTCGGTACCATTGCATGTAATCACCCGATGCATGTGTAGTATGAATACATGTGAGACCAATTGGGGTCTGGTCAGTTCTTGCGGCCCAAATATCTATATATTGTATGTGACACAACTCCCAATCAGTGTTCGCCCGACCACGGCGGTCTGTCAAATGCAATGCAGCTTGATTACCCATCAATCTCTGATCTGGTATGGGTTGGTGCAAACCGAACTGTCGCATAACCCGATGAGGGAGATAACATTCCACGATCTCCCAACATATCAAATAAGTAACTGAACGCCATATGTCACGACCAGCAGTGCAGTAATGGGGAAGCATATCATATCAGCTCATCAGAAAATGGCTGCCATGTGTATAAGAGACAGGACCTAGCCTCTCTAGTTAGTAAAGTAACGAAAATCGAGGACGACAATGTGCACAAGAAATGAAATCGATCGATGTACCTCATTGGGTCGCAAAGTATGTAATCGATCTCGAAAATGATAAAACATGCCGAGGAGCATTGCGAAGATCAAATCCAACATCCCACCCGCAATAAAAATTAATAAATATCAAATCCAATGTTAACATATGTAATGAAATAGTTCAACAAAACATATGTACCGAGATCCATATGCTCCGCGATGCTCCTGTGCGGGCTCTAACCGGATAGGACGCAGTGTCGGCATACGCTCCCAAGCCCATAACTGTATACAAATAGATGTAGATGAAGTACTAGTAAAGAATTCCTAAGCATATAAACCATTTAAATATACCTGTACTAATAGTACTGGACCGCAAATAGTTCTAGCTGTTGGTGAAGTGGCATTACAGAAGCTGCGATACAGTGTGCAGATAATAGCTGATCACTATAGCAGGTGAAGGCCCACAGTCTCCAAGCAATAAGCAACTGAAGATACAGTAGTGGCACTTTATTGCCTGAATTATCCGGAAATAAAATGCCTCCATATACACATCAGTACAAGTAAGTATCTACGTGCCATCTGCCGACACATGTCATCCGTCGCATCATCGAGAAGCGGACGATCTAATGCGGCGGACAAACATCCCACTTTCAAACGACCACCGTCAAGGAAATAGATGGTGGTGGGGAGGAGGAGGAGGAGGAGGAGGAGGAGGAGGAGGAGGAGGAGGAGGAGGAGGAGCAGAAGAGGCGAGGAGGAGGGATACACAAGGAGGGGGCGTGTATAAGGGACAGTCCTTGTTTGGGGAATTGGGGTAAACTGCGAGGCACCCCACATTTATACAAATGCACAACCCCGACCTCGCATTCGAGGAATGCGGTCGGTCAACTTTGACTGACCTCGCATTCCTCGAATGCGAGGTCGGTCAAAGTTAATTTTTTTTTTTTATGAAGAAAAAAAAAAAAAAAAAATTGGAACTCGCATTCAGAGAATGCGAGTTCCACCCAGTTGGAATCCCAGTTTCATTTCAGCATAGATATAGAACACATCTCAAATTAGGCATAGATATAGATTCTTAATTTTCCTGATTTCATATGTACGAATCCAGATGGACCGGAAGGACTATTCATTAGGGTACAGAAATCATTCGACAAATTGTACTGGGTATACACAGCATCCGGGCACGTAAAAATCAGGTCCAATGATTCAACGCCCTTACTCATTGCAAATTCAACCCATAAATCAATATCGCGACTATAAGATTGATTCAAGCAAAAATCAACACTAAACTCTTCAAGTTTTGGTACCAAAATCGATGAGCAGACTTGGTTGACCCCATTGACGAATTTTCTCCTTTCCCCTGACAACAAATTGTCGCCAGAACCATAGAAGTTCAAGCGGGAAATATATCTCCACAAATATCTCCATCTTGTTGACAAAGTACTTGTAATTACTGCTTCCTTAGTTGTTAATAAAGATATTATGCTTATAAGAATCTCATCCGGCAGTTTATCAATTAAATCCTCCGAAAAATTGTCCATCTGGGTTAGAAAACATGAGGACAAATTCATATCGTATCATATCAACGCCAGTGAAATTTTGCCTCAAAAGCAAAAAAAAAAAAAAAAAAAGGAAAAACAAAAATTGATGAAAATTTAAAATTAGTAATTCACCTTAAGTTTTACAGTTCTGAAACCTGCTTGTTCCATCTCTTCGGCTCCCTGGGAAGAGTTGGTGTAGAAGATTTTCAGCGCATTTGGTTTAGAGAGAATGGAATCGTAGCTGCGTAACCTATTTGATGGACCCAAATCAAAGAAAAACAAATAATCAAATAAACCCAGAAGAAATTTTATCCAAGAAGGAAAAGGAAAACTCTTTATGCTCTAAATAGGATGGTCCATTGGGCTTTACTGGTGTGAGCTCAGCGCGTTCGGCCTAAAAAATGTTAAGTTGAATTGAGTTTGGGACTAAAATTTAGATTCGATTTAAGTGTGAGATGAGGTTAGACAACACGAAACCCAATCTACTTAATATTCGAATGGAATAATTTGTTTATATAGTATATAATATTTTTTTGGTAAAAACATGTAATGTGAATTCTGTATATATAATGTATATTGTGTATTGAATATTCATTATATAATGATTTTGTTGTATAATTTTTGTACATATCATGTGATATTGCTCAAAAGTTATAGGAGAATTTTATAGTCCCATTAAAGGAACCATTCCATTGGTTTTAAGAACTTGTAAAGTACAAGTTTTTAAAACACAGTGTTGTACTGTACAAGACCTTAAAGTACAAGGGAATGGTTCTCTCAACGGGACTATAGAATTTCCTAAAGTTATATATGTTTGAAACATATGAAAATTTTAAAACTTTTTAGAAGAGATGCTGTGAGATTGGACCCGTCTAATTTTAACTCGAAATCTGCTTAATTTTGTTAGTTGAGAATGATTCTCAAAAGTGTGAGTTTTTGTGACCTGAGATTGGGTTGGGGTCTGTTATTTATAAATGGGCTAAGATCGGGCTCATAGAAACCCGTCTTACATTGCTCAATTGACAGGCCTAGCTCTAACAGATGTTACTAACTTGAGAATAATGCCTATTGAAATTTTAGCCCTCAAAATTTGAATCGTAGTCTATTTTATTCTCTAAAATTTCAGACAAAACACATTTAATTCTCAAATTTTTTAATTTTTACCAATTTAGGATAAATTTGAAATTTTTGTAAATTACAAATGGAAAAAACATATGCAATACACATGACTATTAAATCTAATTTTGGTTATAACACCTCATAGATGATCTCAATCCATTTAACCTAGTATTGGAAAAGTTATATATAAAAAAAACAATATTAATAATACAATCATTATTCATTAATAAATTAAAACAATATTTTTATTCAAGGATTAGAAAAGCCTGTTTATGGTTGATGTTTATTCAGTAGGAGTGATACGTCCCATACTACAATAGATAAAGTTGATGTGGTATTTACAATAACCTCCAAGTAAATTTGATGTAGCAAAACACTATCCACAAATCGATATTGCTATTATACTCAATTATTTGGATATATAGTTTAGTAGAATGTAGTTTAATATAATGCGGTTGTAGTAGTATGGAGTATAATTAGAGAGAGAAATAATGTAGTATGTATTGTATCAAATGTGTTTATTTGTGGTGGAGAAAACTCATATTTATAATAGTTTTTAGACAATAGAAAATAGTTATTGGAGGTGACAAAAATTTTGATGTTATTTTTTTCTCTATACATTCCTTAGAGATTCTAATATACATTAGCATATTTACGTAGTTATCATCTCCTGATTTTGTGAGGTTATTATATTTTGGAAGTTTCTTAAGCAATTAGTTGAAAGACATCTCCCAACTAGCGCAAATGGGTAGGCTTTATAAGAGTTCCACTCCTGAATAAAGTTTTAATTATAATTAACACTAGGAAAGAGTCTTTTCACGAAATTAGAATTCAAGATCTACGTTATAATTCCTTAAAAATTCAAATAACAGAAGTAGTGGTTTTGAAGATAGTGTTGGTTCTAAATATGATTGTGGTGATTCTAAAAATAGAATTGCTACTTATGAACAATGGTAGTGTTAGCGGATTTGATAATGAGGATGCTAGTGGCATGATGATGTCACAAATATCAGTGGTAACAATGAATTCGTTGGTTCTATAGAACGGTCTTCTCTAATTGACTCTAATTATGATATGTGGATAATAAAGTATTTCTTGATATGAAGACAATAATGTTAAATAGTTAGACGTCGATAGTTAAAGGAAAACGTGAAAATATGATTAAATGGGTTAAAATTAATTGAGAGGTGTTATAACCCAAGTTGGATTTAATAGTCACGCATAATGTAAGTGACTTTTTCCATATATAATTGATAGAACTGTCAAATTTGTCCTAAAATGATAGAAATTAGAAAGTTTCAAAATTAAATACGTTTATCTAAAATTTTAGAGAATAAAATAAGCCACGACTCAAATGGGCTAAAATTGTATTTTTTCCATTATTAACTTCTACAAGCGTTAAACTACTACTAGTAAATAGGTAGGGAAATTATCCCATGCAACCAATACACTACACTACTATTTGACAAACTAACTAATTAACCCACTTAACACAGGACACAACATCCACTAACTCAAGAAAATTAATAAATAAATTTATATATATCTATATCTATATATTAGTATTATAAAATTATGTCTTTGTTTTTCCCTTAGTGTTTCTTCCTTCTTTCTAATATACCTAATTTGTCCAAAATTAGAGAAATGATAACTTAAATATGCATGTAGTTATGAAGGACAAATATTTAAAGAATGTCACATATATGAATTCCTAATTACAGCCAATATAGATGATATAAAAGTTATATTAGGAATCTTCTAAGCTACAAGATATTACATTGATTGATATGTGAATTATTAATTATAGCCAAATAGAATTCTTCAGTCCTTCATAAATGGTAATTTATTCATAACATATTAAGATTCTTCAAAGTCAAAATAAATGAATTTCAAATTCACTTAAAAAGTTATTTAAAATCCTTTATTTTACATATTTTAGTTTGGTTGAATTTGAAATTCATCTATACTTATCAACCTTAATTATCCCTCCAATAAATGAGTGAATTTCAAACCCTTATCCAAATCTATCAATCTAAACACAACCACTTTGTTATTCATAAAATGTGGTTGGTCCATATTTGTTATTGATTTGTAGATCAATATGAACGAAACAACAAAAAATAATATAATAGAGACCCAGAAAATGATAATTGCATATATTAATTAATAGCTTCTCCTAGACGAGTAATGAAAAATTATTATATTATGATTCTTGAATACTTAAACTTTTCAAAATTTTTATGTTCTTAAAAGGAATAATCAAAAAGAAGTTTGATTATTTTCTTTTTGATGATTACTCAAAATTAAGGAATCAAATTAGAATATCCGGCTCTTAGAGCAGCAAGAGAAATGAAAATTTAAATATAAGAAATGAGTTAGAATAAATTTTTAAAATGGCATATTGGAAATTATAGAGGCTGGAATTGAGTTTTTAAGTTACTAAATGTTAGTATTACACAACTCCTATAACAATGCCATAATTAGTTGAAGTTTTACACCACTTCTATATTGTATTAACTTCAACAAAAACAACTAAAGTTAAAAAGAAAATTATCATTACATAGTTGTATTCAATCACTTCTTTTTGAGATATGGATAATTTTATTTAATGCACTTTAGTGTTTTTTATAAATATATTGATTTGACGAGTTTTTGAAGTTAAATAAGATTTGTCATCTACAATATTTATTATAGGTGTGTTTCTATATTTTTAAGAACATATATATTTATAGGTGTGTTTCTCAATTTAGAGAATCTGAATAGAGTAATTAAATTTGCATTCCTAATACAAACATTTTTAAGTTGCAAAATGTAATTCTATGAACTAGTACAACATTAATTAGATATATACAAGATATTGCATTTTATTTGAAATGACTAACATACCTAAAAATTATAGCCTATTAAGAGTATTGAAATCTATTTGTTCTTTTGACATAAGATATTATCATTTGACATTTGAAAGACAAGTTAGTACCTATTACAATAAATATAATTAATAGTTATGATATTGAAAATGTCATAAAACATATAGTTATGATGATAAATAATTGGTAATACAAATTTTTACCATTAATGCTACAAATTTTCATTTATTCAAAGGGTTTAACATGTATATGTATAATATATACTCTCTACATCCCACTAAAAGTGTCATATTTTCTTTTTTGGTCTATACTAAAATTTTTATCATCTCCAATTTTGGTAAAGAATTTTGCAATTACTTTCTCCTTATACCCTTGTTTTCTTTTGTTTGCATAATTATGAAGTACTACTATATTAGTGGGCCCAATACTTTTCCATCAATTTTGGTAGTTTGCACCAAGTGTGCATGAGAAGCACTTGCTAACTAAAACTCTAAAAGTCATCCTTGATTCACATACATGTCATCACGAATTGGAGAATTGATGTCCAATTGATCTTGTATGGATAACATGCAATAATGGATGGTCCCCACATGTTCAAAAATGTTTTGCCATTTTTCAAACTTCAAAGTATGGGAGATGATTTTCACATGGTAAACTTGGAAAATAAAAGCCAAACTTTAAAAGTTGCCCACTGTACATAAAAAGTTCAATTTCCCAAGAACGATAATAGTTTTGGGATAGAAGGAATAGAATATTCTTAGAAAACTTAAGAAACAAAATAATATGAGACTCAACCATGGCCGATAACTTAAATAATATGTCATGGTTGCACATGAAATACTAAAATGTGGGACTAAATGAAGGCATGCAAACTTTTGGACAGAAAGTTCTCTTCCAGTCAACTTTGCGAAGCGTAGAAACCTAAAAAACCTAAAAATCTATCACATTTCCATCATTCATATATTAAAATAATGTTCACCAATCTTTATGTGATTACATATGGAGGTAATCAGGGATGACTCTCATTGATTGGGTTAACAAAATTCTAACCTTCTGCCCGGTCTATACAAAGTGTTGGGTACCCACGGAAGAGGATCGAGTTGACCATGTACCTGACCCTTTCTCATAGCAACAAAATATGAAAATTTTAAAAAATGACAATTAGGCAAATTAATTTCATAATTAAGTCAACAACAATTGAGAAGTCATAAAATACATCTCAACATTATATGCTAATAGAAACAAACTAGCAACTAGCAACAAGTCAATAGCAACGACAATTAAGTCACAAAATACATTCCAACAGACAATAGACAGGCAGAAAAGATTTAAGAATAGCCTTAGACAAACAACATTACAACACAACTAAAGAAGAGGAAGGGAAGATAAGAAAGAGGAAGGGAAGACGAGGAAGAGGTGGGAGGCTGAAGAAGAATTGAAGAAAAAGAGGTGTGAGACTACCAATAACCCTAATAAATATTAACTTCTGATGAACCCTATTAACTAATTTACAAAATTACCCTTGAAATGGATTGGGTCGGGTACCTGGCAGGTGCTAAAATGTGACTAGGTACCCGACCCTCTACTCAACCTAGTTTTAAAATGCAGTTCGAGTACCCTCTTTTTTTGATTCGGGTATATATCGGTTCGGCAAATTTTTTGAGTTGGGAGTTAGGATGGACACCTTAAAGTTAATGAGATAGTTAGCAAAAAATATTTCAATTATTAAATCAGAGGTATATGAAAATACAAGTATGGTAATAAAAAATAAAATTGAGGAATCAAATTAATTGTTAAGAAAAGTATCTATAGTAATTTTAAAAAAAATTATAAGATTCAAGATCAAGTTATATAGATCTATATTTGCAACAAGATCACAATATTTGAAAAATGAAAAAAGCACAAAAGACGAGTTAATTTTCCATAAACTTCATTCTTATTTTTTAAAAAAAATGGAGAATTAAAATTAAGAAAAGTAGGTTTTCAATATTAATTCTCTAGAAAAAACATAATAAAATTAAAGATCATGATAATTATTTATGAAACATTGTTTGAGGCAAGACCGTACAATAGATTCAAAAAAATTGCAGATGCACAATGATGATTTTCCAAAGACTTCACAAGAAAAATAGATTTTCATGATTAATTCATGGACGAAAAAGAATATAATAAAATAATAGATTGATGAATTATAAAAGAAATAAACAATGTAGTCTCTTGATGATAATGTTGTAAACACACCAAAGCAAAAATAAAGAAATAATGCATTTTTAGATTTAGAGAAATTTGTAGGTTTATATTCAATATCAAGTTTTTTAAAAAGAAAAATAAAATAAAAATAAATTTTCTATTAAGTTTAGTTAAATTAAATAGACTTATATTTAATTATATGTTAAAAATTACATTATCTCAAGTTTTAATGCTTGTAATTGCACTTTTATTTATTTATTAAACAACTGTGGTATTGGTTCTTAAGATTAAATTATCTAATATTTGTAATTATGGATTTGATACTACTTAATTTATTTTTCATGGCGCATGCAGGTCTTAATGTTATCTTATGTCCTAAATTTAATCCTTGAGATGTAATTACAATGCATGCTTTCTTCCACCCCAAAAAAATCATGGCAATAATGAAACCAAAAAAAAAAAAGTATGAGTTATATGCACACTATATGTGCCATACGTCACATATAAGATTCGTTTACAAATATAACAAAATAGATATATAGGTTAACACGTGCACCTTATAAGTAACACATTAAAGGTAATCTAGTATTGATAAATAGTATTCATGACTGTAGATCCGTATACAGCATGAGGAGCAGAGTCTGTACCAACTAACTGCAAAATACTGCTAGATTGCTTATTTCTTGTGGATATATGAGTAGAACCGTAGAAGAATATCCAGCCATCAATTTATTCAAGTGTAACAAAAATCCAATAGAATGTGCACTGCAAAAGCGAAATAATCGCATCTAAACAAGGATTTCGTTTGAACTATACATATTATACCACCTTGCGGAATTTTCTTGGTTTTGCAAGACACAATGAACTGATAAAAACAAATTGAGCAGCCTCAAATGATAAGACCGGGATTGGAAATCATCAGCACTTTGTCATCGGTAAATTCAAAACATTATAGTGTATTAGAAGATTAACATCTTTCTCAAGAATGTACTAATTATAGTCACAAGCGAATAGCATCTATTCAGTTCAGTGGTCCAGTACTACCAAGAGTACCGAGGTTCAAATGAGCCTTGGAACTAATCGTTTAGACTGAGAAGGACCACAACGTTAGCAGATCTCTATAAGGAACAATTACATATCAAAAGATTCATGCAAGAGAGAGAGTGTGTAGTTGATGCTTAACAAGAGCTTCATGCTACCTTCAGATCTCACACATATTACTTTCCTACTACATTACTTAGACATTACTTTTGTTGTATCACATGAGAAATATATGAAGAAAACATAGAGTATTTAAATGAACTCTCACTATCATTGGACATGAGATAGCAGATAACAAATTAAGCAATATTGATAGGTTAACTCATTCATGCAATTGCAATACCTGAAATCTTGATTAATCAAGCCAATACCCAATATTTGGAGGATTTTTTCCAAATGAATTGTGAAAAACAGAAAGCTAATCCTAATTTCCATAATGCTGATCAACCAGAACCAGTATCTACAGAAATATTGCCACTTTGCCGCCCATGGAAATTTCCCTTATTGTGCTTTGATAGACCCTGGCCTCTGTCCTTCTGACCCCCATTATGATATCCATCTTCAGGTTTTTCAAGTTTGCTACTGTTTTATGATCCTATGGGATGGTACTCATAATGGATGTTATGTCTCTGTCATTCATGATGCCAATCCCAACAAGATTCCCGACTTGTGCTATGATAATTATTTTGGTTTCGACCCCTATTGATATCAGATAACAAATGCTGCTTATTCTGAGGATCAGCATTATTAGCATACGTGGAACCATCAGCAACAATTGTACCTCCACTTGGGAAGTAGGGACATCCTTCAGATGTGGGTATTTTCTTTTCTTTCCTATGTCCTCGATGCCCTACATTTGTTACCTCTAAAAGTATCTTATTTTCAAAAGATTGATCTAATTGAGAATTATATTGTTCACTTCTGTCCTTAATAGTTTTTCCCTGGAACTTGTGCACAAGACTGGGAACGATAATCCTTCTTGATGAGACCATCTTTTTCTCCCATAATAGCCTAACCTAAGATAGACCTATTTCCTTGCTGGCTATTATTTGAAGATGAACAAGATTTAGGTTGCCAATGAGATGATGACTGTTTCTCGAAGCCACGACTTTCTTTCAAAGAATTGACCTTCTAAGCAACTTTTACGTTAGGATCTGAAAATTGGACACAACTTCCATCAACTTCCCCACAACTAAGATTCTTCTCATTATCATAACTAAATCCCATGTTTTTATTAGCCTTTAGTACATGTTGTATTCCTTTGCCTGTTACGCCCTGATCTTTCACAAGTGAAATGACAGACGCCACTGCATCAGAATAAGTGTACATACTTTGGTCATCAGAAGCATTTGAATCCCTAGAAACCTTCCTTCCACTTTTGATGAAGATAGATTAGGCTTCAAAGATTGGTTTTGGTAGACTGAGGCCCAAATATTCTTGCTTGAAGTTGGATGTGGAAGACAAAGATGCATTACATGGTGCTTCTGATGAACTGCGTTGATGCCATGTTCCACATGCTTTCACTTATTTACCAAGCATGGAATCAACTTCCTTAAACACTGCAGTTGACGCAACATTGAAGGTTGTTGAGCTACCAAGCTGAAGACTTCCTCCCAACCCAATTTCTACTCTCTCAGAAAACTCATCAAACACAGACAACCCAATTGAAGATGACACTAGTTGCTTGAAGCTATCCTCCTGAGCTAGATCTTTGGCTAGTGGCTTGGGCACCACATATCTCTCCATTTCTGCCTTTTTGCTTTTAGAGTTACTCCATCCTTGATTATCGCATTTTGCTGAAGTAACAGATTCCTGTACATTTTATTGGTTCATTTCAGTTACAGGCTCTGCTTTACTTTGTCACCTCACGGGTGCCCACATAACACCGCCGTTGCCGTGAGATTTATCCACATACTTTGATAAGATATGTGAATAAAGGTTATATCGCACTGTCATCACCACACATACAATAGTTACAAGTCTTGCCTTTATATAGGAATGAATGCAAATTATACAAGGAAACAAATTATAATATAATCAATAACAATAATCAGGGGAGAGAATCAAGGGAGTGATATATACGGCTAACGTAAATATGTATAGTTTATATATTAATATAGTTTGCATATTAACATCCCTCCTCAAACTCAAGGTGGTTGAGCGTTGACCAACTTGAGTTTGTAAACTAAAGCATGAAAACATCCAGGAGGATGAGCCTTTGTGAAAATATCAGTAGTCTGGTCAGAAGAGAAAGTAGAAAGAAGCTTCACTGCTCTTTGCATAATGTAGTGGCGAACAAAATGACAATCTGTTTCTATGTGCTTAGTACCTTCATGAAAAACATCATTATGGGCAATCTGGATGGAACTTCTATTGTCAACACAAAATATAGTGCGAGACTCATGATCAATACCCATATCAGATAGTAACCAATGAAGCCAAATAAGTTCTTGAGTGATTGATCGCATCAGCAATAGCACGATACTCGGTTTTGATACTAAATTGAGAAATAATAGTCTATTTCTTACTGTGCCAAGATATAAGAGGATTACCTAAAAAGAAACAAAATCCAATGGTGGAGCGTCTATCAGTAGGATCTCCTGCCCAATCAACATCAAAATAAGCATGCAAGACAAGAGAGGATTGAGAAGAGAATAGAAGACCATGATACAGGGTGTCTCTAATGTATTGAAGAATAAAAAGAATAACTGAAAAATGAGAACTCCTAGGACTAGTCATAAACTGGCTAACTATATGGACAACATAGGCAATATCTAGATGAGTAACAGTAAGATATACCAAACTACCAACTAACTGTCGATAAAGGGTTAGATCTTGGAGAAGGGAACCATCATCAAAAGTAAGATGAGCGTTGGTCTCTATATGAGTAGAGGCCGTCATGTTGTCAGTCAACCCAGCACGAGCAAGAATATCTGATGCCTACTTAGCCTGTGTGAGATAGTAGCCCATCAGATGTTGAAAATACCTCAAGACCAAGAAAGTAATTAAGAAAACCAAGATCTTTCATCTTGAAATGATGGTTCAAATGCTTCTTGAGTTTAGCAATGCCAGTGAGATCATCTCCAGTAATGACAATATCATCAGCATAGAGATGCAGAAGAATGATACCATGAGCAGATCGACAAACAAAGAGAGCAGAATCATAAGGACTAGATTTGAATCCAAATTGTTCAACTGTGTGACTGAATTTAGAAAATCATGATTGAGGAGCTTGTTTGAAACCATAAATAGCCTTACAAAACTTACAGACCTTATTGGGAACTGTAGAATATCCTGACGGTGGTTGCATATAAACTTCTTCAGATAGATCCCCATTAAGAAAAGTGTTCTTTACATCCATTTGGAATAGCTCCCAATATCCACAGCAGCAACAACAAGTAAGCTTTTAATGGAAGTAAGGCGAGCAACTGGTGCAAAAAGTTTCTTCATAATCAATGCCATATTCCTGTGTACAGAAGCCCTTGGCAACGAGACGAGCTTTGTAAGATCCACACTATCATCTGAGTGAGTTTTAACCATATTGAGTTTGAAACAAAAAGTGGGAATAGAAAATCAGTTTGGAATAGACAAAAGAACCAAGAACCAAAACCGAAACGAAATAAAACCAATCACAAAAATAAATTTATTCAAGAATCTTGGTCCAGCTGACGGTCCCAGTATTTCTACCCCTATCGAGTCTCCTATTACATCACCACCTCTGACTCCTCGCCGATCTACTTGAGTAAGAGTACTTTTCACTCGTCTTCGTGACTTTTATTGCGTCTCTGCTGTTCTTTCTTTAATGAACCCACATCCTATAGAGAAGCGTGCTCTAATCCTGTTTGGCAACAAGTTATGTCTGGCGAGTTGCAGGCTCTTGAGAAAACTCACACGTGGGATTTAGTTGATTTTCCTCCAAATAAATCTCTTATCGGATATAAGTGGGTTAACAAAATTAAAACTCACTCAGATGATAGTGCGAATTATCCTTGATCATTGCAAAACTCTTCTCGTTGCTACGGGCTTTACACAGGAATATGGCATTGATTATGAAGAAACTTTTGTACCAGTTGCTCACCTTACTTCCGTTAAAACCTCACTTGCTGTTGCTGTTGTGCGACATTGGGAGCTATTCCAAATGGATGTAAAGAACGCTTTTCTTAATGGGTGTTAGATTGCTGGCTTCCTGCAAATCTGTGGGAGTGCTGAGATTTTCTACTGTTACTTAATCTACCATGGGCCTCATCACCTTGTAAAGAAGAATGCTGCTTGAAAAACTCTCCTCCATCAATAGTAGTAATCATAACTTGATCAGTGCTTGTATCCAGATCTGACTCTGACTGAGAAACCGTAGAGTCCTCATTTTCAGTGTAAGCTTCAATTGGCTTACATTCATTTGGTGTTGTTGATAATAAAATAGGCATAGATGGTGCATCATCCAGCTTGTGCTTTTTGCTACTCCTGTTGCTTGTCTTTCTCTGTTGTGCAGAGCTACCCACACTCGCTGACAAAGTCTGGGTTTCTTGGGAAATTTGACTTGCCACTAGACAAAGTGTCACCTAAAGTAACCACAAGGATTTCATTAGAAGCCATACTAGATGCATCTTTTGAGGCCTCAATGCCAGTGATGGCCTCTGACTGCTGGCTAATATTCTTCTATAGTAGACCATTCTTCTTTGGCTTAAAATTGTTCCACTTATGTCTAGAGAAACCACCTTCATTCATTTGCGGAGAAGCTTTACGACCAGTGGCATCAGAAGAATGGGAGTCCTATTTCAAAGGCATGGACTGACGATCCAAAATAGCAGGTTCCATAGGGATAGTTTTGGGTAAATCGCTGCCTATATTTGCAGATTCATCATGCCACTGGACAATGCCTACACTAGACAGTGTAACATCAGAGGCTAAAGCTGAAGATGGAAGCACAACTAGTGCTTAATTTAGTGCGTTCTTGTAGCTCTAAGTAGGAAGCACCAATCAGAGCTTTTTCAGTCTTCAATACATGCATTCCCTGCATGTGTACGCCGATTCAGCTCCTCCAGTTTAGCAAAAGCTTTTGTCTTCTATTCTTTAATTCACTCTTCCTCTTCCCTCTGTAGGTGCAAGGCACAGTTGCTTTGCCAGCTCTTTCATTCTAGCACGCTAACAAAAGATACATAGAAAACATGTGAAACAGCTACACAAGACAAACAACAAGGAGTTACACGTCCAAGACCAAAATATTACAACATCACTAAACTACATCGGCTTTCATTTGAGTCAAATTTAGTAGCAAATTCTCCTTCATTCTTCTCTATAGAATTCTCAATAATTGCCACAATAGGTTGACCTTCAGTTGCATGGACACCAGAATTAGATACAAAATTAACAACTGGAACACTAGCTGGCTCAGCAGCTACAGGCTCCATTTGTAATCCACCACTATCTGAATTGTAAAACCTTCCTTTATCATTATTGCCACATTTACCATGAATATTACCATAAAGTCTCTTGCAAAATTGGATGATAATGAGATGTTTAGCAATGTAGGGAAAATTAGAAAGATAGTGAAAATAGAATCTTTATTCACAAACCCAGGAGCAAATGTCGGGTGAGAGGTTCTATCCCTAACAGAGGGAAGCATTTCATGGGAGACAGCTTCCATATTGCCTGAGGCAGCTCCCATAATACCAGTTTTGATCATGTTAATTCCCTTAGCATTAATAGCTTGGGACAAGGTCTGTGGACCATTATAATGTCCAACAGAAGGAAGCCTTCCATAGGAGACAGCTTCCATATTGCCTGGGGTAGCTTCCATAATACCAACTTTGATCATGTCATTACTCTTAGCATTAACAGCTTAGGGCAAGATCGGCAAACCATCATAACATCCATCGGAGGCATGGACTTTCACATTCAGACCTTCAATTTTTTGCATTAAAGTTAAATCTCTTGTGGTAGCTGTAATATTTAAACCTCTTTCCATGGCTAAGAATGGTTGTGCTATTCCTGGAAATGGTGCAGCAGTCACAGATTGATGTTTTTAATTATCATCCACCACCATAATGCGCACATTTTCAAATGATGAGACTTTGACATTGTTAGAATCACAAGATCCTTGATCCTTTACTTTGGGTGAAGATAAGTTTTCACCTTCTATTCTGATCGAGTACATATTGTCTTCAATATCAGGCTCAACACCCCACTCCTTCCGTAGTGGTGCGCCGGACTGGAGTCCCTTCTTAGGATGTAAGGGATTGTTAAATTTTGTAGTGCTCCAAATTCTCACCTTCCGTGTCCCCATCCCATTAACTATGCTGCTTCGTAAGAACTTTATATTGACTTGGGGCATCACCAGAATGAGTTATTTCTACGTGCTCTAATAACATTTTGCCAGTAGAACCAGTTCTATCAGCTCTGGCATGAGAATGACCAGAATGACTATTAAAACAGATGGTCTAGCCATGCCTTTAGATGGGACTTGCAATAACCCATCGGTGGCCCATAATAGCCCTCAAAATGCATTAGACCTGGATAAAAAACTAGCCTAAATGGCCTTCCTGGATATACAAAAGCTTCAGGCATCTGAGACCTATATAGCTCTCCATTTGTTGGATAGTGTCCCCTAGGGCAAGCCCCTGGAAGAGGAACTGCCTATGAACCCTTGGGGGCCAGTCCTTGACGTAGGAACTGGCTGTGAATTTTGTAAAGTTAGACGTGGAATTTGTGGAAAACAATAAGCGAATGGCTCAATGGGAAAGCCACCTACAAAAGGGGCTCCATAAGTTGGCCTAGCAAGAAGATCTCTACACCGAACACCAGGTGGTGCATTCGCAGAAGGGTCACGCCATGCATTGGAATTGATGTATTTTTGAGGCTCCCCATGCCACTTCACTCAGCAAGGATATTTCCCATCATCTATACTTTGAGGACCATCTCTGTTCCAAGCCTCAACTATTCCACTATTGACATCTAGAAATATCACCATAAAATACATTAGAATTTCCCAAAATTTTCTGTTAGATAGAAGATATGGCTCAAAAATAACCATGAAAGCAAAAAGCATGTTCCCAAATGAGCTTGAGATTTTTTAGTCTTCTCTTCTCTATGGGCACCAGAAGTTAAACCAGGATGGCTATGGGAACCTAGATCTGACATTATTAAACAAGAAATCAAAACCTCAGGCACTAAACAACTTAGACAAAACTAACAGTTTCCACAAGAAAAGACAAAGTTCCTGAATGAAAGAGTTTCAGAGAGAAAACTAAGGTGCTTAGCAGAAGATCAAGATAAAAGATCAAATGAAATCTACTCACGACAAGTGATTAAGTATAAAATCTAATTTTAAGTGCAATAAAACAAATTAGCTCTCCCAGTCCCAAATTGAACTAGCCGTACTCCTAGTCAAACTTCAGATTTTCGTAACAATAGTTTTCCCTTCTTTGGGAAAATTTTCAGACAGCCACTCCATGAATTAGAAATTCCAAGTCAAGCATGATGATATGAGCTTTTTTTTTGTGGGAAAACAATAGAACCAGAATACTCTAAAAACCCAAAAGCTTGAAACATGCAAGAAAAGTGGGTACAGGTGGTAGTCCTTTCAAAATCTTGAATACGAAGATGGCCCATTCCTAATGCACTCAAAAGAAATATGTGTGTGTTAGCTCCGAAATCCCAATAATAAGATAAGTTTTTAAGTTAAGTCAGGTCTTCTGGCATATCTATTTGCATTGTATTCCTAGACCCATATCACACTTGGTGCTATCTACTTCTCTCTACTGCCACCTATTTTGATAACTTTCCATACTCCAGCGTAGACCACCATAAGCCGCTATATTGACACGTAAAGAGGACACATCTAATATACAGGACAATAATAAAAACCATAATTCAAACATGTTAAATATTGTCAATTAGATAATCCTCAGAGAAAAAACATTCACTAGATTAATCTGTAAGAGAAATCAACCAATAGCAACATAAACAAAGGAACATAGAGGCAACAACACAATCACCTTGTGGCTCAGAATTCTTTGCAGATACTCATTATCACCTCTACTTGAAATAAGTGTTGGAAAATCCCCAGTACTCAGAGAACACCTGTCATTCTCAGAGGATGCAACTCCCTACAGAAGCAAAGGGTGAACCAGCCTAACAAAACTCCTCAAAATAATCAATAGGAGAAAGAGAGAAATGAGGAGTAGGGGAAGAGAGAGAGAGAGGAGAATGTAACGCCGTCAACAGAGTAAGCTAAATTAGAAGACCATATTAAGAGGAAAATGACATGTTAGAGGTTCAGAAATAAAAGAGTCTAAAACAAGTAAAGCAGGCAAAGGTAGCATACCACTCTTTTTGCGGTACCACTTGGACTCCGCAGCACTGAACTATCATATATAAGTTTGGCAAACTGTGATAGCCATGAGCTACTAGGTCTTGTTTCTGCACTGTGTAGTTGCAACGAGGTTGACTGGTTTGAGGCTAAGACTCCAAAAACTGATGAAGGCCTCGAATTTGGACCACATGATTTAGCAGTGTGCTTGTATGCTCCCAACTACCAGACTTAATGGTCGACTACCACTTCCAGCAGATGAAGGACGCCTACAGAGCTGGCTTAGTGAAATAGCAGTACTATCAGTATTTGGAGAGAGAGCTGTGGAAGCCCATGGATTAGAAGTAGATGATGAAAGGCTACTTCCCCAACCAAGACTACCCCTATTAAGCCCAAAACCAAATGAAATCAATCAAATCATAAGCGGAAAAATCTAAACAATGTGTACCAATCTACTGTGAGAGATGCATATCAAGCAAGCTCACATGTGGTAGTAGGCTATATGTGTACGTATATGTGTCTTTGTGTGTGTGTGTGACAGAGAGAGAAGAGAAGAATAAGAACAACAGAGGAAGATTTTACTCACTTGGGAACAATTTCTATATTGGGATCTAGGCCATGATTTTCTTGTTAGTGTATGCTCTAAAACTAATTTATTTTAGGGATAAATTATACTTTTATAGCTATCTATATTTTGTAATATGACATTTTTTGAATAAATATATATATATATATATATATATATATGTGAAATCATAAATAGTTATGATGTAAATATATTTTATTCGTGTATATCTCTAATCATAGTGTATGACACCAGTAGATTAGCCATAAGTGTATGTGGATGCTTATTGAGAATAAGTGCATCGGATTGACACGTTAAGAGTATTCTACATGGATTATTATTTCAATGCCAGTGGATTAATCACTTTGTGATAGTCGTGTAATGATCCTTTGACTTGAGGTCATGAGTTTATCTTGGCTGTAGATTATTATACTTTGACTCTATTAGTTGTTACTCTCAATGAGTCACACATACTGTACAATTCGGGTATAATATGAATCATGATAAGATAAGATATGACCAATAGAGTATTCACCACTTCCTATAATAAGAGAGTATATCCCAGTATGACCACTTCTTGAAATACGATTCGAAAAAAATCTTTGTGCAAAGTGAAAATAGAATTAAGAATGTCTTAAATTCTATTTCAAGTGAGTTGTATTCACTTGGAAAGAAGTAAATTGATTAATTCAATAAGAGTTTGCATTATTTCTGTACTCTTGAATTATTCGGGATATAGGTTGGTGAAAGGATAATAATTATAAGGGAAATAATCACGGATGGGTGATGTAGAACCATTTGACATATCTCACCACTTGGGTGGTCATGATGCTTTGCTAGGAGCCAATCTTGATGTATAAGTGTAAATTAATTAATTAGAGAATTAATGATAAATTGAAGGTGTTTGATTTATCTAATCCTAATTAATTTAGGATTATAATTTATATTTATTGCCAACGTAATTGGGAACCTAAAGGGTCACACACACAAGGATAACTAATTCAAGATTAAATTGATTTTGATAAATATAAGATACTTATGGGTTAATTTATGAGATAAATTAACTTTTGGGCTTAATTGTGATAAGTTATAAATTTTAGGAGTTAATATGTAATACATATTCAAAGTCCTAATAGTTTTATACTTATTCATATGCTCTTGACCCAAGTGGACTGATTAGGATTATTGTAATTTCCTAAACCCAATTCAAAAGAGATTCTAAGGTATTATATAAATATAAATTATATTATATATATTAACATATGTATGTGATACATATAGATATACCAAAAGAATAGTATTAGTACGACTTGATTACAGAAAAGTCGTGAAAAATAATTTAAAAAAATGTGAAAGTCACGTTTGAAAATTTAGGAGTTAGCACTCTGTGGTTTGGATCAATCAATCTTGTGAAGATTCCTGATTTAATTATCCGTATAGATACCATTAGAGGTTGGACACCTGTGCAACTTGTGGATCGACGTCTCAAACACATTAGAGATTTTACTACAATTTTAAGGTATAATCTCTGTACTTTTCCTGTACTACGCATAAATTAATCAAGGTGATCCATGATAGGAAAGTAAAATTTTTTAAATTCCGCTGCTTTATCTGTTTATTTATTTCTAACAGTGGTATCAGAGCCACCTTTGATTAATTTATGATGTTGTTGTATCATTATCTATCATGAATATTGAATTGTTCAAACTATATGAATTTTTTAAATTTAATTTATGAAAAATATTGGAGAAATTTTTAAAAAAAGGGACACGTTGATAACTCTAGTAAACTAGAGTTATTTTCCTCTAAATTATAGCATTTGATAGTTTAAATTCCAAAATTGGATAAGTAATTAAGGATTTTAGTTAATTTCTTTCATATGTATTTGTATTTTCGTTCTTGAATTATTTATGAAAATTTTGTGTTAAATTTTTAGTTTAATTAAGTGTTTAATGGTGTTAATATTATGCAGGTTAAAAATTAAAGGTTAGAAGTTGGAAGGAACAAAGCTCAACGGACCAAATTGCGAAATGGATGAAATGAAAATTGCTGGAAGGAGAGTCGAGATCGCGGTCTCGACTATTCCAGACCGCGATCTCGACTCGGGAATTAGTTTTTCTGTTTTAGAGTTGAGATCGCAGTCTCAAATGTTTCAGACCGCGATCTCAACTCGCTACATGTTAGAGTTGTAAGGGCAATTTTGTAAACTTCCAGCCAGAAAATCCCTAATTTTGCCTTGTGTAATGCTGCACTATTTAAGTTAAGTAGAATTAGTTTTAGAAGTAGTAGAGAGAGTAGATAGTTTTAGAGTAAAATAGTTTTAGTTAGTTCTAGATAGATTTGGATAGCTTGAACTACAAGTTACTTTTTCTAATAGAAATTTCTCTTTTCTTTCATCTTAGATCTTCTTTAAATTTCTTGTCAAGTTTAAATTTTGATTAGATAATCGTAGTGGGTTTTTCGCAAGCTTTACGTAGATATAATTTTTATTTGCTTTCTTGTCCAATTTAGTAAAAATTTCTTTACTTTCAAATTAGGGTTTTTAGGAAAATTAGTGTTCTTGTCAATTTCTTGCTTTAATTTCTAGTTAAATCTTAGTGGACTTTCTTAATTTCAATCGAAAAATTCAAAATATTTAAATTTCTAGTTTAACTCTTTCTAATTTATAATTTAGAAATGAATGCTGATTTAATATTCAAAGTTTCTCTTTTGTAGTCTTTTTAGTTGATTGATTCACTTGTTCTAAATTTTAGTCTTAACTTGATTAAATTAGGTTAGAATTAAAATTATAGTTTTCATTAGAATAGTTCTATCATCTACCGATTGATTTTGCTTAACTACACAAGCCCCTTAAACCTTGGTAATTGCAATCGACAATCCTTGTGGGAACGATCCCTACTTCCCTTTGCTACTAGTTGACAACTGTATACTTGCGGGATGCCATCTGGTTAGTAGTAGGATTTAGGTGTTTCATTGAATTATAACTAGATGTGTTAAAAAGGCATCACACGTGAATTTGATTCACGGGTCATGCAATTCATCTTGATTGCATATTGTCACTTTTAGTGACACTTGTGCCTTTCATCGCTAAAAGTATTTAATAAGTTAAATTACTTTTAGTGACAGTTGTTTTATATTTTCAAATTAAAGGTTTTTCTAAATTTTGATTTTAGAAATCACAGATTAATTCCAGCGAGTTTGATAATTGTTATTTAAAATTAATTGATAAGATTTAGAAACTTTTTTTATTTTAATTTGATAAAAAATTAGAATTATAAAACCTTTGAAAATATTTATTTAATTCTAATGAGATTAGAATTAGATAATTTGTTTAAATTTTAGAAATTTATTATTTTTCAATGAGATTGGAATTTAATAAATGTTCAAAAATTTTAGAAATTGTTTCTAATATAATTTTTGAAATTCTATTATTTAAAGGATTATTTTCTAATGAGATTAGAAAATAATAATTTTTCTCCATAAAATATTTTCATAAATAATTCAAAATTAATAATTTCAATGAGATTGGAATTATGAAATATAGTGATTCGTGATTAGATACTAAATTAGATTTATACTTTTATTTAATTATTGAATTATTTAATAGCATGATGCATGATTATGGACTTAAGACCAATGTGATTGTGTTTGATTTATTTGATTCAAATTCAATGGCTGTAAATTTTTTAATTAGGGCCTAGACGTGTCCTGCCTTTCTCTATTGTTCTGAATGTAATTCTTTTCTCATTTTAATTCCCTCGAATGTAACTCGAGATTTCTTAACCAATCATGTAATATATAGAGGTAGGTTAGGAATAGGATTAAATATGTAAAATGTTTAGATAGAATCATATTTGTAATTTATAAGATGAAGGAGACGGCGAAAAGGTGCAACCTTGAAGGAAATTTTCAAGAGTTGAAGATTACCTTTAGAATTTGACCACCTAGTTTTCTTGGTGACTCATGGAAACTAGTTTAGTAAAAGTCCATAATCATCCATGGTTTGAGGCATGATTTATTTATTATATGTTGATATGATAATATTGCATACAATTTTGATGAGTCCTAATAAAATAAATAAAAGAAAGTCCATCAAATTAATATTAAGTCAGTAAATAAATTGCTTTCCATTATTATAGCAACAAACAAGAGTTCTTAGATTTGACTTGTTGGGTTAATCCAAGTTTACTTTACATTGAACATGTGTTAAGCTATGGGATGAGATCTTTGAATAATGAGCATGACTTAACGGAGGCATATAATTTGTTGGGTTCACTCAAGGTTATATGTCTTTGAGGCAAAGGTTATGAGTCACTATGATGTGCTATCAAAGAATTGATACCTAACTATCTAGAAATTATAAAGTGTTGTAATTGATAAGAGTTACCTTCCTTTTAAAATTATTTTGGCTTGTTGGATATAGCAAATATCAAAGTAATTAGATGGGATTCTAACCCACTAGGGGATTATGTGATAGCTCCCGAATCAATATATGAGGGTTATTGATTAGAATTAAAATAGTGGGAGCAAAATCAAATTAAAAGAAGTCCATATTATATTTTGGTTTTGTTTATGCATGAATAACAAATTCTTATACTATCTTTATTTATACGTTGTAAAATATGAGTAATAACATCAATTTACGTCTCATTTTATATGATAACAAACTCACTGGGCCAAATTTTCTGGACTGGCATCGTAACTTGAGTAATTGTTCTCAAACACGAAAAAATTGGCTATGTTCTTGATCAACCTATTCCTGATATCTTAGCAGATGATGCTGATGAAGCAGTTCAGAATACTTATCTAAACACATTGAGGATAATGATACTACCTCTTGTATCATGTTGGCCGCTATGAGTTCTGAATTGCAGAAACAACACAATAACATGGATGCTCATTCTATGATTGTTCATCTCAAGGAGTTGTTTGATGAAGAGTCAAGGAATGAGAGGTATGAGACCTCTAAAGAGCTATTCCATTGTAAAATGGCAGAGGGCACTTCAGAAGCAGTTCATGTACTGAAGACTAATTGAAAAATTAGAACGATCGGGATTTAAGCAAAATCATGAGTTAAATGTTGACCTGATCTTGCAATCTCTGTTTGATAACTTTTCACAGTTTGTTATCAATTATAACATGAATAAGTTATCTACAACTCTTACTCAACTATTGAATATGCTAAAAACTGCTGAGACAACTATTAAATAGGAAAGATAGAAACAAGTGATGGTTGTTGGTTCTTCTAATAAGAAGAAAAAGAAATCCAATGTCGTTTTTATGAAAGCCAAATTTGGGTTGCAACCAACACATGTGATCAAGAAGAAAAAGACCATGGGTAGTTGTTACCATTGTGTAAATGAAGGGCACTGGAAAAGGAATTGCAAGGCCTATATAGATACCTTGGAGCAGAAGAGGATTAATGAAACTTCTACTTCAGGTATGTTTATTATTGAAATCAATATTTCTACTTAAATCAGATTCTTGGGTATTAGATACCGGATCAGCAGCTCATATTTGTAAAAATATTCAAGGACTAAAGAGAAGTAGAATGTTGGATAAGGGAGAAGCGGACTTGCGCGTGGAAATAAAGCAAATGTTGTTGCATTAGTCGTAGGGATTTCTTTGCCTAGTGGTATTATTTTAGAACTTAAAAACTGTTATTATGTTTCATCCTTTATTAGAAATATTATTTATATTCCGTGTTTAGACATTGATGGTTGACAGTTTGTCATTATGCAAAAGAATAAATGTTGTTGTTTTTCACGTGATGGCATTGTGTATGGAACTGCTTCTTTGAATAATGGTCTTTATATTCTAGACATGGAAAATCCAATTCTCAACATAAATCCAAAAAGGTCTAAAATTGATAATTTGAAACAATCTTTCCTTTGGCATTGTAGACTTGGTCATATAAATGAGATACGCATTACCAAATTATACAATAATGGTTGTTTGGGATCATTTGATTATGAATCATATGATATATGTGAATCTTGTTTACTTGAAAAAATGACCAAATCATCTTTTACTGGAAAAGGTGATAGATCTAGTGAATTACTGGGGCTAATATATATTGATGTTTGTGGTTTATGTCAATTGATGCTAGAGGAGGCTTTTCATACTTCATTACTTTCACGGATGACCATTCTAGATATGGTTATCTATACTTAATGAAGTATAAGTCTGAAATTTTTGAAAAGTTCAAAGAATTCAGGAATGAAGTTGAATTATCTAAATAACTTGGTAAAAGTATTAAAGTACTTCGATCTGATTGAGGTAAGGAATACTTGAACCAAGAGTTTCAAGATTATCTTAAGGAGAATGGGATTCTACCTCAATGAACTCATCCTTATACACCACAACTAAATGGTGTATCTAAGAGACGTAATCGAACTATATTGGATATGGTTCGATCAATGACGAGTCTTGTAGACCTCCCACAAACATTTGGGGCTATGCTCTTAATACTGCCTCATATTTACTAAACCGTGTTCCATCAAAAGTTGTTGATTCTACTCCGTATGAAACATGGTTTGGAAAGAAATCTAAATTTCCATACTTGAAAGTTTGGGGCTGCCCTACTTATGTGAAGAGGGTAGAATCTGACAAAATTGAAACTAAATTAGATAAATGCCTATTTGTGGGGTATCCAAAGGAGATGTTTGGATACTATTTCTACAATCCCATTGAGCCAAGGTGTTTGTCTCAAAATATTCCGTTTTTCTAGAAAAAGCAAGAGTTTATTCTTGAAATGACAAGTGGGAGCAAAATAGATCTTAAAGAAGTTCAAGAAACACAATATGGTATTGATCAACTAGTGGAACAAGAGCTTCATTCACATGATGATGTGATAGAGGATGAAGCTAATGATACACAAGCTCTTCGTAGGACTACTAGGATACGTTGTGCTCCAAAGATATATGAGTTTCCTGTAAGTGGGCACAATGATGTATTAGTCATTACGAATGATGAACTTACATTTTACGAAGAAGCACTATTAGATCTGGACTTTCAAAAGTGCTACAAGCCATGAAATCTGAAATGGATTCCATGTATGACAATAAGGTTTGGACCTTACTCGATCCACCTGAAGGGATTAAACTCATAGGGTGCAAGTGGATCTTTAAGAGAAAGACCAACATGGATGGTAATGTGATTATCTATAAGGCGCGATTGGTAGCAAAAGGTTATACACAAAGACAAGGAGTTGACTTTGATGAAACTTTCTCACTAGTTGCAGTATGCTAAAATCTATTCGGATTTTATTTGCGATAGCTGCATATTATGATTATGAGATTTGACAAATGGATGTAAAAACTGCATTCCTTAATGGAAATTTGCAGGAAGAGGTGTATATGATACAACTTGAAGGGTTTATATCCACAGATCCTAACAAAGTATGCAAGTTACAAAGATCTATTTATGGACTAAAGCAAGCTTCTAGGAGTTAGAATATCCGTTTTGATGAGACAATCAAAGAGTTTGATTTTATCAAAAATGAAGATGAATCTTATGTATATAAGAAGGTTAGTGGGAGCGCCATTGTTTTCTTGATACTTTATGTGGATGACATATTATTAACAGGAAACGACATACCTATGCTTCAAAGTATAAAGATATGGTTGTTCATTAATTTTTCTATAAAAGATTTAGGAGAGGCAACCTATATTCTGGGAATGAGGATCTATAGAGATAGATTTAAGAGGTTGCTTGGTCTTATTCAATCAACATACATAGACAAGATATATTAAAGAGGTTTAGCATGGATCAATCAAAAGAAGGATTACTTACCAATGTCTCATTGTGTATATCTTTCTAAAGACATGTGTCCTGAAACAGATGTTGAAAGAAATAGCATGAAAAAGATCCTATATGCTTCGGCTATAGGTTCTATAATGCATGTTATGCTATGTACTAGACCTGATGCCCCCTATGCTCTAAGTGTTGCGGGCAAGTTTCAATCTAACTCAGGGAGTATTCATTGGATAGCAGTCAAGAATATTCTTAAGTACTTAAGAATGACTAAAGATTTATTTTTGATCTATAGTGGGCAAGAATTGACAATTCGTAGATACACAGATTCTAGCTTTCAATCTGACAAGGCTGATAGCAAGTCACAATCTGGATATTTATTTATTATTAATGATGGTGCGGTCAGTTGGAAGAATTCCAAACAAGACACCACGGCTGATTCTACAATAAAAGTCAAGTACATTGCGGTTTTAAAAGCAGCAAAAGAGACAATTTGGATCACAGAAGTTTGTGGCTAAATTTGGAGTGGTTCCTTCCATTAGTGGTCCTATACTCTTATATTGTGATAACAATGGAGTTATTGCACAAGCAAAGGAACCTAGGTCTCATCAGCGACCTAAACATGTATTACGACACTATCATTTAATTAGAGAGATCATTGATAGAAATAAAGTAAAGATAGAAAGATCCCAACGGATGATAACATTGTTGACTTGTTCACTAAAGTCTTATCCCAGAAGAAACATGAGAGTCATGTTAGCTCATTCGGTCTTAAGCACATGAATGATTACCTTTAGTGCAAGTGGGAGTTTGTTAGTGTATGCCCTAAAGCCAATTTGTTTTATGGATAAATTATACCTTTATATTTATATATATTTTATAATATGATATTTTTTGAATAAAATATCTATATGTGAAATCACAAATAGTTATGATATAATTATATTTTATTCGTATATATCCCTAATCGTAGTGTATGACACTAGTAGATTAGGACAAAAGTGTAGTTGTGGATGCTTATTAAGAATAAGTGCATCTGATTGACCCGTTAAGAGTATTCTACATGAATTATTATTTAAATGCCAGTGGATTAATCTCCTTGAGATAGTAGTGTAATGATCCTTTGATTTGAGGTCATGAGTTTATCTTGATTGTGGATTATTATACTTTGACTCTATTAGTCGTTATTTTCAATGAGTCGCACATATTGTAGAATTCGGGTATAATATGAATCATGATAAGATAAGATATGACAAATAGAGGATTCACCACTCCTTATAATAGGAGAGTATATCCCAATATGGCCACTTTTGAAATACGATTCAGAATCTTTGCGCAAAGTGAAAATAGAATTAAGAATGTTTTAAATTCTATTGCAAGTGAATTATATTTTGGAAAGAAGTAAATTGATTGATTCAATAAGAGTTGGCATTATATCTGTACTCTTAAATTAATTGGGATATAAGTTAGTGAAAGTATAATAATTACACAGAAAATAATCACAGATGGGTCTTACCGAGGTCAAACTACTTGACATATCTCAACACTTGGGTGGTTATGATGCTTTTCTAGAAGACAATCTTGATCTATGAGTGTAAATTAATTAATTAGAGAATTAATGATAAATTAAAGGTATTTGATTTATCTAATCCTAATTAATTTAGGATTATAATTTATATTTATTGTCAGCGTGATTGGGAACCTAAAGGGTTACACATATAAGGATAGTTAATTCATGATTAAATTGATTTTGATAAGTATAAGATACTTATGGGTTAATTTATGAGATAAATTAACTTTTGGACTAAATTGTAATAAGTTATAAATTTTAGGAGTTTATATGCAATACATATTCAAAGTCCTAAAGGTTTATACTTATTCATATACCCTCGACTCAAACTGATTAGAATTATTGTAATTTCTTAAATCCAATTCAATTGAGATTATAAGGCATTATATAAATATATATTATATATATTAACATATGTATGTGATCCATATAGATATACCAAAAGAATAATAGTAGTAGTACGGCTTGATTATAGAAAAGCCGCAAAAAATAATATAAAAAAAACGTGAAAGTTACGTTTAGAAATTTAAAAGTTAGTATTCTGTGATTTGGGTCAATAATTTTTGTGAAGAATTCTGATTTAATTATACTTGTGGATACCATTAGAGGTCAGACACCTGTGCGACTTATGGATCGACGTCCCAAACACATTGGAAATTTTACTGCGATTTTAAGATATAATCTCTATACTTTTCTTGTACCACGCATAAATTAATCAAGGTAATCCGTGATAAGAAATTAAAAAATTTTAAATTCCGTTGCGTTACTAATTTATTTACTTTCTAACATTTCTAACTTTAAAACATTATTGCACAACCATTCAGAAAGTAACCTCAGTGCATTCTAAAGATGAAAAGAACAACCCAAGTCAAAATCAATACCTCTGGCTGGGTAAATTCAGAGGTTTTGGAACAGCAACTTTCCCTGACGGTTTTTTCTTGCATAAGCCCATCTATAACAACATGTGATGTGATTATATCAGATAGCATATCCCCGTATAGAAGATAAAAAAATATGCCAAAATTAACCAACCACACCAAACAGCTTTCACAGATTCACATGCATCTAAAAGGGCAATCTGCCAACCACAAAGCTAGCGCATAAACAAAACTCCAACAACATCAATGCAATTGAAATTCTCAGGCAGGGGAAAATTAAATAACCTTAATAGCAAGATTTCTAACAGAACTTGGCACGTGTAAAAAGTGGCCAAGTAAAAGATAAGAGAATATAGGCAACAATCTCTCCTGATGAGACATGTGCACATTTGGCATTCCTCACATCAATTTAGTACTGCAACAAAATTATGTGATTAATTCCGCCATACACTAACTAATTTCATCAATGAAAAACCTTATTACACGAATTAACTACCTCACAAATAACTATATGTATGAACACTCTTAAACATAAACGTACCAACATACACACATCAAGTTCAAAATCCAAATTACATATTAGCAAAGGAAGATATAAGACAAAGTCACAACCAATGCCCCATTTGTTCTGCCAACCTAAGATGGATCATCAAAATGCACTGTTATATTGGTAATCCATTTCTTTTATTTTCAAAGAAATATGTACCCTCCTATTGAAAATTTCATACTTTCCTTTTTAGTCTGTCCCAAAATTTGCCACTTCCAAATTTGACAAGCAACTTCTCAGCCACTTTCCCTTCTACCCTTGTTTCTTTTTGTCTACAAAATATATTACAGTAGGCCCAACAATTTTTCCATCAATTCTTGGTGGTTTGCACTCATGTGCGCGAGGAACACACACTAACTAAAAGCCATTAGACCCTTTACTACTTCAAATGCATGTCTTTACAACATATTATTATTAGGGAATTCTACATTCTCGTTGAGGGAACCATTCTTCTGACTTTAAGGACTTGTGCAGAACAAATTTTTAAAATATATGGTATTGTATTGTACAATTCCTTGAAGTACAAGAGAATGATCGTTTAAAAGTAACTGTAGAAGATTCCGATTATTATTTAGGTTTGATTTGTTTAGATGACATCTATCAAATCTACGGACCCCAAATGTCGGAAATGCTTAGCTAATTTTGAAACTCAAGTGCAGAGATGATTCGTTAAGCTTTTTATGTTGTAAACTTGGAAATTAAAAGTTGACTTTTCAAATTTTGTTCACTGTAGATACAAAATTCAATTTCCTAAAAGTGACGAGCATTTCAGGATAGAGGAGTATCATTTTGAAGCACCCGAGTCACCGCAGTGGACAAAGACAAAGTGTAATCAATGTTTTGAAAATCGGACCGGATCGGCCAGTTCGACCGGTCGGACCGCGAACCGGAAGAATCACCGGTCCGGTCCAACTATATATCCGGTCTGTCTAAAAAATAGGATAGAATCGGTAAAAAATTAGAAATCGGTAAAAAATCGGTTGAACCGGTTTTGGTAGTTTTTTAAATTTCAGAATAAAAAATAATTTAAATAAAAAGAAAAATTAAAAAATCATGAAATAAATTCCACAAATGGCAAAACATTGAACGCACCAAAGTCTAAACTATTAAATTATTATTATTTTGATCTTTTTTATACTTATTTTTGTACAAATTTAACTTTTTTTATTAAAAATTTGATCAGTATTTTTAGGTATTAGGACTATAATTCTCCAAAAATAGTGTTTCACTTCTATTTTAGATTTTATATAGATATATTTTAGATCATTTTAAATTATATCATACTTTGGTTAAAAAATAAAAACCTGAATAAGTGAACCGATCAGTTCAACGGGTTGAACCGCGAACCGGACAGGCCACCTGTTCAATGCCCGGTCCGGTTTTCAAAACATTGAGTGCAGTTGCACAAAAATGATATACACCACCAGCTTTGTGATAATGATATCTTTTTCATTTATTTTTAATTATTTTATTTTTCCTAAATAAGTATTATTATTTTATGTTTAATTAAGTATAAAATCTTAAGGGATAATTGCAATTAGTATTACGTTTAATCAAGTAGAGAGTTCCTGGGGATATTATATAATACAATTAATATTACGACCAATCAGGTGGAAAGTCCTAAACTATTACGAGATTAAAATAGTACGAGAGTCCTAAGGGAACATGTATGTATGTATGTATGTCTAGGAGAATTCTACGGTTCCGTTGAGAGAACCATTTCGTTGGCTTTATGTGCTTGTACAGTACAAGTTCTTAAAGTACATTGTGTTGTATTGTACAAGTCTCTAAAATAGAAGGGAATAGTTCCCTTAACGGGATTGTAGAATTTATATATATATATTGAACATAAACTTAGAATAAATAAAACTAACTTGAAGTGCAAAGAATTTTCTTGCTTTCTCCTTTTCTGAAGTATAAGTAATGTAATAAAAAAAATATTTGTTATACTACTCTGTATATATATATTATCTTAACCGAACATATACAGTTTTATTATTTTTGACTGCATATATGGCTGTGAATATAATTGTAAGATTAGAAATAGAAATTGTTTGAGTTGGGTTAGTTGTGATGTAAACTCCATGATACACATCTTGGTTTGGTTTTATTTTTGTTTAGGAGAGAGTTAAGAAATTAATTACTAACGAATTTTTGGAAATCTGAGTATATTAGGAAAATTGGAAAATTTATTTTTTGGAAATTTACTAACGAATTTTTTATATTTGGACTTATTGTTTTCTCATAAAAAAATTAATTAACTAAATAAATTAATTAATGAAAAATTTTATTTCTGGAAAAATGCTATATTTTGTAAAAATAATAAAGAAGTTAATTGCATGGATGATTATCGATTTGGTTTCAACCGGAGTTCGTTGGCGATAGTAGTATTCAGAAAGGGACTAGCCGGATCTATGATGAATTCGTGGCCAGTGGTGCACAAGTGTGATGGTGGAGATTGATGACATCATCAACGTCGATTGCAAGTTGAAACCATAGCTTGTTCACAGGCTGGTGAGGAATCAGACGGATGAGCCCATTAGATTATTAGAGGAGGAAGGATTTAATAGTTCTATGGGAGAGTGAGATGAGGTTGTGAGGTTGATTGCAAAAAATTTGCAGGTTGGTTTATTGGGAAGGTTAATCAGGGAAGATGAGGATGAAAGAAGTAGAAAGTTTTTGAAATTGCAATATTAATCCTTACAGTTATATGAAATCACAGTATGACCTAAAATACTTTTAAACCACACTGGATTGAATCCTTTTCAACCTTTTTAAATTGTGATTTGACTCAGATAACTTTATAAGGTTATTATTAGTCCTAAGATATTTCTGAAAATTGTAGAGTAGTCTCACAGTTTGTAAAAATATTACGAAGTCCCAAAAAGTTTTCTAACAACTACAAATTGACCCCTAAAACTTCAGTAAGGCTAACAAATGATCTCCAAAGGTTTTATAAGGTTCATGAAGGTTCCGATAACGAGCTAAAATTACCAAATTTCCCTCAAATACTTTTACAAGTTATTTTTATATCTTTAATATTTTCTTAAAAGTTACCGAAAGATCTTAAATAATTTTTCTAAATAGTAAAGAGTTCTAAGAGATTTCATTGTTGTAGACCTTGGTGATAGATTTAGTAAAGACCTAGGATACAGTAAATTAAGACACGTGGTTAAGATGTGTTACAAATAATTTGGTCAAGTTAAGCCAAGTATATAAGTGGGTTAGTAGGGGAGTTAGTTTAAAATTGATAGTCAATGGATGGTAAACTAAGTAGTGGATTATGAATTTGTTATAGGTAACACCGAGACTAAGGACGAGCAAATACAAGGCGAAGGCGTTTGATTTTATACTGAGGTAGGTAGTGCTTACTTCTATACTTTCAAAATTGTTTTTGAAATATTTGTTTTGAAATTATTTTATGACTTTGTATGATTTCCAAGAGTCATTTATAAAAGTATGTTTTGTTCAAAGAATTATTTTACTAGAAAATCTGGATCATGTAAGGATATGTGTTTGCTTGATTTTAAAAGTATAGAAATGTAATATATATATATATATATATATATATATATATATATATATATAGTTTTTAATATGTTTGATATGTATGTGTTGTATGGGTAAGGGTTACAAGAGATGGTGACTCTAAACGAATATGAAGTAGTCGGTAAGGATTATTGTCCTGAACACAGTCAAGATAACCTTGACACCACAGTCATGATTAGCCATGACACCACAAGAGATCACAAGAGAATGTCAAGAGAGACTGCAGAACTTCTTGACACCATTTTCTAGTGAGGTTAATCAGTAGGTTTAGTACTCAGAAGTCGATGACTACTTGTTTAGTTTTGAGCTGTTATAATGAATACATATTTTTTTGAAATGAATATGTACCTACAGGAAAAGTATATGACATGCAAGTTGTTACATGGTAGATAGATTTTATATGACAAATGCCATATATGTTTGAACTCTTTGTTACATGTTTTACAAGAAAGTTTTTTTTTTCTTACAGAAGCATGCGCATGTGATAGTATGATGCGTATGGGTGAATAATATATATGTAACAACATGACCGAACGGGGGTAAGTACTACTTGCTGGGTGACTTGTTGCTCAGCCAATTATTTTATATTTTGTGATGACTTCCAACAGAGGACAATTTCGAGTATATTTTAGTGGAAGATGAGGACTAAGTGTAAGAGGACGAGGAAAGAAATTAAGGTGATAGCTATGCTAGGAATGATCGTAAAAATATTTTAAATAAGTTGAGCCTGCATGCTCCAAATAATAGTTATTAATTTTCGTATTTTGGTTGGTTATATTAGTTGCCGCACTTTATCGTATTATTATTGAAAGATATTTGCTATTATGTTTGAATAAATTTGAGGACTTATTAGTATTGTATTTGAGTCTTGTATTCATGGGTTTACATATGACTACAGCGGATGGCACGTGTCTGGCAAGTGCGGGTCAGGGGTGTTACAAGCATAATTCAAATACATGATGTTTCAATTCCTTCAAGACCACTTTGGATTTTCTTCATCAATTAAATTAATTAAAATTGACTACTTGGCCCTTTTCTTGCCACAAGCAGACATGGAAAGAGCTAAACTTGACATTTGTTATACCCAAAATTAACTAAGGTCTTGTTGTTTAATAGCTTATTGAAAGCTGATTAGAACTTTTTTGAAATTGAAATTCATTGTTTTAAAAGAATTTGTTGACAAAAATTGAAAAATATTTTTCTTCTTTGTGTTTAGATAAGTAAAAAGTCTGAGAAGAAATTGATACAAGCATGCATACATAGAAAATAGAAAGTCAATATCTTTCTCGAAATGAAGAAATACGATTCTCTACATTATAGTAGAACAAATAAGAGCAACGACAATATTCCTCAACTAGCTGTTTTACATCACACATAGGTCCTAGATGGTTAATAGTATAAGATATGGCTTCTAGACCAATATTTCCATGTAGAATGGAAATTAACAAAACCTAGTTCACAAAAAGAACACGTTGATAGGCAAGAACTCCTTACAGAAGAAAACTTAAAATAGAGAACCTTAAGCAGAACACATCACTTATTAACAATATAGTATAAAAAGGGATTGGGGAGTGTTTAATTTGGTAGTCGTCTCATGTAAGCAACACGTGATATTTTGGCTGGTTGATCGGTAATTGTAGAGACTGAGGAGGGTTTTTTTTTTATTCCATCTTTTGCCTATTGATTCTACGACTTTCTTCTCTCCATTCACATCAGCCGACCCACTTTCTATCAACTCTCTTTCCTCTCTTATATCTTCTCTCCTCTCGTCTCTTTTCTCATTTTTTTCTCCATCAACACCATCAATTTTATTTTTTTGTTACTTATTGTTGGTCCAAAAAGCAACTGAAGAGGGGGAGTGAATTAGGTTGTTTCTAAAAATAAACCTTTTAATGTGCTTAATGGAAATGCACAAATAAACACTTAAGCACAAATGAATATAAAAGATATTCAACAATTAAAACTTAAAGAACAAATGTAAGGACGATTGAGATAGAGAGTATCAAACCAAACTCCTAACCTTCTCAACCTTGGAGTATATCCACTAGCAGTGCCTCTTCATAGAAGGTGAGGCAATAACCTTCTTGTACACAAAGTAGGCTCACTCTTGCACCAACTAAGTCCCGTCTCCCAGTTGAGCTAAAGGGTTTTACACTAAAACCTCACTTTTGTACACTGTTATCCATCCACAATTACACTTGAAGATCACTCACTAGTCTACTCTTGCTCATACTAATTCCCTCTAGTTGAGCCAAGAGAACTACACTACCCAAACCAATACAACCCACTATATTTTTGCCTATTTCTTCCCAAATAGCTCTTACCAGTGTTTGTATTGAATGCAATAGTTATACTCTCCATATTTTACAATTACATACAAGAGGGTATTTATACAAGCCCAGAAATTTCTTCCAACAGCTTTCTAATGGCTATTTTCTATTTCTTGAGAAACTAGCAGTTCGGTCTTTCGGACGGCCGATGCTGTGAATGTGCGTCCGAACGAACTAGCTGTTAGACCTTTCGGACGTCCGATACAAATCCGCTGCATCCGATGATGTGTCTGATAACTTTATGAACAGTGCTTCGAACGGTTGTATGCATCCTACAGCTTTGACATAAACTTCTTCATTTTGAGCTCGATCAGATTATCTTCGAACGGTCATCTGTGTCCGTTCTCCTAGTTGTGTTTCGGATGCTCTCCTGCGTCTAAAAACCTTTCTTTTTGGAGGCTCTCCTACGTCTGTTCTCTGCTTCAGATTCTTCTTTGTCGGACGTTCTCTTGCGTTCGAACTTTCTTCTTTCAGACGCTCCCTTGCGTTCGAATTATCTTGCTTTTCTGTACACTTGATTGCAAACCATTAGTATGATTTGGTCATCATCAAAACATGATTATCATAACTAGGGTTCAACAATCTCCCCCTTTTTTATGATGAGAAATCATTTGGACAATTCTAAAAACAATCATAAAATATGAAGCATAAGTTAGGAAGTTTTGTCCATTATTTTCTCCCCGTTTTGGCATCATCAAAACATAAGAAAGATAATACAGTTTAAGCTCCCCCTTGAAAGGTGAATATAATTCAATATGAGTACATGGAGAATAAGTCAAGTTACGCAAAACGTTTCTTCCCTTCAAGAATATGTATTCAAGTAGATATCTGAGGGAATTCATGCAAAGAATTAGGATTAAAACATTTTTTGATCATTCCTTGCCAAAACAATAAAAATAATAATAATAAAGCATATGTGATGCAATTTCTTGTAAAGTAAAATAATCCATTTAAAAAGAGAAAGCTCCCCCTTTCTTTTGCAAGTCGTGACTTACTATAGACAAAAATTGGGGATACTTATTCCTTAGCATTCTAAAACAAATTCAATCACATAGATGAGTAAAATTCAAAAGAACATAGTTCATCTTAATAAATGAAAGCACATTCTTAACACAAAATTTTAGATGTTACCCATTTCAATGTCATCTCAGTTCATATGCTTTGAACACCTTTCATTTGTTGGTCCCAAAGCAACCTAAGAGGGGGGGTGAATTAGGTTTCTTAAAAATTACTTTAAGAGATATTGATATTTTCAAGATGAAATCAGTTATAACAAAATCAGTTATAATAATATCAATAGAACAGTAAATTAAAGAGAGAATAAATTGAACAAAAAGACAACACTACTACTTCCAAGCTAGCAAGCTTGAAGTATCAAATTTGAATGCTTCACACACTTGGTGAGCCAACAATCTTTACAAAGCTGGGAAGTTCTTGCTCACACTAAAACTCTTTTAGTTGAGCCAAGAATCTCAATTACAACCACACTTTTATACAAGATTATCACTCCACTCAATGTTGAATTACACTCACAATTTCACACTAATACAACAAGGCTCTAAAGTCAATTTGCACTTCAAATTACTTTCTTCTAGACTTGTATTCAATGTATTAGATGATTTTTACAGGTTATAAAAGCTCCTATTTATAAGAGCAATAAATACTGGCTTCAACCACTTCCTAACGGCTAAGTAATAAATGCACAAAAAATAGCCGTTGGGGTTTCGGACGTCCGAGAGAGATTGTATGCGTCCGAGGAAGCGTCCGATCTTTTTCCAGTGTTGTAGAGAGGCTTCGTTCGGACGTCCGAGCATGCGTCCGATCCTGCGTCCGATAGAGCTTCGGACGGTAGACAGCGTCCGAAACTGTCTCTTAAGCACCTCTAGATTTCGCGTTTGTTCGGACGTTGCAATGCGTCCGAGGTGCTTTTGACCTAGTTCGGACGGTCATGTGCGTCCGAAAGAGCTGTTCCTGCAAAAGCTTGTTTTACAGAGTTAAGTGTTTATGTCATCATCAAAATAAGGTTTGGAAAACATCAATCTCCCCCTTTTTGATGATGACAAACCTTAATTGAATATGACTAATCAATTTGCAATGTATCATAGTGGGATATCAATTTTCCACAGATTAATCATATCAAGGCACAATGTTATAATCTCAGCTCAACATAACTCAGCATATTAGTCATATCACAGCACAATGTTGTAATCATAGCTCAACACAGCATAAGAATAATTACTCCCCCTTTTGACAACAATAAAAAAGACTCCCCCTTAGAACATGCAGGCAGTTTTTATAGAATTGAAAGAAGTTTAGTACATTCAACTGAAGGTTTTAAGAAAATATATATTCAATGCTAAAAGGTTCTGGACTGCGGAAAACAACAAAACAGAAAGAAACTAATGGGAATCATTTTTCTTTTTTGAGCGTTTCTCTGTCTTTTGGCATTTGGATGGAACATCTTCATCAGTGGCTTCACTGTCATGCTCCTTTGATATGATTCTGCTCTTATACACATCTAGATGTGTATAAGAGACAGATTCTGATGCTGATTTTGCTGGGTGTCATCGTCATTTGCAGCTCCTTGAGCAGCGTGTCTTCTCGTGTAGGTTCATCTTCGCATCACAGAGGATGACTCAAGTACTACTTTCAAATTTTCAAGTTTATATCAAATCTGTCTCTTATACACATCTACATGCCGAGACTGAGGGCCTCTTGGATAATTGTTTGGCGAGTCTTAAGTCGTCTGAGCTTACGATTCGTACGTCGTTGAAAGGAACCGACTTGAGTGCTCAAGGATGCAAGTTGCAATTTTTCCTCGGACTACAAATTCATCAAACCAAGGAAGGAACAGAAAGGTTACATGGTGCAGGTGTGAGTGGAGGTGGTTGAGGAGTAGGAGAATGAGGGATAGCAAACTCAGAAGTGGAGGCATGAGATTGGGATTTTGCAATATCAAAGGCTGCCTTAGTTAGCCATTGATCATTAAAAAACCTGAGACCTTTACGTTCAATGTAGGATTTATTAAAATAAGGAGGATATTGTTTATTTCCTGTAAAGGGAACATTGAGGGAATCAAAAACTTTTGTTAGAAATTTTCCAAAAGGAATATTTCTTCGAGTATCGGTTAGAAAAAGTTCCCATAGGGAACAAAAAAGATACCCAAAGTCTAGAGAAATACCTTTGAACACACAGAAAAATAAGTACAGTTGCATTTTTCCGGGCTCAGTACGATGCCCGTCAGTTGGCAACAAAAGATTGGTTACAAGGGTATACATAATGTTTAGTTCAGGGCTGAGCAGAGTAGTCTTGGCTTCCGAAGCCTGTTTAAAATGGACATTGAAAATGGCTCGAACTTCGTCGATATCAAACTGAGTATCCTCAGCGTGGCCATTTATCCAAGGAAAAGAAGTAGGAAAAATCAGACAGGGTCGGAGATTTCACATTCAAAAATGGTGTTAATTATATTAGATGAAATCTCAATGTCAGTGTTATTAACACGAGAAATAAGGGTGCGAATAGTAGGACCTTTCCGAAGATTGGCCGTGAATTGAAGCACCATATCGTGATAAACAGGTAAATCGAGATGGACTAAATGACCCCAATTTTATTTTTCAAAACAGGATTTTATAATAGGAAGATTATACTCATCGAAAAGACTACTCGAAGCAGGACGTTGAACTATAATGGATTTACTAAGAAGAGAAGTGTACCGCTCCGATGCCTTGGCATCGATGAATTTGGACAGAGTCGGAGTGGTGGAAACTTGAGGAGTTGCTGATGATTCTCCTCGAACAGGAGCTTTTCCTTTGGTTTTTCTACCGCGAATCGCCGAAGAGGAACCGCCACGTAATTTCACCATTGTTTATGGAAGAAAAGAAAGTTAAAAAAAAACTTGAAGATTTGTGAGATTTTGGGGAATTTGGATGGTGAAAGGGAGAAATAAGATGTGATTTAGGGGCTAAGGATTATGGGTAGGATGATTCTTTAATCAATTTTGGAAGTGAGAGTGTGAATTTTGATTTGGTAGGGAAAGGGAAAAAAATTCGGACGCTCAGGACCGTCCGAAGCTCTATCGGACCTGTCTCTTATACACATCTAGATGTGTATAAGAGACAGTTCTCGGACGCTCATATTCGTCCGAAAAATATTCTATTTTTCCTTAAACTCTCTGGAATTTTTCCGGACGCACTAGCTTTAGCAAAAATAACACATTCCACTGGTACTTTTTCTATCAATTTTACATCCAGCAAAGTCAGCATCAGAATAGCTAATTAGATCAAATGTAGAGGACTTTGGATACCACAGACCAAAATCCGTTGTTCCTTTTAGATATCTAAAAATTCAGTTTTTTAACTGCAATCAAATGTGATTCTTTAGGACAAGATTGAAATCTAGCACATAGACAAACAGCAAACATGATATCTGGTCTACTAGCAGTTAAGTAAAGTAAACTTCCGATCATACCTCTATAGTGTTTTTCATCAACACTATTACCTTCTTCGTCTTTATCAAGTTTGGTTGAAGTACACATTGGTGTACCAACTTGTTTGCAATCTTCCATGCCAAATCGTTTGAGCAGCTCTTTTGTGTACTTGATTTGTGTAATAAATGTTCCTTCCTTGGTTTGATGAATTTGTAGTCCGAGGAAAAATTGCAACTTGCCCATCATGCTCATCTCAAATTCTTCTTGCATTAGTTGTGAAAAATCCTTGCACAAACTTTCATTAGTTGCTCCAAAAATAATATCATCAACATAAATTTGAACATATAACAATCCTTTTAAATGTGTTTTTGAAAAGTGTGGTGTCAACAATACCTCTTTTGAAACCATTTTCTAACAAGAATCCACTTAATCTTTCATACCAAGCTCTTGGAGCTTGTTTCAAACCATATAAAGCTTTGGAAAGTTTGAAAACATAATTTGGAAGATTCTTATTTTCAAATCCCGGAGGTTGTTCGACAAAAACTTCTTGGTCAATAAAACCATTTAAAAAAGCACTTTTGACATCCATTTGAAATAATTTTAAATTATTAAAACATGCAAATGCAAGAAACATACGGATGGATTCTAATCTAGCCACGGGTGCAAAGGTTTCATCAAAGTCAATGCCTTCTTCTTGAGCGTAACCTTTTGCAACAAGTCTAGCTTTGTTTCTTATGATCTCACCTTTGTCATTTAATTTGTTTCTAAACACCCATTTAGTACCAATAACGGGATGAGAAGAAGGTCTTTCAACTAAGGTCCATACATTATTTTTCTCAAATTGACTAAGTTCATCTTTCATAGCAATAACCCATGATTCATCACTCAAGGCAACATCTATATGTTTGGGTTCAATGTGAGAAAGTAATGCACAATTATTATTCAAAGGTTTATGAGAGCGAGTAGTTACCCCCTTGGATAGATCACCTATAATTAAATCTTGAGGATGATTAGAGACGAATCTCCAAGCTTTCGGAAGATCGTTTTGAGCATCCTCATTCTTTTCATCATCAACTTGATGGTTGTTGATATCAACGCTTGATGTAGCCTCTTGATGATCTTTATGAATATCGAGCTTTTCGAGCTCCTTTAGAATACCTGTGTCTTCATCTTCACACAAATTCTTTGAGATAACACCATTAGATTCATCAAATGTAACATGCACAACTTCTTCAATTAAAAGAGTTCTTCTATTGTAAACTCGGTATGCTTTCTTGTCACTAGAATATCCTAGGAAAATTCCTTCATCCGATTTTTGTCAAATTTTCCAAGGTTTTCTTTGATTTTAAAATAAAGCATTTGCAACCAAAAACTTTGAAATAGCTCACAACGGGTTTTTACAAAAATGAGTTCATAAGGAGTTTTTTTCTTAAGATTAATACCAACAATGGTGTTGTTCCTGTCTCTTAGGAATTTTGGAAAACAATTTTACAAATTTTTCAAATGCTTCGTTTTTGTGAACAAGAAATAATACCCAAGTAAACCTCGAATAGTCATCTACGATAACAAATGCATATTTGCAACCACCTAGACTAGCATATTGAGTGGGTCCAAATAAGTCTAAATGCAAAAATTCTAAAGGTTTATGAGTAGACACAAAATTCTTAGGTTTAAAAGAAACTTTGACTTGAATTTTACCAAATTGACAAGCATCACAAATTTTATTTTTCAGAAATTTCAGTTTTGGCAAGCCTCTTACCAAATCTTTCTTGGCTAATTTTTCAATCAAATCCATATTAAAATGACAAAGTCTTCTATGCCAAAGCCAAGGATCATCTATAGAAGCGGTAAGACATTTTACATTGCTATTGCTAATTTTATCAAGATAAATCACATAAACGTCATTGTGCCTAGTGCCTTTGAACAAAACAACATGATTTTTGTCAAGTATAAGACATTCATGCTTGGTAAAGAAAACATATAAATCTTTGTCACAAAGTTGACTAACACTTAATAGATTATAGTTTAAATTATCAACAAGAAGTACATTCTTAATCAAGGTTTCACCATTTTTACCTACATCACCAATGCCGATTGATTTTGCTTTGTTGTTGTCACCAAAAGTGACTTTTCCACTGTTTTTGGATGTAAGGTTTGTGAAGAGAGAGGCATCACCCGTCATGTGCCTTGAACCTCATAATCCACTATCTATGAACCACTTAGCATTGTTGGCGATGTTAAGTACCTACACAATAAATCAATTGATAACTTTTGGTACCCATGTCTTTTTGGGTCCATGAGTGTTAGTGAGATTGCTTACTATCCATGCAACTTTCATTCCAAGTTTTTCATTTTTCTTGACATAACACATATTCTTGGTATGTCCATGTTGTTGGCAATATCTACAAACAATGCTTTTGTTTCCATATAAAGAAGATTTTGGTTTTACAATACATAAGTCATCTCTTCTATATATGACAAAATTTTTGTTGATTGCTACATTTCTATTTCTTTTCATATCAACAACATTTTCTTTCTTTCTAGCTAAGAGAGTATTTAAATCATCCATTCTTTTCTTCAAGGAGGCTTGTTCTTCCTTGACCTTTGATCTCTCATGCATTCTTTTCTTCAAATCACAATTTTCTTGTGATAGCCTATTGTTTTCATTCACAAGTTTAGAGTTAGCATTCAATAAAGCATTTGACTTTTTTACTAACTCCTTATTTCTAGCATATGATTCTTTTAAGCTATCATGCAATTTCAAAATGAAAGCTTCAAGATCATCTTCATCATTTTCATCATTGGAGTCATAGTTAGAATTTACCTCATTGTCTCCAATAGCCATAAAGGCCATTTGTGCCGACTCCATTTCTTCTTCAACTTCTCCTTCGGAGTTACAATCGTCCCAAGTGATTTGAAAGTTGTTGAATCTTGGTTTTCTTCCTTCCTTCTTTTTCTTGGAGGGACATTCATTTGCAAAATGCCCGAGTTGACCGCACTCAAAGCATTTATCATTTTGCTTCCTTAGCTTAAGTCTTGACTTCCCTTTGAAATTATTTGTGTTTGCAGCTCCTCCTCTTCTCATCCTTCGTTTGTTGATGTAATGTTTGAGAAATCCTTTGGTGATGAGTGCAAGATCTCTTTCATCAAGATCTTCATCTTCTAGATTGATGGAGCTGTTTTCATCTTCCTCTTGAGAGAGTCTTTAGAGCAATGCCCCTTTTTGGCCTTGTTTCTTCATCATCCACAACCTTGGCCTTTAGCTTAAGTTCATAAGATGTAAGAGAATTGATTAGTGATTCAATAGGCATTAGATTTAAATTCTTAGCTTCCTCTATGGCAATTGTTTTGGCATCCCATTCTTTGGATAGAGCATTCAGGATTTTTCTGTTTTCTCACCCAAAGAGTACTCCTTACTCAAGGCTTCAAGATCTTTTTTAATGTCATTGAAGTTCTAGATGTACATAAGTGATGTTCTCAAAATAGGACTCTTCAAGAAACGGCTAGCCAACTATGATTAATGAGTGTTCTTTGCTCACAAACATCATCGCTCCCTTCATGAATTTCCTTCAGCTTATCCCAAATTTCCTTAGCAGAATTGCAACCCTTTACGCGAGTTGATTCATTTGCATCCAAGGCATTGTATAGCACATTCATGGCTTTTGCGTTTAACGTCAAATTTGCCTTGTCTTGTGGAGTGAGCTCAGTCTAGACTCTGATCCTCGTCTTTTCTCTTCTTCTATTTGTGTGATCATCAATGATATAAGCTTCAAATGGACCTTCATTGACAACATACCACAATTCAATGTCAATAGATTGCAGAAATATTTTCATTCTATCTCTCCAACTAATAAAATTTGTCCCATTAAACATGGGAGGCCTAGTAATAGATTGGCCTTCAAAAACAGAGCATTGTTGGTTGCCATAGTTCTTTTCTCAAAAGCGTTTAAGCAATTATACACATCTAGATAGATACCAATTGTTATCTCAAAGCAACCTAAGAGGGGGATCTGAATTAGGTTTCTTAAAAATTACTTTAAGAGATATTGATATTTTCAAGATGAAATCAGTTATAACAAAATCAGTTATAATAATATCAATAGAACAGTAAATTAAAGAGAGAATAAATTGAACAAAAAGAACTACTTCCAAGCTAGCAAACTTGAAGTATCAAATTTGAATGCTTCACACACTTGGTGAGCCAACAATCTTTACAAAGCTGATGGGGAAGTTCTTGCTCACACTAAAACTCTTTTAGTTGAGCCAAGAATCTCACTTACAACCACACTTTTATACAAGATTATCACTCCACTCAATGTTGAATTACACTCACAATTTCACACTAATACAACAAGGCTCTAAAGTCAATTTGCACTTCAAATTACTTTCTTCTAGACTTGTATTCAATGTATTAGATGATTTTTACAGGTTATAAAAGCTCCTATTTATAAGAGCAGTTCTTGGCTTTCGGATTAAATTGGACGCTGGTTTGAGCTCGAACTAGGCTCGTTGGGGTTTGGACGTCCGAGAGAGATTGTATGCGTCCGAGGAAGCGTCCGATCTTTTCAGTGTTGTAGAGAGGCCGTTGGACGTCCGAGCATGCGTCCGATCCTGCGTCCGATAGAGCTTCGGACGGTCCTTAGCGTCCGAAAGAAAGGCAGTAGACTCCATTCTTTCTGCCAGTTTGTTCGGACGTTGCAATGCATCCGAGGTGCTTTTGACCCTTAGTTCGGACGGTCCTGTGCGTCCGAAAGAGCTGTTCCTGCAAAAGTTTGTTTTACAGAGTTAAGTGTTTATGTCATCATCAAAATAAGGTTTGGAAAACATCACCATTGATAATCTATCTTGAATCCTTGGTGCTCTCCAAGCATACCTACATGCAAAGTTAAGCAAGAACTTTTGGTACCCAAACTTTCTTGGGTCCAATTGGGTTAGTAACATGCTTAATTACCCAAATAGAATTTATTCCCAATTTTTCATTTCATTTAACATAACAATTTTTTTTTACATAGCCATGTTGATGAAAATAATTACAAATAATATTCTTATTGCCATAAAAAGAAGATTTAGATTTAACAAAGCACAAATCATTTTTTCTAAAGGTGATAAAATTTTTGTTCAAAAACATATTTCTAGTTCTTCTCTTTTCAAAAATATTTTCTTTCTTCTTTCTCAGTATATTATCAAGATCATCTAATCTCTTCTTCAATGAAGCTTGTTCTTCCATGATGCTTGGTTTTTCCATCAAATTTTTTCTTCAAAACATCATTTTCTTTTGTCACAGAGTTATTTTCATGCACAAGTTTTGAGTTGGCACTCAATAAAGCATTAACTTTAATTTTTAACTCTTTGTTATTAGCATATGATTCTTTCAAACATTCATGCATTTTAAAAATGATTCAACATCATCATCATCATTATCACATGAATCATCACAAGAATCATAACTAGAGGATACCTCATTATTGCCATGAGCCATAAAAGCCATTTGATCGTCCTCATATTCTTCTTCAACTTCTCCATCCGAATTGCAATCATCCCATGTAATTTGGAAGTTGTTGAAGTGAGGCTTCCTTGAGTCTTTTCTCCTTTTTGGTGAAGCTTTAAATGCTATGCTTCTTTTTCCCTTTGCCTCCTCATCTTGTACCTTGTACTTCAACTTCAATTCAAAGGAGGTTAGGGAATTGATCAATGAATCAATAGGCATAGAATTTAAATTTTTAGACTCTTCTATGACAATGGATTTAGGTTCCCATTCCTTAGGTAAAGCATTCAAAATTTTTCTAATCTTTTCACCCAAGGAATATTCTTTACCGAAACCTTCCAAATCCTTTACAATATCATTGAACCTACAATACATTTTGTCAATGTTCTCATGAGGTTCCATTTTGAAGGATTCATATTTAGCCACAAGAAGTGACTTCTTTTGCTCTCTAATATCTTCATTTCATTCGTGAATTTCTTTCAATTTGTCCCATATCTCCTTGACCGATTTGCAACCTTTCACTTTGGAAGACTCATCTGCATCCAAAGCATTATACAAAATATACATGGCTTTAGCATTTAAAGATAAATTTATTCTATCTTGAGCATTTAACTCATATCTAGTCTTGGGCGATAATCTATGAGTATTTTCATCAAGAATATTGGCCTCAAGAGGACCTTCATCAACAATGTACCATAAATCAATGTCAATGGATTGTATGAAAATTTTCATTCTTTCCCTGCAAAAAACAAGAAAATTGATGCCACTAAACCTAGGAGGTCTAGAAATGCAATGCCCCTCTAAAAATAAAGCATTATTGGTTGCCATAATGATCTTTACTCAAAAGTGGTTAAGCTCAATATATGAGACCAAGATCTGATACCAATTGTTGGTCCAAAAAGCAACCTAAGAAGAGGAGGGGGTGAATTAGGTTGTTTCTAAAAACAAACCTTTTAATGTGCTTAATGGAAATGTAACAAATAAACACTTAAGCACAAATGAATATAAAAGATATTCAACAATTAAAACTTAAAGAACAAATTTAAGGATGATTGAGATAGACAGTATCAAACCAAACTCCAAAGCTTCTCAAGTTTGGAGTATATCCACTAGTAGTGCCTCTTCAAAAAAGATGAGGCAATAACCTTCTTGTACACAAAGTAGGCTAACCTTTGCACCAACTAAATCCCTCTAGTTGAGCTAAAGGGTTTTACACTACAACCTCACTTTTGTACACTGTTATCCCTCCACTCTTACACCAATGTTTGAAGATCACTCACTAGTCTACTCTTGCTCACACTAATTTCTTATAGTTGAGCCAAGAGAACTATACTACCCAAACCAATACAACCTACTATATTTTAGCCTATTTCTTGCCAAATAGCTCTTACAAGTGTTTGTATTGAATGCAGTAGTTCTATTCTTTATATTTCACAATTATAGACAATGGGGTATTTATAGAAGCCCATAAATTTCTTCCAACAGCTTTCTAACGGCTATGTTTTATTTTCTGAGAAACTAGCCATTTGGTTTTTCGGAAGGCCGATGCTGTGAATGTGCGTCCGAACGAACTAGCCGTTGGACCTTTCGGACGTCTGATGCAAAGCCTCTGCATCCGATGATGCGTCCGATAACTTTTTGAATAGTGCTTCATTTTGAGCTCTTATCTTCGGACGGTCATCTGCGTCCGTTCTCCAGGTCGTGTTTACATCACTCTCCTGCGTCTGAAAACCTTTCTTTTCGGAGGCTCTCCTGCGTCCGTTCTCTGCTTCAGATTCTTCTTTGTCGGACGTTGTCTTGCGTCCGAACTTCCTTCTTTCGGACGCTCCCTTGCATCCGAACTATCCTACTTTTCTGCACACTTGATTGCAAACCATTAGTATGATTTGGTCATCATCAAAACATGATTATCATAACTGAGGTTCAACACTTATGCTGTTGATGAAGGCTTTCCTCTCCCCTAAGGAATTTTTTTTGTGATTTTTTAAAAATTATTTTGTGGTTTTTTTTTTTTTTTTTTTATTTTTCATTACAAAGAGATAACTTGTTTTATTTTAAGGTAAATTTCTCCTACAACATAACTTATATACGGCAATTTTCTTTCCTTTTATACCTAATTGTTGTTTTTTTTTTCTCTTGCTATATTTTCTCTCATTTTAGTTTTTTTTCCCTGTTTTGTTATTTGTTGTGAATGAAAAATGATAATAAAAATTCTCCTTAGAGAGATTTGTGATGAAGTTATGGATTTCTTTTTATAGATCACAGATAATTTTTTTATTGTTAACATATTTTTATATTAGTTTATGGTTTATAATGACAAAATAGTCTCTTGATTTCATTCTCCTTAACAAAATTCTCGATCTTTTTCTTTTTCCTGGCTCCATGTCTTAAAATGCCATAGCTCTTTTTTTTTGTTTTTGTAATTTTAATATATGGTCATCCTATAATAATCTAAATTTGTTTATCTAGTAATTTTTACAGGTTATAATTGATCTCTTGGAAGGGTACCATAACGCTTAGTTTCTTACTAGCAACTGCTGTTCTGATTTACAAATATTTTTAAGATCTCCACTAATACACTTTAATCTTCCTTAGCTACCGACAGCTTCATTACTGAAATTCTTTTTTTATAAGGAAACTCTCTTTTTTTATTATTTTTTTTGGTCTAATTATCTTATATGTATAGTTGGTAGTAATATTTGTATTTAAAGTTGCTCAGGATTGATTTGTGTTTTGATTAGTTCTTTTGACAGATCTTTGGTTATAATGGTGATCATTTGTTATTTTATGGCAAAAAAATAATAATAAAGGCTTAAAGAAATGGATGGTTCATGTTTTTCTTTTTCTATTATGTCTGGTTCAGTTAGTTAGTTTGGGACTTTTACTGATGGGTTGTTTGTTTTCTGACTCTTGTTTCTACCTTTGGTTTGTTAAATCTTATTTATTCAGAAACTCTAAACTTAAAGTATTTGTCATGTAGGCTTTTCAGTCAGTTTGTTTTACTAAGGTATTTTGTTTAAGTTTACATAGCTTTTTCTGCATGAATTTTTTTATGTGATGTTTTTTGTGTTTTCTTTTGTGAGTATTGAGTATTCTATTTATTTGTTTAATACACAACATTTACTAAAGCAGGATATTTTTTGATCCCACACTTCCCATGGAAGAAGAGGTGAAACTTTTGGGTTTGTTATTGCAAATCATTGAGCTATCAAATGTTTTGGCTTCCTTTTGTTAAGTTATTGCTTTATTCTTAAGGAATTTTCACCAGATTTTAAGATAATTTAAGGAAATGATTGAATCTTAGAAATTTCACTAGATTAGCTGTTACTTTCCTTTTTTCTATCGATAACAATTTGTGATCACTTTGATTTTTCTCCTTTTTTGTCAGCATGGATTTTTAATGCATACAGAGTTGGTTGCTTTACTAATTTTCTAACATAAGTTTGTGACATTTTCTTTTCATTCTCTTTATGAATCATGAATAATAATAATAAAAAAACCTTCTTGCTTTCATACTGTTTGGCTATCTGGATTTTTGTGTAATAATCACCAGAACTAATGGCTTGCTTCTTTAGTTTAGGTGGTTTAAAGCATTGATTTGCTGGTACATTTGAATGTTTCGTGATCTGAAATTTACGAGGTCGGAGATGACTTTTCTTTAAATAATTCCTTTCTGCTCTAATTTGATCCAAATGGGTGATTGAAAATTATAGTACTATTACAAAATATTAGAATTTGATTACGATTGATTCTGTGTGGGTTTTTGTTGGTTGATGTGGAAATTAGTTTCATATAAGAAATTTTCCGTTTGCTTATGTAGAATAAGCTTCAGTGGTCTTACTGGGAAGCATTAAAATATGCTCGAAAGCTTGTCGACCACAGTTAGGATGCCTATCAAGTTCTTTATGGAGCTTTAGGTGAGTCATTTATTTATTGACTAATAAAGAATTTTATATTTTTGATTGAGCCACTAATTTTTATTTAATTGTGTTTAAATTAAAAATCCTAAAGGCTTTTTTGTTTTTTTTTTTCTTGTGGTTAGTCAAATACAATATCAAGAATTTTTGGAATTAATAAACGTTTATGAGGGTTAGCATGTGATTTAAATTTTATCTACAAAAATTGTAATGATGTTTTAAACATGGTTATATATTCTTGTCTCTAGAGACATTTGGGAAAAAATGGCAGAAGAAGCACAAAACTAATTAGGTTAGATATTGGGTTTGGTGTAGGAGCTGAAATTTTTTTTAAGTGATTGAGTTCTAGCATTTTCTTTGAATTTTAATCTAATCAACTTTGCTGGATTGATTTTATTTAGCTATATATATGGCCTATGAGCTTAAGTAATGATGGTTGTTATTTTAACTTAATTTTTAGCTGCAGGCCTTCTTAATGCTGCCAAAGTTGTAGTAGCTTCAAAAAAAATTTTGTTCTCTCATTGCTATGGTTGTAGGATGATGAGTTTCAGTGGTAATTTCTACTTCCTTCATTTTTTAGTGGGAGAAATATATAAAAAAAATTAGCTACCTTTCACAATTTTTTAGTACTGTATTTGTTTGAATTTTTTGTTGATTTAACTAAGTTACTTTATGATAAAATTATCAATTTTTTTAGTGTTTTTTTGAAATGTGTGTATCTTCATGTTATCTGCCTTAATTTTTGTTACATCTCATTTAACTGCTTTAGCCACTTTCATGAGCTAGTAAAAAGGGAAAAACTGCTTAATCTAGCCTTTGTTTTTGTAGTATGTTTTGTTCAGACATTTAGTGTCATATAAACAATATAAGTAAATTAGAACCATTTACCACCTAGAAAACAAAGAAAACACAATGCAAAAACTGTCGAGCACAGCTATTTTAATAATTGTAATTTCTTATGCATTAGTTTTTAATAATTTGGTACCCTTTTTGTATGTGATGCACATGTTGGGGGATGAAATTGATTTCCAAGACATCATAACTGAAATACGAAAAATAGGCAATTGGAAATTTACTGATTTAATAACCGCCATATATAAATTGGGTGACATGTTTCTGGAAAACAATTTGAGTCATGACTGCAATTTATTTTTGAGTTTTGAACAAGTTCTATCTGTGATATTCTATGTTTGAAAGGAAGGCGGATGTTAATTGGTTGTTTAATTTTCTGGAAAAAAGAAACTAAAAATCAAATATAATGTTTTTATATTGAATTTAGGATTCATGATTCTTTCTCTGATTTACGTGATCATTTTTGCCTAGATTAAAAGAAAATACAGTAAAAATATGGCTTGATAAGGTGAATTGCCTCTTTAGTAATTAGATTTATCTCTTTTTTAGCAACCAAACTTCGCCATTTTAGAAATTTTTTTGAACTTTTTTGATCTTCTACCATGTTGAAAATTAGGAAAGACATAATTTTGGAGCACATGACTTGGTTGCAAACCAGAACAACTTTTTTCTCCTTAAATTTAATTGTGAGCTCATGCTATCAACCTTTGGTTAAGGTAATGTTAGTGGTCCATTTTCTCCAATCCTCTTACATGGATCTGTTTGAAATTTTTGAGTATCTACAAATAGATCTTATTGAGTTATCGCGGCTTGGATGTGATTCAAAACTTATTTTTTTCTGAAATGAACATGAACAATAGTTATGGCTTATTCAAAACTTAGTAGGATTAAGGTTTGGTTTGGTTTGGTTTGTTTGTTTGTTTGAACATGAACAGTAAAGTATTTGGTGAAGTGGGCTATTTTTCTTCTTCTTTTCTTTGTTGCTTTTAGGTAAAATTTCTCCCTTTACATATGAAGTACTGCTTGAGGAGTAGTTATGATTTGGTTAAGTTTATTAAGCTGGTGACTGAAGTAAGACTTTACATTATCCTCAATCTTATTAATGGTTCTTATATTTTTTCTGATTGGAAATTTGGATAATATTTTAATAAATGGAATTTGTTTGAAATAGAAAATTTATGCTTTTGGATGACTTTATGTGGATTGAGTTACTTTCTTTCCTGGCATTAGCTTTGGAATGAATGGTGGTCGTTTTGAGTTTAGGCAACTTAATATTTGCCTGAAGAATTTTCATTTTAAGTTGTTCTTTCCTTATTCTCTGGCAGTGCAATAACTTATTTCAGGTAGTCATCTAATTTGACAATGCAAACTCAAGAATTGGTTGTGAATGGATTTGGGCATATAAACATATTTTTTTTCTTTTTTGTATATTTTTCCCACATAGCATTTGTTTTCCTAAAGTAAAATACTAATTACTATTACCTCATAATATATATGGACAAGAATTGGAGTGTTGGCAGAAATTGGGATAGATGACACAACAGCTTTAAGAATAGAGTTGAAGTTTTAATTCGGAAGGATGGAAAAGATTACTCCATGTCTTCATTCCTATAATTGCTCAATTACCAATATTTTGTGGTAGTTCAAATTTAACTTATAAGACAATACATACTCATTATACATAATATTTACATTATTTAATGAAGAGCAAGCAAGAAGGGAGGAGGAGATCTAAGCTTGTGGTGTGAAGAAGAAGAAGATGTGAAGAGAAAGAAGAGATGGAGAGATAAAGAGGAACAACTGAGATGAAGAGATGAAGAGTTCAAATCTTTCAAAACTTGCATCCTATTTTTGTTTTATGCTCCAAAATCTTACTTGGAGACGGTAGTATGCGAGAGAAAGAGATAGTAGATAAGGTTATTTGTAAATAATTTATTTTTAAAAATCACTATATTTGTCACATTAGTATAATGATCCCATAATTTTGTCTTTCATAATTTTTAACTAAAGTTCAATTTGGCCTTATATTAACATCTAACTAGTCATATCCTATGGTCCCAAATAGTATAAAATTGGCCCTAGTAATGTGGTTCTAATGTAATTATTAAAATTGGTTAAAATAGCTCAATAATTTTTAGATTAAATTGGGGCTAACTTTTATTTGTTTCCCAAATGTATTAGTAGTAATAGGCTATTATCTTTTTTTCTCAGTGGACTACTATCATTTAATATATTACTATTAGGGAAAGACACAACTAAGGGTGAGCCAAAAAAAAAAAAGATTTACACAATAAAAAAAAAGTGTGGAAATGCAAGTAAAAAATAATACAAGAATTAAAAGAATAATATGGGTGGTGGAGAGTGGAAGAAGGCATGAGTGGTTACACACCTATAATAAGGGTATAATTGGCAATTCAAAAAGTGACAGACACCAAACTCTTCTCTCTCCCTTTATATATAGTATAGATACTTTATGAGATTAAATTGAATTAGTACTATTCTAACATATAAGACATATCTTTGTACTCCTATCCAACTCTTTAGCCGATATATCTTTAGCTACTCTTTAGCCAATACATCTTTAGCAACTCTTTAGCCAATACTTTATGAAATTGATGAATCCAACACAGCTAGCTAGATACATATTGGTAAATGCCACTCACACTTGAGTCCAATCAAATTCGAGTATGAGATTCATGACTTTAACCTAGCTCAGACAAGTCCTCCAACCATCCAATAGCATAATCAAGCTCTCAAACCTGTAAGCATCATTCATTGAAGCCAAAAAATATGCATACTCAAAAAGCCAACACACAAATTTCAAAGTCCACCATAACCTTTCCATACAAAGCAGAAACCAGAGTTTTTAATTATCTCCTTATGCCAACAACAACTTATTAGAAACTTGTTAATATTGGCTCCAAACTCAAAAACCCAACACACAAAATCCAAATTCCACCACAACCTTTCAATGCAAACCAGAAATCGGAGTCGTTAATTGTCTCCCCATATAAGCAACAGCTTATCAAAAACTTGTTAATATTGGCTCCAGTTACACCAATTCAAAAGGTTGCCTTAATCCAGCCCTTTACTATCCAAATTGTCATTTGGTCTTATTCTCCACCTACTGCTAGGATGAGTGTATAGAATAAGGAATATCTAAAAGGATTACCAGTGAATCTTCAATTGTTCTTTCCAGCCAAATTATTTGTCATTCAAATAACTACAAAAACTAACTTGCAAGGTTTCACTTTAAGCATTGGACTCAACTACAAAATCTTTGCTACAAATTCAAACACTCAAAATTCCAGAGAATTCAGCATTATGTACATTGACTGACACTAGCAACTACTGCTTCATTCCCCTCAATATTGGAAATATCTGAAAAAAAATACTCATCATGTTAAAGAACATGGGTTTTCATCTAATTAGAAATGAGTGGAGTGGCCCGTGAACTTTATTAATTAGTTCAAGATCTTTAGGCTAGCCAATGTGGGATATTTATACTTAACATTCCCTCTCACTTTTGACTTGGGTCAGTTTAGAACTCATGACTTGGGTTGTTTAAGCTCCCAAGGCTAAAGCCTATTGGAAGGAGCCAGAGAGAGAACCCGCGATTTGGTTTGGTTGAGCTCCTAGGGCTAGAGAGAGCCTGTTGGAATGGGCTAGGGAGAACCCAAGACACCTGTGGATAAGCAAAAACTTGAAGCAAGCTCTGATACCTTGTTAAAGAACATAGGCTTCTGTCTCAAAGCCAATTGGCAAATGAGTGGAATGGCCCATGAACCTTATTAATTAGTCCAAGATTTTTAGGCTAGTTAATGTGGGATATTTATACTTAACACATAACAACCAAATATAAACAATCTTATACTTTCATTACCCACCACAAACAGGAAAAAGAAGTTGGAGAAGTGTTAAGCTATGCTAAAACCCTCCTAAACCACATGTAATTGGAAAAATTAACTTGTCCATTTCTCAATTACCTTATTCACTATTCAATTCTTCAAAGAATGTTTTCCTTAATACTTCCAGCTCAAGAGTAAACCTCCATAGCCACCCGTTTAGCTAGACGTTTGTAAGAGGTACTCTCAAAAGTAACATTGATTCCTTACTTCCAAACTATTATTTGGTATTTCTTCTAACAACCTAAGGCTTCAGAAATTATTTCAAACTCCTAGATAGATAAACTAGAATAGAAGAACCCAATATCAAAAGCTGTCACTACAAAACTTAATTTACTGCAAGTCTTTAACCTAATTAATTCTAATCCTAGAATTTTGTGAAATCAAAGTGACTTAATACACTTTTTCCACAAAATCTTTTCAAAGGAAAGATCTTGATTATGGACTTGTAGAAATTTACTAAATTTGACCGATGTAATTTTGACAAAGGAGACTCAAATAAAAGGAAACACTTTTCCTTTAGCATCAGGTTTATGTTATAAATCTAGAAAGGAGTAACAGCTATGTTAGTTAGGATGCCATCTGTTAGGATTTTATAAGAAATGTGGGGAGAATCTTCACAACTTAGGATGCTGATATATTTTGTGGTCGGAATAGTACTACCCAAAACAAACATCATATTTTCCTCTAATTCCTCTTATAACAATTGTCAAATGCATTTAACAACTATACTTGCAACTTTTCATCTCAATATGACCTTTAATCTAATATTCTATATATATAGATGTTCTCATAGTTTGTCGAAAATAGCTTACCAATTACAAGAATGAATTAGTCCAAAGTATCACCCAATATGCAGGGACAAACTCCATGTTGCCACAAAATAAAGCAAAACGAAGCTTAAAACAGGTTCACTTAGTCCTACCATAACCACCAATTATGAAAATCCTGAACATAATTGCAACGAAGTTGACTCAGCTAAAAACAAAAACAAGATGTGACCTAATTAACGTAACTCTAGCATAAAAGATAAATGAGTTACAAAGCACCTGTTAGAAAGGTTTTAAATGTGCTTGCAGTGAAATGAACAATTTTTTTCAAAAGATCCACGTGCATATTTCTACTTTCTTGAGCAGCTTATTATCTATAACCTACACCTTCATCCCAACTAGTAAAAATGTAATGTGTCGAAAGAACCTTTGCACTTTTGAAGACAGCAAAACTAAGAATAGATGTTGTAATTGATACCAACCATATAAATAAAATAGGATGATCTAGATGTGTAAAGTGAATCTTATGGGGGTGGATAAAAAATTTTATACCTAAAATATTTGACGTTATCTTCCAAATAACACCCCAAGATCATTCAGATGTCTTTGTCGTAGTCTATAGCCACATTAGATGTTACAATAAGTTAACCAACCATAAACAGGGAAAAAAAACCAAGTAAATCATCATATGTATACAGATTCTATTCAATATACTTGACTGTAAACTTCCAGAGACAAATCTTAGTCCAACACTAGGAAATCAAAACAACGCTTAACATAGTAAGCTTGGGAGTCGAAACAGTGCAAGTATATTCCTATTCCTAAAGCAGCTTCATAACTGGCCAACACTAAGTCCTTGAGAGCTTAGAGTAACTACAATACTATGTGCTAGAAAATTTAACTACCTAACTACGATGCATTCAAAAATCTAAATCTAATAAATAAAACAAGTCCTCCCTATAATAACTATATGATAATGAAGCCAAAGAAACCATTATTACATTTATCCATCTTCCTCCTACCAAATAATCACAAATTACACAAAAGGATGGCTTGATATTCGAAGGTATATAGCATTGTTGCAATATACAGCTCATCTTTAATTCTACCAAAAAAAAGGAAAAAGAATGTCCCAATTCCAACACAAAAATCCTAACTTGCAGATTTCATTGTATGGGGAGAAGGGAATATGATACATCAATTCAATCCTAAAGAAAAGATTGCATGAGCACATAATCTCATTCTCAAAAAATTTAACTACTTAACTTTGCTCACAAGAATCCTCTCCAAACTCTAAATTTTAATAGCTTCCTCATACTAAAAATATCAAAATCACTCAACAAAAACATCTAAACAAATATATCCATATTCCACCAGCCAAAAAACATAAAATACACAAAAAAATCTAACTTTGCAAATATAACACATCATAAAAAAGGTTTATCTTTTTCTCTGATGAAAAAGGCGAAGAATATCTCAATAATTTCACAAAATTTCGAACTTCAATTTCTTAATTGCTAAAAGAATACATCAACAAAATTAGAAAATGAATGGTTGTTAACTAAATAGCTATCAGAAAACTATTTATAAAAACTATTTAGAACTCAAGATGCAAGAAAATTTAACTTCTTAAGTACGTATCAACAACCCCTCTCAAAACCCAAAAAGTAAATATCCAAAACAACTCCTCCCCCATTGAACAATATCAAAAATCCACCAAACAAAAAAGAAGAACTATTTGAAGCATTATCTACAGGTTTATACTCAAATAACTCAAACCCTAACAAAAAAACTTCCAAAGCGTGAAATCCACAAATTGCATAATTACACAATTATTTATAATAACTTGTATAATACTCAAAAAGTAAGCAAATTTAACTACTCAACTGAGATATCAAAGACTATTCTCCTAAAATGAAAATTGCTCGTACCAAAATCCACCAAAAAACCGTAAATAGTACAAAATACTAGGAAAAAAAAGATGGCATCTCTAGCGGAATACAGTAGCATACACAAAGTTTTCCTCTTTTCCTTAAACCAAAACCAAAAGCAAAAAAAAAAAAGAAATACATGAATTAAATAGTTGATAGAAAGCAAAAAAAAAGAGCTTACTGGAAAGGAGAGTGGGTTGGATCTTCGAGAAACTTTTTTCCCCGAGATAAATATAGGTTTGGTTAAATCTATTTATAAATGCATAAATTTTGAATGGATAAGTATAGGGAGAAAGAGAGGAAAGAAGGGCACCTAAGGAGATTGATGAGGAAGATTATGATTTTCATTGGTGAGATTACGGTGGTGAGAAGGGATCAAAGGCTTAGGGCTTAGGGTGGGGGTATCAGAAGGGAGTAGTGGAAGGGTACTTTTGAGTTAAAGGTTGAGTTTGGGAGTTGAGGAATGAAGAGAAAATAAGGAAAAGCTTTTAATGAGGAGGAAGAGAAGGAAAGGGAAGGGAAAAAAAGTTTTCTCTAAGTTGTTTGGGATTTTTGAAAAGAAAATTTTATTAACGTCAGTTTTCTACCAAAGTGCCTCTCCTTTTGATATTTTATATTGTGTTCAAATATCCTGAAAGATAAATATGACATTTTATAATGAGTTATAAGGTAATGTAACTTTTCCTCCCATTTCCTCCCATTTATGGAAGGAAAGTTTTTTTTTTTTTCTTTTTCACTAGTTTTTATCCCTCCATTTCCTTCCCTTTCTTTCCTTTTCCATCTATTTAAAATTCTCAAATAATAGAAAACTCGTCCCTTCTCTTCTCTTCCTTCCATAAATCCTTCAATCAAAACTTTGCCAAAGTGAGGAACCTAGAATTGGGATGGGGACATGTGCTTTAATTCCTTTTTATTTAGCTAACATGAACTGTTACATGAAACTTTTTAATGAACCTTTGGTCCTGAATCAACTAATTAGGATTAAGAGGACCATACACTATTGTATTCAATCTGTTTAACTCGTTTAAATTAATATTTGTTAAATTTGTACAACTATAGAGTTGAACATATCTATTCTTATTAATGTAATATCAAAAAAAACTTTATTTTAGTGGTCTTTTTTATTCTTTTAAACTGCTGAATAAAATGTTCTAATTGGTGTTTTAACAAGTGACAAAGCATATTTAATAGTTGGACAATTTTAAATGTCAATATCAATTATGTTTTAGGTTAAGTTGGAGCTGTTTCATTCTTATAAACAAATCTAGCACTAGTAAAATTTTACACAAATCTATCATAATAAGAAAATCAATGATTGAATAATAACATTCCACACAAATCCAACATTAATATGGAAACAATATATTACCAATATTCACATTTGATTAATATAGTTGAACTTCTAGAATCTGTTCATTCTACATTATTCTTTGTTTAACATCAAGATTTGATAAGCTATTATGTACAATGTTGAGTAACTTCAAAATGCAAATTTGACTAAAACATTAGTGTTTACAAAAAAGATAGAAAACATATAAAGATTGAGAAGTTTACTTACTTTAAGAGTTGTGGTATCAAATATATTGTAACCATCCATTGACTCGATAGGTGGAGAATTAATTCAAATCTATGATATATTGAGTAATAGTTTGATTTTATTTTCATCCAAATTTACTTGTTTAATTGCTATAAACAATCAAAAAACATAAATTTTCTTATAAATAGCTTCTATAAATAAAAAGAAGAGTATTAGAATAAGAAAATTCAACTATTCAGATAGGTAGGTTAAGGCAAATAGTTTTGATATTTAGTTTTATTCAAATGCTCAATGTTTTCTCAAATAACCAGATTAGACACGATATACGGGTCAACTCATGAAATGACAAGCCATTTAATGTTAATTGCGTTACTCATGTAACTCACGACTTGAGCCAACCCGATCTATTTATTTACTATCACAAATCCCGTTTATAATCCAAACTCATTAAAACCCAACCCCAACCTGCTAAATTCATACCGTGTTCGCGTTGAGTTGTCATGTCATGACAAAAAATGACACCCCTAGTGCGAATGAATGCTAAACAAGTTGAACATGAAATACTTTAGTGTTTAAGATATGAACTTGTAAATGTGGCCAATATTGACTTGACTATCTTTTAGACAGCAAAGTCAAATGAGTATTTATCAAATTAAGTTGGAAAACAAGTTTTTACAGCTTGAATAGTTTGAAATTTTTATATGTAAATTTTAATTTTAATCTTATGGAGTTGAGTTCGAGTACAGTTAAATGTTTAAGGAATGTTAAATATTGTTCACACTTGGTTCAATTACTGACGAATCAAGTTCGAAAGAGCTTTTAGTGAATCGAGTTTAATTGGAGTATTTGATAGCTTAGTTAATCTTATAGCCTCATTATAAAATCAAAATACATTTTAGGATTAAATACACTTTGCACCACCAAAGTATCATAATATTGCACTTTGCATCTCAAAATATCTATATTCACAATTAACCACATTCAACTTCTATTTTTTTATTATGATACATATATCCACTTTATCGTATCCATCCCAAAATACCCCTTCTTATATACTCATCATTCACCAATACCACTTAACTCACATATTTGACATTACATACTTTTTTTGACTTTGTTACCTCTTCCTCATCTCTAAGTTCATGATCCTGTCTCTGATATTCACATGTGAAAGAACCTCGTCCCCTTCCCGGTTTCCCTTTCTAATCCCCTTCTTGCTCCTTTTCTCCCTGCAAGTCACCTCATAATACCTCACTTGTGAGTCACAAACTCTCCCTCTTGAATTCACACACACACACACATACAAGATGACTTCCCAGCTCTAACACCAAATCTCAACTTTACAGCCATATTACCACATCTTCTTATTTCTACCAGGCAAACTCCCTCATACACAATAAAAACTCCATCACAAAGTCTTCTACCAAACTCTATCACCTTTCTCAACAAACATGGCCTAAGCTTTCTTGTCGCTATCACCAAAGCTAGGGCAACCTTTTTATGGTGAGATATCGGGTTTCTAGATCATTCAACACGTTGTTGATATAATGCACCAGTTTTTACACTTTGTTCTCTTCCTTGACGAGGATTGCGCTTGCTACCATTGGAAAACATGCTAAGTACAAGTACAAAGTCTCAATTGGCACCGACTTGGTAAAGAGTGGTAAAATCTAGAGAAGCTAATTAAACCATTAGCTCTTTAAAGATTCTTTGGCACTCCTTAGTCCACTAGAAGTCCTTTGCATATCTCAAAGTTTGAAAAAAGGTAAGTTCCTATCCCCAAACTTGGACAAGAAATGACTCAAGGCAACAAGACGACCCGTCAGACTTTGGACATCCTTAACTCCTTTAGGAGGCTTATGTCTTGAATAGCCTTGATCTTAGAGGTGTTTGCCTCAATTGCCTTTTGAGTCACAGTGAAGACCAAGAACTTACCACCAGCCACTCCAAAGGCACACTTCTCAGGATTCGGTCTCATCTTGGAGTTCCTCATGATGGTGAAGGTTTCCCATAGGCCTCTATGTTGTGCCCAATTGGTTTGCGAACATTTGGTTTGCCATTCTCTGGTAAGTCGCGCTAATATTCATAAGCCCATAAGGTATCAATTTGAAGTAGTAGGTGCTGGAATTGGTGACGAAGAAAGTTTTGGTCCGATCCTTGGGGTCTAGGAGAATACTGATAGTAAACCTTGCATGGATCCAAGAAAGATAGAACCTCAAATCCAAAAGTTGAGTCTACCACTTGGTCAATCCAAGGCGTGGGGTAGCAATCCTTCGAACAAGCTTTATTCAAAATAGTGAAGTCAACACACATTCTCTACTTAGTCCTGAGTTTGGGCACCATGACAATATTGCTGAGCCATTCTGAGTATTGGATCTTCTCTACGATCTCTATCTCCAACAATTTCTTTACTTCCATCTTCACTGCCTAGCTCTCTCCCTGCCATTTGGATCACGGGCTTATACCTTGAATCCACGTCTAAGGAATGCATAGCTACTTTGTGGTCAATCTCTGGTAAGCCTTTCGGGCTCTAAGTAAAGAGATCTTTAAATTTCTTTAGTAGGGAAATGATTTTTCCTTCAAGTTTCCTAAGAGAGACTTTACCACCTTCATTACTTTGTTACATTAATGTTTACCTAGGATCATTTCCTCCAACTCCTCTGTCAATTCTCCTTTCTGATTAGGGCACTCTTCTGCTTCCTCTGCAGCACAGATGTTGCAAGTAGGGACTACCTCATTCCCTTTCAGTTTTAATGAAGCAATATAGCATTGCCAGGAAATAGCTTCATCTCCTTAAATCTACCCTACTCCATTCTTTGTAAGAAATTTCATCTTCATATGATGGAAGATAAGATTTCACCAAGTGCTCCTATAATTGGTGATGCAAATCCCGAAGATGAACTCATGAGACCCGGAATCGATGCGAAACCTAAGAAATCCTAAACAATTATGACTTGGTAGATTCAAACCTTTTGATTAAGAAATCAAGAATTCGAAATATCTACTCTTGATTGTATGAGATATCGACCTATTGTCTATAACGAGACAAGAGCCAATAGTGTTCAGGTTAGGTAATCACAATAATCAATCTTGCAAAGTATCCAAATCTTTGGAAGATAAATTGAAAAATAAAACTAAAAATTTTTATTGTATGAAGAATGAATGTTTCAACTATATGAAGAGCATAATCGAACTTCATAAATAACGTGAAAAAATAGTCCCTAACCTAACACATAAGTCCTACCAATACTAGGACAATAACGTGCCAAATCATAACTAGTTTAGGATTGTGTACGCTAGATATAAAATCGTCTAAACTAACATAGATATGGGTTGATATTTTTGTCCCAAATAAATCAAAAATCTTATAAAAAAAATGCTGAAAATAAATCATAATTTAATTAGGATACATGGCCGAATAGGGACTTGAATTCTTGGACTTCATGGACTTGAATCTTCTTGGACTTGGACTTCTAAAACATGGACGGGCCTCTTAACTTGAGCTTTAATGAATTCTTTGCCTCCATTTACAAACAATAATGCTTGTTGGTCCAAAATCTCCTTGACAAAGCCTAATATGGCTTGATGCAACTTCTTGGCCCTCGACCTCGTGATTGGCCCAACTGGAACTTGAATTGGGTCCATTCCTTGAGCTTGTTCCATGACACATCACTTGTTCCTTGGTTCCCTGTGCATCATTCTCTCTCTCTTTAGATGATTCGTCCTCAAATCGCTTCCTACATCAAAATCAAAAGGAGAAAAATCAGTAACATTAAATGTTGCACTAATATTGTATTCACCAGGAAGGTCGATCTTATAGGCATTGTCATCAATTCTTTCAAGCACTTGAAATGGTCCATCCCCACGAGGATACAATTTAGACTTCCTTTTATTTGGGAATCATTCCTTTTGAAAATGTACCCAAATCCAATCTCCCGGTTGGAAGACCACTTGTTTTCAACCTTTATTGGCCTTCGTGGCATTATGTTGGTTCGTTTTAAGCATTTGATGCCTAGCTTTCTCATGGACTTGACTAACTCAGTCCTTTTTTGTCCATGAGAACTCGTTAGCTCCTTCACAGGCAAAGGAATCAAAGCTAAACCTGTTCATGGATTAAAACCATAAACAACTTCAAATGGACAAAAATCAGTAAAAGAATGAATTGCACAATTATAAGCAAATTCAACAAATGGCAAACAATCTCCCCTGTCTACAAGATTTCAAATTTTTCTTTAAAACAGAACACAACAAAGTTCCTAAAGTTCTACTGACCACTTTAGTTTGGCCATTAGTTTAAGGGTGACATGTAGTAGAAAAAGTGACTTAAAAACTTGACGTGTTGGTCACTAACTATGGTTTTAGGAACCCCATGCAAATGAACAACTTCCCTAAAGAACAAATTAGCAACATGCACAGCATCATCAATTTTATTACACAATATGAAATGTGTCATTTTAAAAAACCTATCCACTAACACAAAAATTGAATCATGACCTTTGGAGTTCTTGGCAACCTTAAGAAAAAATCCATAGATACATCGAACCAAGCCTGACTCGGAATCAACAAAGGCATGTAAAAGCCATATGGATTAACTTTGGACTTAGCTTTCTTACAATACACGTAGCACACACACGTGCCATATATTTGAGCATGTTAGGCTAGAAAAAAGTGTTCTTTAAACATATTTAATGTCTTAGCCACACCAAAATGACCCATGAGACCTCTACCATGTGCTTCTCTAACAAGTAATTCACATAATCAGCAATTAGGAATGCACAATTTATTCTCATGGAAAAGATAAACCGTCATGCTGATAAAACTAGTCGACTTACACACTTAAAAACTTTTGAGAAATCAAGGTATTTAGCATACAAATCTTTTATATGTTCAAAGCCAAGAAATTTAGTGTTTAAAGTTGAAATCAAAGCATATTGATGAGACAAAGCATCAACAACTACATTATTTTTTCTTCGTTTATACGAACAATATAAGGGAACATTTCAAAACTCTAGCCAACATGCATGGCGTGGGCTTAACTGACCTTGGCCCTTTAAAAATTGCAACGACTCATGGTCCGTCCGAATTATGAGTTCTTTAAACCATAGAAAATGTGGCCAATTTTTGCAAGGCACGTGCCAATGCGTAAAGCTCCTTATCATATATCGAGAAGTTCAACATGACTTCATTCAGCTTCTCACTAAAGTATGCAATTGGATGCTAGGATTCCTACATCAGAATTGCACCTATACCAATACAAAAAACATCACATTCTAATTCAAAAATTTTAGAAAAATCTAGTAAAAGTAAAATAGGAGCGATAGACAACTTAGCCTTGAGCATCTGAAAAGCACGCACTTGCGTCTCATCCCACTTAAAACTTATAACTTTCTTAATTATTTCAATGAGAGGGGCAGCTATAGTGTGAAAATCTTTCACAAGCCTGCGATAAATAATAGCTAGACCATGAAAACTTCGCTCTTCAGACACATTAGTAGGAGTCAACAGATCACTTATGGCCATAACCTTTTCTCTATTGACCTTAATACCCTTCGACAAAACCAAGAAAAATAACTTCATCCATGCAAAATGAGCACTTTTTCGAATTAGCATAAAGTTGTTCTTTCCTTAAAGTTTCAAGTACTAGACGTACGTGCACAAGATGTTCATCTAAGGATTTGCTGTAAATCAAAATGTCATCAAAAAAACCACAACAAATTTTTTGATGAAGGCATGTAGCAGACATGGTTCATTAACTCATGAAAGTGTTAAGTGCATTTGTCAAACCAAAAGGCATGACTAACCACTCATAAAGTCCAAATTTGGTTTTAAATGAAATTTTCCATTCATCCCCTTCTTTCATGTGAATGTGGTGATATCCAGTTTTTAGATCAATTTTAGTGAAAAACTTAGAACTATAGAATTCGTCTAGCATGTCTTCAAAATCAGATATAGGATGGTGATACTTTATTGTAATGCAGTTTATCGCGCTACAGTCTATGCACGTCCGCCATGTCCTATCCTGCTTTGGCACCAAAATCACTAGCACAACACATGGACTTATACTCTCCCGCACATGCCCTTGAGCCATTAGTTCCTCAACTTACTTTTGAATTTCCTTCATTTCTCTAGATTGGCTTTATAGGCGGGTTTGTTATTGATGACCGTGCCAAGGACAAAATCAATTTGGTGCTCAATACACCTGGTAGGTAGTAAGCCAGGGAAATCTCTTCAGGGAATACATCCTTGAACTCCTGCAAAATAGAAACAAAAGATCTCAGCAAGGCCGAATTAAGATCAGACTGCACGAAATATTTTTCTTTGAAAATAAGTAAAAGCATTGGCAAATTTAAACTCATAGTTGATTGAACCTCTTTGAAACCTATAAAAAATTTAGCTTTCATTTTGAATTCCTTACCCATAGAATTTTCAAACTTAATCAATTCACCTTTAGGGTTTTCAAATTTAAGTGTTTTAATAGGGTTTTCCACTTGCTTACCTTTAGTCAGTTCAGCTTCTTTCTTATAATATTCATAAAATGAGTTCTTTATGTACAATTACTATTTACTTTCTTAATGTGGAGGCAATGGCTTAAGTACAGTCTTTTGGCCATCTTTAAAGAATGTGTATTTGTTAGTATGGCCAGCATGGTTAGTGTGTCTATCAAATTACTGTGGTCTACCTAATAAGATGTGACTCGCTTGCATTGGCACAACATCACACAAAATTTCATCTTTATACTTTCCAATAACTAATTCACAATGAAATTAAAGCATGTTTAGTTATTCTAACCTCACCATATTCATTAAGCCATTGTAATTTATGTGGACGTGGATGTTTTTGATAAGACAAACTCAATTTATTGACCATTAATTTACTCATAACATTAACACAACTACCACCATCCATAATTAAAATATATGCACGACCTTGAACAACACATTTAGTGAAGAAAATATTCTCACGTTGTACCTCATTTTGGTCTTCCTTGGTCTGAGTGTGAATGCCCACAATACTATCAAAGTGGGTATTTGAGAAAGATCCTCTTGCTCATCATCCTCATCATCACTAGGGATTTCCAATTCTGGCATAGTGTCATCTTCATCCTCGCTACCTTTACTCACTACTTCATTTCCTTGCATGAAAGGTACACGTTTATTTGGACATTTATTTGCATAGTGACCTGCACCCAAACAATGATAATCCATAGGATGTTTAACAGGTCTATATTTGGACTCATTAGTTTTAGGGTTAATTGGTCTATGTTGTTTTGAACTTGGATAGGCGTAGAAGAGTTATTGTTAGACCAATTCCTACGCCAATTAGTGTTAGACTCACCTCTAGGTTTAATGGCATTTTTGAGTTGCCTTTCCACTTTAATTGCTTTTCAACCATATCTTGCAATTCTGTGTAATAATGCAACTCTACTATGTTGGCAATTTCTCTATGAAGCCCACATAAAAATCTAGCCATTATGGCTTCTCTATCCTCAACTACATTAGCTCTCATTAGACATCTTTGTAGCTCCCTATGATACTCATCTCTAGATTTGCTACCTTGCCTTAAAGTTTGCAAAGTGTGAAGCAAATCATGGTGATATGTAGAACGTACAATTCTTTTGTTTAATGCATCTTTTAAGGATGTCCAATCATCAATTGGTGGCTCTCTACAGCTAATTTCACTGGTTTTAAATTGATCCCCCCACTCTAAAGCATAATCACTAAATGACGCAATAGCTAATTGAGCTTTCTTCCGTTCAGAGTAGTTATAACACCCTCAAAAATAACCTCTACCTTCTTTTCCCATTCGAGATAGACATTAGGGTCAAGATTACCTTGAAATGTAGGGATAGTCAATTTAATTTTACCAGTATCGTCGTCAATCCTACCACTTTTCCGCACATGTCGTCGAATTCTCGACCTTGCACCTATATCATAGAATTCATCATCAGACTCATACAAATTGGAATCATAATTGATATACGTACCTCGACAAGCTTGTGGGACTCTATGAGCATGAAACTCAACTCAACCAGCTTGCAGAGGTATCTCAATTCTCCCTTTAATTAACATCTCAAGAGAGTGTTGAATACCCATAAGAAATATTGCCATTTCGATCAGACGGGATTCCAAGGCATTAACCCTTGAACTTTCCCTTTCTTGAGACAAGGAACTTTAAGATTTAGGGTTAGTAAAAACTAAGAAGGACCTAACAGCACTCCCTGAGTGTTTACGCTCAAATTTGAAGATGTCACACAATTTCACTCGTATTTCACTCAAATAATCAAGGCTTTTACCCTCTAATGAACTCACCACTCTTGCCTTTTTCCTCTCATTTAAATTCTCTCAATGTATTTCGTAGACTTAAATGTACACGCAAGAATGACACAAGCAATCACTAACACGTAGAATACAATTAGTAGTTATAGACTAAAGAAGCAAAGAAATAGCAAAGTAATGGCAGATCAATTTAACAAAGAATGCACACTACGTGCTTTAGAAAGTTAAACAATAAGAGGGTCAAAACAAACTAAGGTTTCGGGCTACAACGAATTAACCCGAATGAATAAGGGTATTTTTGATATTTTACAATTTTTTTATTAACCCGAGAGCAAAATACAGACAAAATTGAAAAATATAAAGAAATTTCAATCTATAATTATGCCTTGGGAAAGTAGGAAAATTGTAGTGCTTTATTTTAAATTCCAATAGGCAAAGGATTAAAACTACTCCTAGTTAGAAATAAAAATTAATGTAATCCAAGTGGAACAAGGATTCAAGTGAATGTTGTATTCTATCTAAGACAAGTATTGAAATTATGCAAGAATATGGAAATAAAGAATTAGCACAAAATTTCTAATGCAAGGACATGGAAACCTTAATTCCACCAGGGCTGGAATTCAACCTCTTTCCCTTTTTTCCTTTTCTTTTTTTTACACTGTGGAATAGTGCTGATGAACAGTATCGATAAATATTACCGATGAACAGTGAAATTTTTTTTCCCAGATCGGTAGCTTATTGCACAATATCAATTCCCAAAATTAACAAGAGCACAAGAAAGAACCAATGGATGTGAAGACAAGGAAAATCGCACAAAACCCTAATCAGCTAGGGTTTTATGTAATTGATTTTTTTTTGTCAAGAAGAACACAACAAGAACACTTGGATGTGGGAAAAATTACAGCAATAACCAACACAAAAGAGCAAGAATTACGACTGCAAGAACACAGACAAGAATAAGAACAAGAATCAAGAACAAGCTACAATTTTTTCCAAATAAAACTTAACAAGAATAGCAATGAAAATGATTAAAAGATGTAAGAACAAGAAAACAAACGTGTTTAGGAACCAAACCGCTTGATACCACTCTGATGTGAACCCCGTAGATAAATTGACGAGACCCAGAATCAAAGCGAAATCCAAGAACGCCTAAACAATTGGCTTGATAGATTTGATTAAGAAATCAAGAATTTGAAGTATCTAATCTTCACAGTACAAGAAATCGATTGTCTATAACAAAACAAGAACCAATAGTGTTTAGGACAAGTAATCACAAGAATCAATCTTGCAAAGTACCTAAGTCTTTGGAAGACAAATTGGAGAATAAAACTCATGAATTTTTATTGTATGAAGAATGAATGTTTCGGCTATATGGGGGCTTAATAACATGAAAAATCAGTCCCTAACCCTACGCATAAGTCCTACCAACATTAGAAAAATGACTTGTCAAATCCCAACTAGTTTAAGATTAGAACAATAGACATAAAACTAGCTAAACTAACATGGATATGGGCTGATATTTTTCTATGTTAGAAATAAAACAAAAATCTTATTAACAAATGCTGAAAATAAATCCTAATTTAATTTGGATAGATGGCCGAATAGGGTCTCGATCCAAATTAGGATTTTTCGAACCCTTCTTGAAACTCTTCAATTCTTGGACTTCTTGGACTTGAATCTTCTTGGAGTTGGACTTCTAAAATATGGACGAACCTCTTAACTTGAGATTGAATGGATTCTTGGTCTCAATTTGCAAATAATAATACTTGTTGGTCTAAAATCTCCTTGACAAAGCCCAACATGGCTTGGTGTAACTTCTTGACCCTAGACCTCGTGATTGGCCTGACTGGAACTTGAATTGTGTCCATTCCTTGAGCTTCTTCCACGACCCCATCACTTATTCCTTGGCTCACGTGTGCATCAGTTGGTAAGCCAATGACGGCATTGTAAGGAAAAGATGTCTTGGTCACTACAAAATCCATCATCACGTAGGCATCCAGTAGAGCCGTTTCAAACATCACAGGAAGGATGCAATATACCCAAGTGGAGTGACAGTTCTTTGGAGAAGCGCACTAAAGGAGTGATCATGAATCTGAGGTCTTTCTCCTCCTATTTCATTTCCTTGAAAGCCAATTATAATAGTACATCCACTGAGCTACCACTATCAATTAGTATCCTCAGGACACAGTTCGCTATAGCTAAAGTTACCACCAATGGATTAGCATGAGGCTAAATCCATTGTCATCTCCTATATTGTAAAAAAAGTTGTCTTGATGCAATTTTGGTCACTTCAAGTTTGACTGGACTAAATGTACCTACCGAGCATAAACATTTTAGGATGATACAAAGTCACCGCTTTCTCCTCTGTTAAAAATGGTGTATATGATTATACTTCCTTGGTTTTCCTTCTCAGCTACTCCGTCTCCTCGAAGCGGATTTCAGTCTCTCCTATCCGAACTCCTCGCTTGTCAATAGGGTGACCTTCCTCTATCCATCCCTCGGATGATTGTAATCTTCGAATTAAATCATCGATTACATTCTAGATTATCTTTTTAAAAATGCAATCATTAGTATCATATCCATGGTACCTGTAGAAGTAACATTACTTATTCTTATTGCGGCGTTCTAGGTCGCTTTGCAATGCTCCTAAACACTTCACATAAGGCTCTTTCTCGATCACAACTAAGATGCTTGAAGGCATAGCATTGAGCGGGGTTACGCCTTAGGAGGGTTAGGACTCCTACTATGGGCCACGATTACTGATAGTCAGTTTCTCACATTACTCTTCTTGATGGCCCTGCTGCATTGGTTCCATCATTTGCCTTTCTTTACTTATCGTCTCCTCCTCCTCACCAGCTATCTCTCTTCTTTTTCTCACCTTCATCTGCTTGGGCAAACTTCTCTGCCCTACAAAAAAAATTACCAAGAGTTTTTAAAGATCTGAAGTTGAGGCCAGAGGAAAATTTTTCAAGCATTACCACAACATAGAAAACCATAATCTTCTTGTTTTCTTTAACTCCTTGAATTCGGATGATCTCTTTTTTTAAAACTATCCACGTACAATCCATGAGTGATTCGTTCAACTTTTGCTTAAAGAGTAACTTATGCATTCTTATTTTTGGGATCCTCTTCTGATTCCCAAACCTGTTAAAAAACAAGGTTACTAGCTAATCAAAAATCTTGAAGCCACCTTTATTATATCATCTGAACCAATCTGAGATGGCCCCCTAGAGTATTCTAGGGAGCCCTTGCCAGAAGATAGCATCTGACGTTCCTTGGAGACATATTTTGGAGTAGTAAGTATTTTTGGTGCTCCCATAAATCAATATTGCCATTACAGGAATTGAAATGTGACGTCTGCCACCATCTAAGAAGAGGCTCCTGCATGATGTCATCGATGAAGCGAAGAGAATACTTGTATCCAGTGCTCTTCCCATGTTGTCTATTCAATCCATTCTAGCCTGCAACTCTTCCAACCCATTCCTCAGGTCCTCCTCCTTTTTTAGAACTAGACCACAGTGTGATTCCTCTCCTGATGCCTTCCTCTTTCATGAATTACAGACGTTACTTCTAAGAAGACCTAGGCTTCCCCCCTCCTAGTGATACTTGGCCTCGAAGACACTAAGGTTTGTAGAATCATCACCCTACATGAATTGTTTTGAAAGTTACAAGATGTGATCGTAGGTAAGATCGTAGGATCGTAAGATCCTACCAGAAATGCAAAAATATAACTTTTAATTATTTTTAAACCTAATATGTTATGGAAATTTATGCAAATAAGTATCAAATATGATATTTGTTACAAAATAAATTTCCTAACTTAAATTTATTGTATTTGACATTATATACTCAAAATGTAAAAAGCTATGCGTTAACACAAATTTAATACTTTTTTTTTATCATAAACTAAAAAACTAATATGAATAGTCTAAACTCATGAAATATAACATTTAAATGAAAAATTATCAAAACACTAGTAAATATAGATATAAATCACAAGACTCTAGTAGTCCAACTAATGTTTAACTATAATAGTGATTCTATCTCTAGGATCAAGATCGAATTTGTAAATTTGGATCGTAGACTTCATCGTAAAATTAGGGTCGGAATTCTAATAACTATGAAGATACCATTTTCTTTGATTTGTGTCATGCGACTGACCTGTGTGCTCTCAATGGGTGTATTAGCCCACGAGCTCTTATCGGGCGGACCCAACTAGAGTTAACTCACAGGTTCTTTGCTCAATCATGTTTCTCTCCCTTAGAGCAGTGTTTTGAAAATCGGACCAGACAGGCCGGTTCGACCGAAACCGAAAGAACCACCGTCCGGTCCAACTATATATCCGGTCTGTCCAAAAAATCGGACAGAACCGGTAAAAAATCGGGAATCTGTAAAAAATCAATTTTTTTAATTTCAGAATAAAAAATTATTTAAATAAAGAGAAAAAATAAAAAATTGTGAAATAAACTCCAAAATAGCAAAACATTGAACACACCAAAGCCTAAACTATCAAATTATTATTTTTTCATCTTTTTTATACTTATTTTTGTATAAATTTCACTTTTCTTATTAGAAATTTGATTAGTATTTTTGGGTATTAGGACTATAATTCTCCTAAAAATAGTGTTTCACTTCTATTTTAGATTTTATATAAATATATTTTAGGTCATTTTAAATTATATCACACTTTAGTAAAAAAAAAAAAACTAAATTAGTGAACCAACCGGTTCAACCGGTCGGACAGGCCACGGGTTCAATGGCCGGTCCGATTTTCAAAACATTGCCTTAGAGTGCCTCTTTCCCCTTCTCTTTGATGATGGTCGAGATGAGCAATCTGAGGATTGTTACCCGAATAGTGAGAAGGTTGTTCTTCTTAGCCGAATTGTGAGTGGGATATTCTTCCTGGGAGAGATGTTGCTCCAGCTGATGCCCGATGATCATGCCTTTCAATGTATCATTCCTATCTCGGCTTATGGATCTTTTCATCCTTGTTCACAACTTAAAGATTAGAATCTCCTACTTGCTCTCCAAACTGATCTGTGTCTCTGAGTGGTCGATTGGAGGTGCGATGGGTTGCCATTGCCAGCATTACTTTGATAAGTGTTGAGCCAACTTGGAGCCGTGTCATTATCAATGTGACCTTTAGTTTAATTTTTCACAAATGACACCAAATATTGATGTATAAATTCTTATAGTCAACGATCCATGTGCAATCCAGTCCTAGGCCAAGGTAAGGATCTCATGCGTATTAGTCACGTCCAGATCACCTGAGAAAACAAAGGGCAAGGCTTTGTCTTTCGGGAAAGTTTCGATATTTAGGTCAATTACTTTAGATGAAAGAAAAATTCGGAGAGAATTTAGAATTTTTGCAAAAATGAAAGTGAATGATGATTCTAGGATGTTATTTTGCTATTTATACTTGGGTTCAGTGGGCCTTGAATGACTAACCGACTCGCGAATAATTTTTTAGACCCATGTCAATCTATTTTTGGCTTTTAAGCTAAAATTACCAAAATGCTCCAGCAAAACCTAGACCCAAAGCCACGTGTAAGCCTTTGATCGATTATAATTTTTTGGCATCATCAAATCGTTTCTATACAAACAACAAAAAAATTTTCTTAGACTACTCATCTACTCTAAAAATGCCTCGAGTATGAAAACATCTATTAGAATATTTGTTCTAATTAGATGAATTTATCATTGAGACAGCTACTCGAGTAAAACTATGGATAACAAAATCAATTTATAAGCTATTATATTTAATTACTAGATTATATCCCCACGAATCTTCAAATTGCAACATATTTTTATTTTTCAAAGATTATTTATCACTAGACTGATACTTGAACTCGAGAGAAAGTATGGGCTAACATTTCTTCCAACACTAGGTTGTGGTTGTGGTGTTAGTGATGTACAACATATGTAAGTCGAAACAAGTTGTAGTTGTCACCAGAAAACTTCATTCATAAATAATACTGTTAAGAGCACTTCATGAATCCTGCCATAATTAGGTTTGCACATGACCTCCTAGAAGAGCTTTCTAGAATCTTCACCATCTTCATTCGATCGAAACCTTTGGTTTACAAAATGCTCATCATTTCCTCAAGTTGGCCGGAACTGTTTCATAGGTAAAGTACGTGTCTGTATACAATCCTCTCTGGCCACCTCCGCTGAGCAAAATCTCACCTTCCAAGCATAATTGATGACTTGGAACTCAGTGTATATCAAAATGGGAAGACTGATTAAGTTTATTTGATAAGCAAAAGTTAGTTGCAAGAAATTGAAGAGTGGTTTTGGGACCATCATTTCACTTTGTTGTTCAATTCTACGACATTTTAGCAACACATCTTAGAAAAACTTTTGCCACTACAACAATAAAACAAGACCATACTTACATAAGCTGGGAACTAAATACCATTGCATGTGGAAAAGACTATGGACCGCAAGCATTTGAAAGGCACTATTACAGCTAGAAGAACAAAGCAATTGTTCTATTAAGTACTTTAAATGTTAACAAGCTATGAATGGAATGATCTGAAATGCAGTTTTTCAGTATGGTAGGATTATGAACTAATTTAAGGTTGATGAGCCACGAATTTGGTTGGGAAAACAATGATGATTAGTTATGGGATATAAGTAAGTTTCCGTAAGTATGCTCAATCCATTCTACATTTTAAACCAAATCCGCTGAAAGAGGTGTCAGTATATTATATCCTATAGTAAAACTACTACTGTCTGTAGTTATTAATATACCACCACAAAATTAGGAGCATGTTCAAAATAAAGAGATTTAATTAAACAACAGGGTAACTAATTCAGATCCAGGGTTTTAATTATGAGTGCTGCAAAATAGTTTGTGCTGATATGGAAGCAATTAATGATACCAAAACAAAATATTCAAACTAAAATCTTCAAGTAGCTAAATGCTTACCAAAGAAGCATATGATTTCAACATGGGCTTAACCAGCTGCCAAACCGGCTGAAATATGAAAGGAGCATCCACGAAAAGAACTTCACCTAGTCTCCCCGGATAGTAGTAGTAGAATACATCAAACTGCCAAGAACAGCATAATTTCACATTCAATATGAAAGGCTGGCATCCATAAATAAATCTGAAAAGTTTTTCAGTGAAAACTATATTCACCACAAATCAAACCAGTCTTCTTTAGGAGAATGAAATTTAAACAGAACTGCAGTGAATATGGCAAGGCATTGGGTGAATAAATTGGTTTGGATCACTGAAGCAGTGACATGAAACCACAAATAGTTAATAGCATGAAGAAAACAGGGGAAAGAAACTCTTAAGAAAAAAGTGAAAAAAGGAACCATAGTCAGGAGCAAGTCTAAATTACCAAGAATGTTAGGAACCTAAGATCTGCATTTTCTGTCCCAAAACCTCGAAGATCAATAATTCCAAGTATCTGTTCCTTCCCAGCTGGAAGTTTACTTAGTGCCTTCTCAACTAGAAAAACACATAACTGCTCATCTTCAGAAAAATCCTGCTTCTGCACCATAACATTGTATCTTTCTTTTAAAAAGCAAGAGAGTAGCATTAATTCTAAAACCAGATTCAAAGAAATTTTTAATTTAACAGCTGTAAGTTGGAAGATAATCCATAAATTTTATTACAACTCAAGACGACAACAAAGGTTTGCTGAAGGCAAAAGAGATGGCCACCAAACAACTGAGAAAATGAATCTCTTTTCTTTATTTCACATGGTGTGGATGGAGTTTGGTGAATTGCGTGATCCATCTTTCAACTATAATGTGAATGCATGTGCTTTGATATATGTAAAGTCACCTTCCCAACCCTCTCCACTAATATTACAAAACCCAACAGAACAATGAATATCTTCCCACTTGAAATTCAAAAATAAACCTAAAACATCGAGCTGACAAACATCAGTCACCTTTGGCTGTTGATTATATTCGTACTGAATGAATCCAACAAGACCTGTCATAGTTTTAACTTACAAAGTAGATCGATGTTGATTCATTTAGCAAAAAGATGATAGAAGCACAGACAAGACTGTTAAAAGATTCAGGAATCATTATGAAGGTGATCTTTTTCATAAATATCATTCTGTGAGTAAAGTAGAGGACCTCATGCTTTTCTGCTTTTCATTAGCATTGAACGAACCTAAAAATCAGCACTGCTAGTGCTATATATCTAGGCTCTCCATACTAGCGGGTCTAATATGATCTCGTGTTGTTTCACATCTGATTATGTTTTAACAATGTAAACTGCCCATATAAAGAAACTTTCCACTGTAAGGTGCATTTCTGAAATCCATGTATACTTGCACCAAGCAACTTTCCTTTGCTCTCTCTTTCATTTCCTTTTTGATACAAACACACTTAACAAGTATAAGGCTATCACCAAATAAATTGCACCACAAAATCTTTTGTTCCAAGAATAGCAATTAGGCAGGATCAGTTGTGTGATCATAAAACAGAAGATAATGAAGCATTAGGCTTACACCAGGGAAGTGCTTGGAGACTTCTACTATCAGAACTGGTCTGTCATAGACATCAAGATCGTCATGCACATAGGCTTTCCCACTTTCAGCAACTGATCTAACTGATTCTTCTGAAAGTTCCGATACGCCAAATTCATGATACCATCTCTGGTAAGGTAGAAGGCATACTTGAAGAATTTAATAAACAAACCATTTTTTTTTTATGGAAAAAAAAAAACAAAACAAAGAATCATGATGGCAAGTTATTCATTACTCTCCAAATAATATTTTGCAATCATTATTCAGAATCATTTTATAGCCATTTTTTATCTCACATATATCACATCTCAAAAAGTAGTTCGAATATTATTCCAAATATATTCAGAATAATATCCTAAATAATAGTTGTCCAAATGGAGCCAATAATTGTACTCCTAGATGTTAAAAATGGTCTCTCAACAATAAGCATGCCATGTAACAGCTATTGTCTCAGTGGTGGAGCTAGAATTATATTTTAGCAGGGGCACTACTTTTAACAGCCAAGATTCAGGTAGGATAGTTCTTGTAAATCACGAGACACAAATAAATGGGATCAACTTATATGTCCCACACTTTTTTTTTTTTCTCCTAGTGGTCCACTATTCCAAATCCACCTAAAATTTTCCACTTTCAATAAGTTCATTTAGTCTATTTAGCAGTAGTTCATGATAATATATATTCACATAAAAAGGGGTATGAAATATAGTAGTAATATATGTATTTAACAATTAAACATAACATTAGGTATTATACTTGTAATCTCAAGATGACATCTCTAACTTTTCTTACTTGTTTCTTTTATTAACAATTTGCCCAAACATCTTATTAAATTCTCCAATTGAAATGGAATATTACTACTGAACTTGGTAATATGAAATTACTATAATAGTTGCATGCATATAATTTTTATGAATTAGTGGGGGCAAAACTTTCTTTTTTTTTCCAAAATTTCATACCAAAAATGAACATTATTCTTGGTCCAGTGAGGACACGTCTTAATGTATATCCGCCCTTGTATTGTCTATGTCTCTTTAGTACCACAAATAGAAAAGAACAAATCTGGTTCTTTTGAATTTTGATAACAATCTCCTCATTAGCCAGAAAGAACAAGAAAGAAAATAGAAACGAAAGATGTACAATGTACTATTCACCAAATCCACCACTTTGAGAGTGCTCAAAATTTTCATAAGGTTCATTTGGCATAAAGATAATACTCACAGCAGAATCAAAGCACAAGAATCACACTTTATGGAGAAACTATAAGCTATTCAGAACAAAGAAGAGAGAATTACTATGGCTTTTGTCAATTTGGACACTGCCTCTTCAACAGAAAACTTTCGATCCTTCAAAAACCAGAGGATCAGCTCTTCATCATCTCTTCCATTTTTGCCAGCTGGAAGACTATTATATTCCTTTTCAAGCTTCTCTTTTACTTCGATCACTAACTGCAGCATTTCAAAGGAGCACAAACATGAGGTAGATTGAAGCACTATGGCAGTAGAATTATCTTCGGCACATAGAAGTCAAGAAGATTCAACCAACTCATACAAATTATTTCTATATATGTCCTCGTTTACAATCATTTTTTTTTTTTTTTTTTTTTTTTTGCAAATTCTGCAACTAACTGTCTATCCCACATTTCACCATAGAGTAAGTCTTCTTCCAAGTATAAACGCTCATACTTGTTTCAAATATCTCATTTTATAATAAGATTTTTACACGAGAAAATAAAATCTATTGAAACCATAAGAATGATTGAATGTTAAGAGTGATCGCTCCTGGTGAAACACTAACACTTACAAAGGAGACAAATGAATGAGGATTTGAAGGAACAAACTCCACCTGGGATGTAGTACTTTTGCAACTAAGATGTTGCTCAACTACTTCAATGAAATTAGCACATCATCATCAAAAGTCCAAAACCAGGTAAATTAATGAAATTTAAGGTTGAAAATCCACGTTTTTAAAGAATTTAAGGTTATCATGCGGAATTTCCTCAAGAAATACTTAAATCAAACAAGAAATTAACTACTACACCATCCACATAACAGAAAATTCTAAGGTATGCAACGGAACGCTTTAAAGGATTATATAGTATAATACTATATATTTTAAAAATTTGTATTATACAACACTTAGTCAATGGATGATTTCCTTAGTTAGACGGTAGAGTCCCCTAAAGAACTGTTTAAGAACACAATATAAAACAACCCTATACCCTTAAAAAAAATGCAACTAAAAACTCGTAACAGAACAAATCCTTTTGGCTTACCTTACAATTTCTCCATGGCATACGGAAAAAAAAAAACCCATAACCCAAAAACTACCAAAAAAAAAAAAGGAAAAAAGAAAAACAAATATAAGTCTTAATTTAACTGATAAAATAAATTCGCCAGAAAATGAGTACCTTTTGGGCATCATTTGGGGGAAAAGCACAATTGCGAGTGGCGAGCAGCTTGCGAATTTTAATGGGTTGGGTTGAAAAAACTGGGCAAGTAAAATTGAAATGGCGAAGGGGAATTGCCATTTTTTTAGGGTGTATAATAAAACTAGTTACATTAATTTCACTGAAAACACTACTGCGTGGGAATGAGAGTGAATATATTTGGTGGTGGAGGATTGAAGCATGAAACCGGAAAGCCAGTAAGGCTCGGCTGTTTTCTTAGTACTGGTAGCAAAGACAATTGAGGAGAAAAAAAATTTACACAAAATTTCAAAAAAATAAAAATGAACGCTAGATAGTGAAAATATTAATAAAAATTTTAAAGAATGATACAGGAGTGAAAGAGTGAAAGGTAAGAAATAAATTACGAGAAGGAAATTATAAATAGCTAAAAATATAGTAAAAAAGAGTAAATTTGATAAATTATAAAATGACCAATACTACAATTTTTCTAATATTTTTAGTAGAAAGTGTTATGTACGCCAATGTTTTGAAAACCGAACCGGCCATTGAGCGGTGGGTTGACCGGATTAACCTACCGATCATTGATTAAGGTTTTTTTTTTTTATACTAAAGTGTGATATAATTTAAAATGACCTAAAATATATTTATATAAAATCTAAAATATAAGTGAAACATTATTTTTGGATAATTATAGTCCCAATACCCAAAATTACTAATCAAATTTTTAATAAGAAAAGTGAAATTTATACTAAAATAAGTATAAAAAAAATGAAAAAAATAATAATTTAATAGTTTAGTCTTTGGTGTGTTCAATGTTTTGCTATTTTGGAGTTTATTTTTATGATTTTTTAATTTTTTTCTTTATTTAAATCATATTTTATTATGAAATTTAAAAACTCAATTTTTTATCAGTTCTCGATTTTTACCGATTTTCCGGTTTTTTAACGGTTCTGTCCGATTTTTTGGACAGATCAGATAGGTAGTTGGACCGGACCGGAGGTTTCTTCCGGTTCACTGTCCGACCGGTCGAACCGGCCAGTCCGGTCCGGCTTTCAAAACACTGATGTACGCTATGTTTGGTTTGTGTCGTTCTGATCTTATGGGCCTGCATTTTGTGTCACATATTCTTAGGGTGTCTTTGATAAAATTAAATTTTGAAATTTAAAATCTAAATATTGAAAATTAAGAGTTGAGATTTTAGTTTATTGAATTTGTAAAATTGTATCCGTTTGATAATCAAATGAAGTTGAACATTGAATTGAAATATTTTATCCCATATATATTATATAGTTTGATAATAATTTTTTTTTTATAACAGGTTATTTTAATTATTATATTTTTAACATCTATAACACTGTAAATAAATAATTTTTTAATATAGAGTATGTGTATGTAAGAGAGATTCTATGTATAAGTGTTTGTTTATATGTATGAGACAATGAATATAATGTGTATAAGTGTTTTTTTTTTGTGCAAAAAAAGGAATATAGCGCGCAAGTGTGTGTTTATATGTTAGGGAAAATGAATACAATGTGTGCAAATATGTGATTTTGTGCGAGGGAGAATAAATATAATGTGTGTAACTATGTGTTATGTGTGAGAAAAAAGGTAGTGTGCAAGCAGGTGTTTATATGTAAGAGATAATGCATATAGTGTGTGTTCATGTGTGAGAAAGGAATATATTGTGTTCAAGTATGTGTTTGTATGTGAGAGAGAATGACTATTTTGTGCGCAAGTGTGCATCTATGTGTGAGAAAGAAAGAATATAATGTGTTCAAGTGTGTATTCATGTGTGAGAGAGAAGGAAATAGTATGTACAATTGTGTGTTTATATATGAGAGAGAAAGAATATAGTGTGTGCAAATGAATTACACAATATGTTTATATGTGAGAGAGAATGAATACACTGTGTGCAAGTGTGTTTATGTGTGAGAGAGAATGAATATAATGTGTCAAAGTATGTGTAAAAGAGTGTGTGAATGTGAAATAAAGAAAAATTGAGTAAGTTTTGTTACACTGGTAAAGAATTTAGTAAATTAAGTGATAGATCTTTTACTTAAAATTTTGTATAGAAATTAAGTGGCCCTTTATATATTAAGAGGTAAGAAGATTTTGTTATCAAACACACTTAATACAAAAATTATTTAATGAATTAAGTTTAAACATTTAATGGGGTTATCAAACACCCTCTTAGTCCGTCTCTATCTACCAAACTATCTTTGGGTAATTTTGGCAGAGTTTGGATAATAAATAGGGTTAAATGTAAAAATCTCCTAAATTTATATCCTAGTTGTAGTTTGCTTCCTCAACTTATTTAATAAGCACTTTATCCCCTTTCTTCATATTTGGGACCAAATTATCCTTCATGAGGGAGCACAATAACAACTAGGGTGTAAATTCAAGGGGGTTCTGCATAGTTTATCAAACTTGTTATTTTGAAATTTTCCTGAAAATAATATCTGCATTTCAAAAAATCTCATTATTTAGAATTTCCTAAAACTAATGTCACATGTATCATATTTCAATTCTATCCTTACTAAGCACTTAAACTATAATCTTTGGACTTGTCATATTTCAATTCTTAGGAACCATTTAAATATACACAAGGCGTTGCCAAAACGAGATCCCAGTAGGGGCAAAATTAATATATAACTTTTATAATTTATCACTAAGTAAATGTAATTATTTGTAAGTGTTTTAATCACAAACAATCAATAATATAATTTAATACAAAAATAAGTAGACAACTAAAATATCAAAATGAATTAGTAAGCACTTTCTTTTATTTATAAAACTCCGTACACTTCATCTTGCTATAAGTATACCCTACGCTTTCTTGTATTTTGAATAGCAACAACTTTAAAAGTAAACAAACAAAAAGACTTTAATTTATAGAAAATTTAGTATAATTTTATTGCAAAAAGAGTGATATAAACATTTAAAACAATAACAACAAATATTTATGATTTATTAAATAACTTTAACAGGAACAACAATAAATTTAATTCAAAAAAGACAAAAAATCATGTTAACTTCTAAGTTTTAACAAATTATTAAAAAACCATTACATGAATAAAGAATGTACAAATTTGTCATTTTGTATATGATTTATAGTAAATTATTTAACTTAGTATCAAAAATCATAAATTTAAAGTCACAAAAAAGAAACAATAATAATATTTTGCAACTTGTAACAAACTAATAATGCTTAATTGATTATTGTTGAGAAATTATTTGCTATTTTGAGTTCAATTTGGTTGACTTCTTTTATTCTATCAAAAGGTGTGACTTTTGTTTTTGTCCCCAAATAACTTTTATGTATTTATTCTTCTATCCTGTAAGGGAGCTTGGTAAGATTATAAATAACATGAAAAATTAGTAATTTGGTGGATAATGGGCCTAAAAGAGTTATAAAATATTGTAGTGGGATAGTGAGGTATTTGGATTATAATTATAATAGTAATATTTAGGATCGGCAAAATTAAAATGGACAACGTTAAATATTTAAAAGAGTAGAATTGTAGAAATTAAAACAATTTGTGGGGACGAAAGTGAAATACAACCTTTTTTTTAATCACAATTTGCAATACGTATCATATACTACTAGCATTGTTCAAAATGGGCAGTGCGGCCACCCTACTCCCTCCGCCCCTACACACTATAAAATTGAACTTTTTAAGTAAAAATCACCTAAATAGTCCCTCACTTTAACGTTTGTAATTTTTTAATCTCGAATTAAAAATGATGCATTTGTCTCTAACAAATGTGCTTCATTTTGTTCTTTTGAGACAATTTCTATCACTTTTTTACCTGATCACGTACACACCACAGTTTATAATTTTAAAGGACAAAATTATCGATTCATTATTTCCTAAATGCTAAACAACCAGCCCCAAAACCTCTACTCTACCCCAAAACCATCACAGCAGCCACTCTAAAACCAATCTAGAAACCCAAATTAAATTCAAATCAAGATCCAAAAACATAATCATAACTAAACCAAATTTGTAGGGTCCAAGTTAGGGCTAGGCTACACTAGGGTGGGTTTGTGAGAGTAAGGAGCTACGAGGGGTCAGAAAGGAGGGTTGGGGCTATAGACGGAGGCGAAGGGGACTAGGTTGCTGGAGTAACGGATAGGAGATTGGTTGTGGAAAGGAAAATGGGAGAGGAAATGTCAGCAAGGTGGAGGAAAGATGAAAGGGACTCGAGGTAAGAGAAGGGAATTCGTTTGGAGATGATAGTGTGAGAGGTATTTGGGTAGTGGTTGGAGAGGTTTTTAGGTAGTGTTTAAAGTTTTGTGTATTAACGATTTTATCCTTAAAAAAAGTGATAGATGACACGCATAACATTTAAATATTTTTTGAAGGATTAAAATGATGCGTTTTGAATTTGTAAGATAAATAAAAATACATTATTTCTAACGCAATGGACTAAAAAATACAAATATAAAAGTTACTCACAGAGAAATTTTTAACTTTTTTAAAAAACGTGTCCCACTCCATAGGTAAGATTAAAATTGGAAAAATGGTAGTAATATCCATTACTAGGAAAATTCTAGAATACGACATCCAAATGTGAGTTGCTTCCGATGCTCGCAAAAAGCTTGCAAAAAACCTTAAAAAGTGGTGAAAGACCACAAAAGCAGCAAAATGTAATGTAGGGCAAAATATGTATTGACACGTGTGCAGCATGTTGGAAGAGCCATTAGCTCTTGAACCGATGGAGAAAGAGAATGTAGCCTATTTCCCCTTTATTATAGGGTTAATAATAGTTTGCCCCACAAATTAGGCAGTACTTACACTTTACCCCATAAACTAAAAAAATATATACTTTGCCCCCATTAACACTTTGTATCCTTTAAAAACTATAACACATAAAGAAAATATAGTTAAATGGTTCAGGGAAATACTCGAGTATTATATCTTAATTTTTTATGTATTTAATTTTAATATTTAATAGTTTTAAAAGAATAAGGAAAAATATAAACTATAATAATAAATTGATATATTTGACTTTAGGGATGTGAAAATACGAGAAAATATTAAATTAAATTGTATCCAACATTGAAATTTACAAAGGTTAAGCAAAATATTAAAAGTATAAAATATTAAGGCTCTGTTTGGGTTTGCAGTAAAAGTACTTTTAGACTTTAAGAGTGCTTTTTTGAGTGTTTGGTAAATGTCATCCCTAAATTGAGAAGTAGAGCTTTTGGTCTCAAAAGCACTTTCAACACAAGTTAAAATTTGGTACTTTTGGATTTGTTTTTGTTTTTAAAATAGTTAAAGATAACTTTTAGCCATTTTACCATAAATTTATAATTGAATAAAGATAGAATATTTTTGAAATTCAAAATCATACCTTACGAAATATAAAAAGCAATTTTGTAAGTTTACACGCATATAACATGTAGAAAATTAATCACTTATTAAACAAATTTTTTTTCAAAATTCTACTAAGTAAAGTGCCTTATAATAAGCCACCATAACCCCAAATGGGGCCTAAGAGACATAAAAAAAGTACAAAAGTTTTATGAAAAATATATTGTCATACAATACCGTTAAAGAAAATTTTTAATAGAAAATATGCCTATGCAGTGTTGAACAATTTAACGTATAATTTTGGTGGTATAAAGTCTATTTGGTGTCAATACATAGTTAATAAACATCCCCAAAACAAAATAAAAAAGAATTATTAATAGAGACAAAAAATGTGTTTAAGTGTTAAACAATTTAATAAAGTTCTAATGATGATGTATGGATGGGTTAAGTTATAATGAACCGGTATGTTATTTATTCATATATTGACTTATTTTACTGTACCTTCGACCCCTGTGTTCAACGCCATAATAATTTATCATGCTTTACTGTGATTATATCATAAATGGTTTCATACAAATTCCCATTTCTGTAAATGTATTAATATACATAGCATAACTTTTTAATTTCATTTGACTTATCCTTTTAAATTACAGTCATATTTAGTTGTTAAGTTTATTATTAATAATAAATTACAAAATCTACAGAATAATTTAATATATGTTGCTTATATTACAAAGTATATTTACTTTAGAATTTAAATAATTCAGACACATGTAAAAAAAATAAATTTTATAGTTAATCAGATTAGATTTTAGACACATGTAAAAAATGGATTTTATAGGCGTTAACTTGTTTTTTAATCATTTTGTTTTGTGCATGTGGAAATTTTATATGTTTTTTTGCAAATTTTATTTATTGTGGTAATTGATTTGTCATAGTGTGTTATAGTTTGGAAAATAGTTTTACCCTTTATAAAAAAAAAAAAAAAAAAAAAAGTTAGTGATTTACTGTCAAGAATTGTAAAGACAGTTTTTTTAAAGCAAAACATTAACAAAATCTATGTACCAGTCGAGAGTGTATGTAATCAGATTGTTAGGAAATACCTAAAGTAAGTAAAAAAAATGTTAAATAATTTATTTTTAGGTAACGAAATTGGTTGATCTGTAAAGCAATTGTTGTGCAAGCTAATGAAAATTATCTTCCAAATAGTTTGTGTGAATACATGTATTTTGTATACAAAAATGAGAGAAAAACAAAAAATATAATCTCGATCATGACAACTCTTGTAGGATAATTTACGGTTTTAAACTTTTTCTAAACAAATTTATAAAGAACAAATATTTTTTTAGTGCTTGATACATAAATCTATGATAACTGAATGTGCTTAAAGGATGAGAGAAGTAAAAGGTTATGAATGAACAACAATAATCGGTACTTTAAATACCTTTTTTTGTACCGATCATAAATGTATGAGAATAGCTTTTTATGATTAATTAAAGTGAGCATAAAAGCTCTTAACAAAATGATAATGAGGTAAAGGACTTTGTTGATTTTTAAAGTTGAAGTATTGTAATATAATTAAACTTTTTTTATAAGCTGTTGTGGGAATATATATATATGTTACATATACACACTATATATATATATATATATGTATATGTATGCATGTATGTATGTATATAATGTTAGAAAAAGCGAGAGAATAAGAACTAATATATTCACAATCAGGACGATTGTTGAATGTAAAGTTATGGTTGGTAAATATTACAAAAAACTAGTTTAAATGAGCAAATTTTTTAATATGTGATAAGTAAATCTCTGAGAGAAAAATATTATAAAAGTGTAAAAGAAGTAATTCAACAATAATCATGACCTTAAATATCGATATTTATATCATTATATTTATCGATGTGGAGTTAGTATACACCGATTGATATACTAAAATTACAATAATACTATTGAATTTGCATAATAATAGAGTGGCAACTACGAAAAGTTGATCTAATTAGAATAACGAATTCGATATTAACTACACTAGTCCAAAAATCACACCTTTTGAGTTTGATTTTTTATTAAAAATTAATAAATTGGATTAAATTTAAAAGACATAGTAGTTCAAAAAAGTCCGCTCTTAAGGAGGATTATTTGAATGGGTATTGAGTGAAGTTATTTGGTTGTGTATTGTTAGAAATGGGTCAAGCAAGTTAGAAGAGAGTAATAATAAAAAAATCTATTAATTTAATTAATAATTACACCAAAATTACACTAAAAATTGAGGCGTTATTAAAACTAGTCACAAAAGCACATGTTACATGTATGTATAATTTTACAGTGGTTAATGAAAGTTGTAGTGAATATAGGAAGGTTATTTACTGATCGATTATTTGGTCAAGAGTTGAAGGGAAGTTATTTGGTAGTTACTTAAAGAGAGTTATGATAATTACACCAAAAATACTCTTGCATTATTAAAGTAATAATAAAACAAAACCTGAAGGCACATCTTACATGTGCACAATTTAAGAAAAAAGTTAACAAATAAAATAAAATCAAAAGATAATAGTTACTTAAAAGGGAGGTTGAAGGGTTAAGTAAGTTGTAATTAAGTACTAAAATTAATGTATAAAAAATCATAAATATAATGATCGTCTTTTGAAATTACAATAAGAATACTGTGAAGGGCAAATTCTACTGATATGGTACACTTTTATAGTTTTGTCATTTTTCTTATTACCTCTATATAGTTTAAAAATCTACAAAAATTCTCCTGTGCTTCGGATTCAAGTGCCACACGTGAATGAATGAACTTGGTTCTAAATTTTTTAGTATGTTTTCTTATTTCTTTTCAAATTACCTCTTGCTAAATACTAGTTTATTGAATTACTTTTGGGAGAGAAAATAGAATTAAACAAAATTTCCACTCTTTCCTGCCATCCCAACCCCCATCCTTCCTTAATCCCCGTTAACCCTAGTCCCTATTCACCACACCTCATCTATCCTACATCCCCAGCCTCTCCCCTCACTTGATTTGTAGCCTCCACCCAAATCCCTACCACTCTCAACCAAAATCTCCTCACCCAATGAGACTCCCAACCCTGCCACTACTCACTTCTCAGTCTCGCTACCCTCGATCACCCCTAGACTCCGAGATATACTAAGTCACTGCCTTCATCCAGATCTCTCTTCTCCATCCCAATTTGCCATACCCCAGGTCCCTAATCCCTGATTTGCCTCCCTTGCCACCCTTACCTTAATCTCCTATCTGCCAAGTCCCCCAACCCTCGTTTTGCTCCCCCTACCACCCCTATCCTCAATTTCCCCTCTTCTAGGCCCCTAACCTCCTTATATGTTCTATTTCGCCACCCGCACCCCAACCTCCTCTCATCCACCCCACCCATCCCTACCACACCTAGTCCCTCCTTAACTATTTATTTATTTATTTTTCTTAAAAAATTTCTATAATTCTTTTTTCTATATTTTTTATTCTTTCTATTTCATGCCATCTAAATTTTTTAATGTTACTTTTATTCTTATTTTTCTAAATTTTTCTTTTTTTAAATTTTTTTTTTGTAGTACATCTTAATGAATTTTACCTTTACTGATTTGTCACTTTCTTCCTATTTATTTTGTATTTTCTTTTATTTTTAAAGGAAAAGATATATCTAACATTTAAAAGAGAGGGAAAAGATAGAAAAGAGAAATAATAAATTTAATTTGATTTTTTAAGAAGCTCACATGAGTTCTAAGGAAAAGAACATAAATTAATTAAAATAAATTAATATAATAAAACTAAAATATTCTTAATTTATGGTTAAATGAACCAATTAAAATCTAATAATTAACTAACTAAGCCTTAACAAAATATTAATTAAACACATCGTAACATTTTTAATATGAGAACCTATTTGGAAACTTTTAAAATAAATTATAGGGTTCAAATAAAGACAACTAAAAATTAAGGAAGCGTCAGGATAAAAAAACAAATAAAGCTAGGGGATTAAAGTTGTGAATAATCAGGCCGGTAGCCTATCCTAAAACTTTGTTTGACCTCACTTTCGTCGGCCACGTGAAGCTGTCAGAGTTGATTGTTGTATGGTACAACAAACTCTGCTGTTGTATTCAGAGGCTTTCCATTGGAAAATTTTTAAGAATATGCCTCTTTTCCAAATACACTTTCTTCTATTTGTGTGCCTATTTCAAAGTGAAATTTCGAAGCAGTGGAACTCGCATTCGAAGAATGCGAGTTCCAGAATATTTAAAAAAAAAAAAATTGTTCTTGACCGACCTCGCATTCTTTTTTTTTTTTAACCTCGCATTTAAAAAATGCGTTGTAATGAATTTTTTTTTTTTTTTGGTTATAGCAAATTTGACTATGTATATATATATATATATATATATTTTAGAATTTAGCAAATTTGACTATGTATATTGCGAATGGAAATCGTGCACTATTACAAAAATAGAAAAAATGAATGATTTAGCAAATTTGACTATGTATATTGCGAATAGAAATTGTGCACTATTACAAAAATAGAAAAATGAAGGATTTGACTGTAAGATAAAATCATTTAAATAGTAAATCGTAAATTATAAACTATAACATTAACGAAGTTGTACGATATTTGGGAATAGTAAACCATTATCTTTAAATCATAAACTATAACATTAACGAAATAGTACGCGAATGAAATAAACCAATTAATTTATTAATTTATCGTATTTTTGATAAATTTTTGACAGAACCTCCCCTATTTTACGAATATTCTCCCTGCCAACAACCAAACCCAACAAGGGCAACAAACATCCATAAAAGCCCGACAAGGGCTAAAAAACATAAATACAAACCTAATAACAATAAAAAACCACCCGACTAGGGCGAACAATGATATACGAAACATACATCAATCACACAATATTGCGATAAGTAATAACAAATGTCAATGTCCATGATCTCCAAATCTGCCGCCCGTACCACAGTCTCTAGGTTTAGGCACCCTTTTTGATCGACGGACATAAAATAAAGGAGTGTCTTGCTGTTGAGTATGGTAAGCAATTTCCGCCTGCGAAGGTATGCTTTGTTCGTGTTCATGTTCTTCATCTGAAACGGTTGGACCAGTATGTTCTGGATCAGGCGAATGTGTATTCGTGTCATGATGGTCCCACCGGAGTGCGCATTGGCGAAAGTACGTGTTTAGTATCCAGTGACATCATGTAGTCATATGTCTACATGTTATAATTAAGTACATGAAGAAATTAATTGCATGTGATTGAGAAGCGAAATGGCTGATCTGTGCCCATGTACTACTATCCGGAGTATCGTCCTCAGTCATGTTGTCTAACGACATGTAGTACAATCTAGCCATGGAATCCATCTACCGTGAAAGTTCAAATTAGTTTTACTGAAGTAATTTGAAAAAGAAAAACAATAAGAAAAAAAGAATAATTACTTACAAGATAATCTGCACGTGCACCATCGCCGAGGTAGCCTTCTGCAAAAGTAGGGCGTTGACTAGGATTGGATATGTACATCACCGTCCTCGCTCGGTACCATTGCATCTGTTGTGTAATCACCCGATGCATGTGTAGTATCAATACATGTGAGACCAACCTCAACTGTATCCGTTCTTGCGCCCCAAATATCTATATATTGTCGGTGTGTCAGCTACAAATCAGTGTTCGCCCGACCACAGCGATCTATCAAATGCAATGCCGCTTGTTACCAATCAATCTCTGAGGTAAATTCTTGGTGCATTGATACTGTCGCATAACCCGATGAGGGACATAACATTCCACGTCTCTTATACACATCTAGATGTGTATAAGAGACATGTCACGACCAGCCGTGCAGTAATGGAGAAGCATATCAAGCAGCTCATCAGAAAATGGCTGCCATATAAACTAATACCAAAGAAGTCTAATTAAAACGGCTAGTAAATATACGACATTCGAGGTGTACAATGTGCACAAGAAATGAAATCGACTGATGTACCTCATTGGGTCACAAAGTATGTAACTGATCTCGAAAAACAAATAAAACATGCCGAGGAGCATTGCGCAGATCAAATCCAACTTAAATCCCACCTGCAATAAAAATTAATAAATATCAAATCCAATGTTAACATATTTAATTAAACAGTTCAACAAAACATATGTACCGAGATCCATATGCTTCGTGATGCTCCTGTGCGGGCTCTAACCGGATAGGACGCAGTGTCGGCATGTGCTCCCAAGCCCATAACTGTATACAAATATATGAAGATGAAGTACTCAAAAAAAAATTATATGCATATAAACTACTGGAATATACCTGTACTAATAGTACTGGACCGCAAATAGTTCTAGCTGTTGGTGAAGTGGCATTACACAAACTGCGATACAGTGTGCCTAAAACAGCTGATCCCCAACTATAACGGCCCACAGTCTCCAAGTCCCTAAGCAACTGAAGATACAGTAGTGGCACTTTATTGCCTGAATTATCCGGAAATAAAATGCCTCCAATAAGTACAAGTAAGTATGTACGTGTCATCTGCCGACACATGTTATCAATCGCATCATCGGGAAGCAGACGATCTAATGCGGCGGGCCAAACATCCAACTTTCAAACGACCACTGTCAATGTCTGATCTGGCAGGCATGAAACCCAATAACTCCATGCATAATTGGCTCCAAGCATCTGCGGAATGAGTAGTGTCTCTACCCGTCACGGGCGGGCCGTCAATGTGTAAACCCCACAGGATCTCTACATCTTGTAACGTGATAGTGGCCTATCCAATGGGCAGATGAAAAGAATGTGTCGAATGCATTGAGAGACATCATTGGCCCCATACCATACACCCCTACATTGTTGCTTACATGTACGTGCTGAATTTCCTCCGTCTCGATAAACAATTCAGCACAAAAATTTGGATCGGCATCAAACAAATCAAAAATACCTTCCATACCATCATCATCTATCAATGTAATGCCAGAGTAAACACCACGACTAACTATGTGCCTGTACACAATATTCAATTTCATCTGCTCCCTACCAACCTCCATGAATTCGTATATCTTGTTAACTAACTCAACAAAACTAATCCGTTGATTTATTCGGAATAGTTTCTTGCTCATCATTGGCCGGTAAGAGACAAATCCATAGAATTAGAGGATATTAGTACTTCAAATCGCAGATTTAGTTCTAAAATGTAAGAGGCTATTTCATGGAATTAGTGGACATTAGTATCCTAGATCTTACAAGATGACAGAATTCAATGGGTATGTCTTTGAATTCATTTTCTTATTGCTGGAGAGCTAGACCTCATATTAGTCTCCATATACCTTTTCTTTTTAATAATAAAAAAGGACTACCCCTACCTAATAGGTGGTTGCTCAAAAAAAAAAAAAAAAACTTAGTTGTAGTAACACAATTTTTCACCCAAGCCAAACATTTTTTTTGGGAAACCCATACATTGCATTGCTGAGAATAGGAATTCCCAATTTAGGGTATCATAAGCTTTCATAATATCAATCTTCAAGATAGCTCTGCTTTTTCCCCCTTTCTATGGTAATTCCTAACCATCTCATACATTAATAGTACATTTTCTAGAATGCTTCTTCCTATGTGTACAAATGCTATTTATGTAGCACTGATTAGGAGAGGGATAAATTTCTTCAACTATTGATAAGAATATCACTTGTACAACACATTATAGCAAGCTATGTGCCTAAAATCTTTTATAGCCTCAACATTTTCCACTTTAGGGACTAAATTAGGCACGGTACTGTTGAGAGAAAACTACATATAGTCATTTTCAAGATAAAACTACTTCACTACATCATTTCTCACAACACTCCAATTTTGTTTGAAAAACCATCAGGGTCTGGAGCATTACCTTCTTTCATTCTAAACATAGCTTGTTTTATTTCCACAACAAAACTGATTTCTTCACCTCCTTTCTTTGCTCCTTAGTAATTATTGTTGAAACCATTTTTTGCATTCTTGGGTAAGTGTTGTTCAAGAATACTTAGGTGGCTGAAAAGCATTTGATAAAAGTGTACTTCTATATACTAAACATTTTCATAGTCAATTTCCTTTTCACCATTCTAATGCTGGAGAGATAGTATTTTTTATCTTTTCTTAGCAATATGGGTGGCCACCTTCTTGTGGAAGAATCTTGTATTTCTGCATGTAATTTTGGATTTAGCCTTGAAAAAAGACTCCTCATCCTAATTTGGTCAGCATATTCCAAGCTCAAGTTTCTCTCTTATTGAATTAAAATTGTATCAAAAGGCACATTTTGTAAAGCCTCTAGTAATATTAATGCTTGCTCTCTTTTCTGTAGCATTCTGCGAGTGATGTTACTAAAATGTTTCTTAGTCATCTCTTCCAACATATTACATATAGCTTTAACAGGGTTCCCTACTTGATTCATTTTCCAAGCATGGTTAAAAATTTCAAAAAAATTTCCATGATGCATCAAGAAACTTTGAAACTTGCAAAGTTTTGGACCAAAGTTTATGCTTTCCTTCATCTCAACTTGAATAGTTGAGTGATCAGAGAGGCTAGGTCCCAGAAAATCTACTTCAGTCAAAGAGAAATCAATGATCCACTTTTCATTTACAAAGATTCTGTCTTATATTAGTATTGGTGTATATTCTGTCACCACTTTCTCTTTTATTACACTAGCTAAAAAAGAATCCCCTACCTGCGTGTTCCTCAATATTTAGTTTCTCTATACATTTATTAAAATCCTCCATGGCATTATAGTCAAAATCATAGCTCCAAACTTTTCAAAAAAGCACCTTCGATAGCATTAAAATCACCAAGTACAATCTATGGTGACTGTACAAGGGGTTTTATTTCGATCAGATGATTTTGGAGTGGAAGTCTATCACAAGGTTTATTTTTTGCCATAAACCACAGTAATGATAAACTGCCTATCATCACTACAATCAACACGATAGGTTATTTCTTGTGGGTGAATATGTAAAGGGGTACAAGAGACTTAGGTTGCCACCAAAACCAAATTCTACTGACCTGTCCATCTGCTGCATTATGTACATAACTCCATTGAGGCAAACAAAAGAAGAAAATCTTATCCACATTTTCATACCTTACTCTATTTTATAGGATACCAAAAATATCAATATTAACTACTATTAGCTATTCTTCTAATTTTCAACTATTTTATTTGGTCGTTCAACCCTCTAATGTTCCAACAAAGAATCTTCATTTGATCATAGAAGAGGAAGTTTTAGTACATGCTTTCTTTTTGGCCCCTTTACTAGGCTTCCTTACTAGCTTCTTGGGCTGCTATATATCATCTGACAAGACTGCTAATGTATTGAATGAATTCGAAACAGAGTTGACCACATTTTCAACATCCACTTTGGGAGGAGTAACCATTATAGATGTAACTTGATGTTCAGAATTCTGAAGTGCTTTCACACGCTCCATCTTCTCGACAGGCAAATGCATAACATTAACACTACCTACTTCAACTACTCCACTTTGCTCCTTAATTTGCTTTGTTACCCTGATATCAACATTTGGAAGATCTTTCTTGGCATGTAGCTCAGACTCTTTCTTGGAATAAGCCATTTCTTCACTTATAGATTGTTTTGGAACCCATTTTGCCTTCATTCTAGGCATCACATCCAACCAACAACATTTTTTAAACTTATGTGAATTTTTTTTTTTTGAAATTCCCTATAAAAATATCTGAGAGATCTTCACATCGATATGACTATTTTTTTACCTAAAATATGCTCTTTTATTATTTAGTTCCAATTGATTACAATACACATACAACAAATAAAAAACCATTAGTACAATGGAGGAGAATTCTATTTGCAATAATGTAACTTCACTATAACTACTATTATACAAATTCTTACATGACTATTGCACACATATTTCAAATGGTTGTATTTATGGTTTATGTTTGCAATAACTAGTAAAGGTCAAATTTAATAGTTTAACCAATATGAAGTGTATTTAGGATATTTTGAATATATATATATATATATATATTGTATTATATTCTCTTTCCTTCTTATTAAAAATATAACACTCCAATAATAAAAATTTTATAGTATTTCTTTAATACACATGTACATTGATAATTCTGAAAAATATATCAAGCAAATTTTAAAAAATTAATTTTATTTAATGGATGATAACATAATGCAATATTAATTCATTAGATGATCAATTTAATTTATTTAGAATATGTGCTTATATTATAATGGAATATTTAATGAATTATTTAATTACTATAATAAGTGAAAATATGTTAGAATACATAACAATGTGATTGCACATAATGCAAAATAATAAATAATATAAATTTTATACCAAAATTGAGAAAATAATATTAAACAAATAAAAGAGTTGATTCCAAATATGTAAAGCAGAAGAAACATCTGAGACACGGAGTGGCATGAAAATAAAAATAAAAACAAAAAAAAGAAAAATAATATTTAATTAGCTTTTCCATGTTTTGGTTTATTGGGATTTTAATACACTTCTGGTATATATTAATTCAATTCTAAACTCAGTTTATCCTAAAATCCTAACTATATTTATTTGAAATGTAGTTGATCATATTAATCCAAAGTCCAAACATTGGGGACAAAAAAAGCAAAATCATAACGTTTGACTAGCGACAATTTGATTTTGATAATTAGCTGTTCTTCACTATTGAATTTCTTTTAATTGTCCTTTTTTGCCAAAATTTAAAACATTAGGGACTAAATTTTTCTATCAAAATTTCAGGGACTAGTTTGGCTCCCTTCCCTTTCAATTAGTGAACACTATCAAAGCTGAAATTAATATATAGCTATTTTATTTTTTGTTCAAGATGAGTTTATTCTTGTTTTATTTTATTTCGTAGCAAGAAAAGCTAAGAAAAATAAAAAAAAAATAAGAAATTTCAAATGAGACAAGGAATATAGAAGTGCTACAATTAACTAATCAAATGAGACTTTCAAGTATATGCTTTTACGAAACTAAAAGTTCTCAACCTTATTTTCTTATGAAAAATATAAAACATATGTGTTTTGTGAGATTATTTGAATCTATGAAATTTATACCATGTTATGATAGTAAAATTGACACATGTTGCATGTATGATCAATGTTTTCTAGCAGCCCTAGACATGTTGATGCCAAGAACCATGATCATTGTTTGTGTTTTGGAACAATGTCATTAAGATCTAGTATTTGACTTATATTATAGTACTAAGTGCTATGTTGGCCTAGGTTAGTCTCTTGGTTATGTCAGGTCTCATACATCTAGACCAGACGTTAGGACAACCTATTCAAGTTAGGTTAGCACTAGATGAGTACTCAATGCCAGACTAGGCATGATAATTAGTTTATGAGCCAAAATTGTTATGAAGTTTTAAGTTTAATTTATCACATGCCAAGTTGCCTTAGAAAATATGTGGTTTGACTTATAAACATATGTTTTTTCACAAAATACAAAATTTTACTAAAAAAGAGTATGTGCATGAAAACACACATACTTATTATGCTTATTATCATGTGTGTGTTTGTGTCTATATTGTAGTTGATAGTTTCTAAGGTTTTGGAATTACAAGAATACAATTTATTAAGCAGAAAATAAGGGAACAAAAATTGTAAAACAATTGAACTATGATAAAACTGCTGAAATCTTGAAATTTAAAAGAAGAATGAATTAGTCGAAATACTAGACATAATTCTTAGGTACCTTTAAGTATCACACCTAGGGCTATGTTGCATCACACAAACTTAATAAAATAATAAAAATCCGCATGAACTTTTAACGTCGAAATTCTTTCTTCTCTTTAGAGAAGTACATTTTTTACACCCTTAAAGAAAAGTTCTACCTTAATTTGGATCACTCACATATTTAGAATACATCTAATATTCCTCCCGTAGCACAAATACTAATTCTTAAACAAAAAAATTCCTTATTCGAATTCTAAGACTTTCTAATAAAATAGAAAACTCATAGAAATCTACTAAATTACTAAATTAACCTTAGCTACTAAAATCCTAAAAAACATATAAACTCTTAAAATTAGATTCCTACTCAAATAAATTCAATATAACTCTTATCCCAACTCTTAGAAAAGTTCCTTGTCCAATAGAGCATGTCAAATCAAAATATTGGTTTTAAAAAATCGTTGCCACGCTTCATACAGACTTTTATTGGGTGCTTAACTACCATTTATCTTCATCATCTCTTTCCATCTTGAGATAGACCTAGAGAGTTAAAAGAGCAATATATTTCTTAGAAATCAAGATCTAATCATCCATAATCCATGTACAATCATTACATGGCACCCTTTCCTAAACCATGAAAAGTCATAAGAATCAAAGCTTATTTTTTTGACAGTTTCGAAAGGTCGTGAACTTCTTGAATAGAGCTTCTTTTAAACACACATAGGATACTATTTAGCAAGAATAGAATTATAATATCATAATTTTCTTGAATTTTACAATTTTTCTTTTCAAATCTATATCAGATTAGTATTATGTTCCTGATTACAGTTCTACAATATACCACATCATGTATTGCCAGAATGTGCTTATATAAAGCTTCATGTTCAGCATTGGACAAGGACTAGATGGTAAATAAAGTATAATTGGTTTGTAAGGATTAACCGTGCTAGCCCAACCAGTATTACACTTACTATAAAGGCAAGTTAGGCTCTTTCAATTAGATGATGGTATTATGATTTATTAAGTTGGAAGTGAAGGACTTAAGTTCAAGTTATGATAATGAGCAACTATAGGAATTATGTTAGACTGGTAACTGACTTTCTTTGCCCTTCTTTTCCTATGTATTGTCTTAGAAGGGTTGGGAATTAGCTTTGTTTTTGGTGACAAAGAACATTAAGACGGTATTAGTGAGAAATAAGTGCAAACAAGAAGATCTCAACTAAAGGTAACTATTCTTACATGAAGTGTTTTGTGTTCTTAGTTCTGGGGTTGTAACCCTAATTTGAGTAATATGTTGAATTTTTTTATAATTATCTATATGATGCTTGGTTGAGTAAATATTCATATTTATAGTGTTAATTGGTATTGATAAACATGAACTAATGTTTAAACATCTCTATGATTATATTTGTTAGTGAAATTCAGAGTTTGAAGTTGGGTTTAGACATTTTTAAGGGAAAATATTGTTCATATGTTTTGTAAAAATGTGTTGCATAATTAAACATGTATCTTAAGGATTGATACGCAGCAGCTTGATTACAATCTATAGAGTCTGGACAAATTCGATGTAGTGTAAATGTTTTCTATTTGGTTGCTCTACGGCTATATAGCAGGTTGAGATTTTGGAACTTAAACATTGAAACACTAGATTAGAATTTTTGATGAAATGTTGCAGCCCAAGTGGTGTTTTTGCAAAAGCTTTCTATTTCGAGTTTTAGTATGGGAATTAGTTGGTCATTGTTTTGGGGTGTAGTTTGGTGCACTTTGATGTGGTCTTGAGAGAATTGTCTTGTGCATTCTAGGTTTGGAGGCCACATGGGTCCCGAGTACTTGAGTTGAAATTTTGTGTTGACATTTGAAAAGTAAGTGGTTCTGATCTTTTCTTTTTTCGTTTTAGAAATGTTGTTCGCTGAATGTTATATTTGAAAAATGAATTTTAACCATATAACTTGGATTGAGCATGTGTGTTATCATTGTTTTGTTATATGAAACTATTATATGTGACCTTTTGAAATAAACTCATATAGAAATGAGTAATTTATTTATATATAGTCATGTGCTATATTTGGACTCTTGGTTACTCTTTTGTTAATTTAGTAGGAGCTTGTGCCAAATACTCTACATGAGCCTCTGTATAGCCTTTCCAACAGGATATAGTTGTTGGATGCTATTTCTACCCTTGCTCTAGTGGATCATAAAGCATTGGATATTCCATACGTTATTGATACATTAGAAACCTGTGTGCCCTCTGTTCTTAGATATGTAATATGACCATTCATTAGTTCTTATAAATTTTATATCTCTGCTTTGAATATGAAAAGATAATTCAATCTCTGACTATGAAATTTACCTATGTATGAACTTACAAGAATTTTTTGTTTTAAAGTCTAGAACTATATACAAATGATGGCATGATGAATGGGTGTGACCATGATTTGTAAAAAATGTGACATTGAAGCATGCTATTTCCAATGGAAGAGGCTTGGAATTGCTTACTGAGCCTTACTATCCTCATCCCAGTATATTATGTAGTATATATTTTCTAGATAATTTTGAGAACTATGACTATTTGTTTGATCATGAGGCTGGTAAAATTAGTTCTTGGATTGAATTTATCTAGCTCCTATCCATGTATTTGTTTGCATGCTAAAGATTATTTTTTTATTTAAGCTTGATGTTCAGTTTATTCTAGGAGTTGGTGAATTTATGAGTACGTATTTGATAACAATGGGCGTATTATTTTTCTAAGACTTAAACAAGTGTTATATTTGAATTTGATGGCTGTTTTAAATTACTTTTTGATATCGACCCTTACATCTTAAGGCATTTTACTTTAGGTGTTGTGTGTTATGGCATGGGTTTTGGGGTGTGACATTAACTCCTATTATAGCCTCAAAATGGCTGTAGCTATTGAATATATCTATCAAAATTTTATAAGCAAATTTTGCTAGTAGTAAAATTTGATCCCAAGAAGAAACTTGGTCACCAATAAAACAGGGAAGAAGGTCTCCTAGGCTACGATTAACAACTTTATTTATTTGTCCATTAGTTTGTGGATGGAATGTATTTTGTATGCAGGATCGTCCACAATGTTCACCAAGAATAACTCGTGAACTATACATCCCTGTCTGAAAGGATAGTCTTTGGCAAACCATGAAGTTTAGCAACTTCTTTGAAGAAATCCTCGCATGATATACAATGTCTAGTGTTTTAGAACATGGAAGAAATGAGTCATTTTAGAAAACCCGTCCACTGCCACTAGGATAGAACCATAGTTTCTCAATGTTCGTTGCTACCCGAGGACCAAATCCATGCTCAAATCCTATCATGGCTCATATGGTATAGGTAATTGCATGTAAAGACGTATCTTTGTAACCTCTTTTAACTTGCTAATATACTCAATATCGAGCATAGTTTTGCCAACATCTCATTTTATATTTGGCCATTTGAACTACTCTTGCATTATAGAAACAGTCTTGTCATACCCAAGTGTCTACTGAAACTGCCACCATGTAGCTCCCAGTACTTGTTCTCTTAGAGAGAGGTGTTTGGCAAGCAAATTTGAGATCCTTTAGAAATCTATCCATCGTGTAGTGAGAAATTCGCATAATCAGGTTGTTGGCAACCACTATATATTTATTTATGACATTGAAATCCTTGGAAGTGGAATACTCTCACCTAAGAGAGTCAAAACTAACCAACCATAGATATAAGAATCAGATGCATGTGATTAAGCGCATCAACCAATTTATTCTCGATTCTAGCATTATGTTTGATAACAAAATTATATTGTTGCAAGAAGAAATCTAGTTAGTCAACTTTGCCTTAGAATTCATATACTAAGAGCCTTATAATCAAAGTACAAAACAAACTTATTGTCAACAATATATGATGCCAATGTTGAATTAATTAAATCACAACAAAGAATTCCTTGTCACAAGTAGAGCATTTTTGTTTTGCCTCATTCAGCTTTTCACAAAAATAGGGAATTGGATGTAAGAACTCCTCCAATTACCATATGAGAAACGTGACATGCCACTTCTAATTCAAACACCTTATAAAAGTCTGACAATCTCAATATTGGAGCTTTAATCATTATTTTCTTTAACTCTTCAAAAAGATTTGGTTGTAAATTTTATCCACCTAGTTAGTTATTTGGCTATCATACTACCAAGTCCTATGATAAATGGCCTATAGAATACAACCAAGCCATGGAAACTTTTGACTTCAGTAAAATTGTAGGAACTGGCCATTCTAGATCTGCCCTGTCTTTTTCAGATCGACTCCTATTCTTTATCATATACCAAGAACACCATACTTGAACTAATGAAACAACATTTTCAAATTGATATATAGTTTATAGACAAAAAATCTCTCATTTCTTTTTGATGATTAATATGATCATCCTCTTTGGTCTTACTATAGATTAAAATGTCAACAAAATAAACAAGTGAAAGTGACCAATAAATTGGAATACCTATGCCTTGACTCTTATGAAAATGTTGGGAGCATTGAAAAGACCAGACAACATGACCAGCCATTTGTAGAGACTTATCCTTAGTCTTAAAGGTTTTTTTTTCGTTCATCTTCAGGTGGTACCCCTATTTGATAGTACTCCTTTCACAAGTCAATCTTGGTATAAATAATTGAACTAGCCATCATATCAAGCATGTCATCAAGTTTGGGTATTGGAAATTGGTATTTGATTATTATCTTGTTGATTGCACAACTGCCAACACACATCCTTCATTTTTCATATTTTTTGGTGATAATAGCACGGACACAACAGAAGGAGTTAGACATGCTTGAATAAATCATTTGGCTAACTGGGCATCAACTTATCTACTCAGTTGAATAGTTCACTAGGATTCATGTGACAGTCAAGTAAATTAAGAAGGTGTGAATCCAATATGAAATATATTGCATGTTGAACATCATGCATAGGATGTAGTTCATTTGGTAAATCTTTAAGAGCAATATCAAAAACATCTGACACCAACTCATTAACTTCTAGTGGCACCATATCAAAGTTGTTAGTTGTTGAAAATTTGACATGGATACTCCAAGAGCAAACACTACCCCTTGCTCCCTTCTCCCTTTCAAAAGGCTTCTTGTGATGAAGATTAAGGGTCTTCTTCTTCTCAATCACCTTCTTAGTTTTGAATATTCTTGCTTAGCTTTTGGTTTTTCATTCTTCTACATAGTTTCAACCCTCAGGGGCTGTAGAATAGTTTGCTTGTCATTGAACTTGAAATACAACATGTTTGGCTTCCCACTAAATTCTACATCTCAATCATATAACCAAGGTCAGCCAAGAAGAATGTGTGCAACTGTTGGCATGATATCGCACCATATATAATCACTATAAGAACTATGCTTTAATGAAACTAAGCAGTCCATTTCACTGTTAGAGTTGTTAATCTACGCAACCATATATGGCTTTGTAGAAACTTCAATCGTTCCATAGTGGATTAAGAGGTCATGCAGCTGCCACCATCAATAATAAGCATCCTGGTCTTTCTTACACAGCAAATCAATGTCTGAAAAATTAAAGTCCTCCTCTAGTTTACTCCTTTTGTGATTTTGGTTCGCTAAGAATGCATCTCACTACTAAAAGATAAGATATATCTTTCTTAAACTCTTCCGAATCATCAATTTTATGCCTTGTCATCTCATATAATTAATTTATATCTTCATCTTTCTCATCTTTGAGATTCTCCCTTTCCAGATTCAACATCAATATGCAATTTTATTTTGTTTGGACACTTTCACTCCATTTGACCCTTGAATCCACACTTGAAACACCCATCCTTGTTGTCTTTTCTTCGTTCATCCATTATGGGAGCTTTGGTTTTAGGAATAGCAAGTTTGCAAGCTGGTTGTGAATTTGATAGTTTGGAAAAATTTTCAGTCACAATAAACCTTTTTGGTGGTTGTCTCCTTTGCATGGTGAACTTCTAAATAGGTGGTTGCCCGCAAACTATTCTCAAATTGAAGAAAGCTAACGAGACTGCATCACCAACTGATTAAATTTCACGTCATATAAACTAGTGAATTTTTCAGGCTGATGCCTGGGTTACACACCTAACTATAAATTTATATACACCTAAATCCTACAACTAACTGTGTATATTGTTGTCAACCAGTAGTAAAGGGAAGTAGGGATCGTACCCACAAAGTTTGATCAATAATTATTGATTATTTGGTTATATTACAAGTTGAAGTGGTTGATTTAATAAAGAGATTTGACTAAAACTATAATTAAAGAACTAAGAAAACAATTTAAAGACTATCTATTGCATTAAAGTAAATATTGACACTAAGAAAGCATGTTTGAGAAAGCAAATAAAATGGAAGCATGTAAAAAGAAGTCATTTTTTAGAAAGCAATTGAACGGGAAAAATAATTTAAAGAAGCAATTAAATAATCTAAACTACTAATTACCACTAAGAAATCATAATTAATGAAAGCCTATAAACTATTCGATGAAAGCATGTGAAAAGAAAGCACTTTTAGAAAGCAATTAACTAACCTAAACTACAAATTAATACTAAGAAAGCACAATTAAGAAAAATTCAATTAACTAATATACCAATTAAACTAAGAAAGCAAGCAAAAAAATAATTAAATGAAAAGCCTATAACCTAATTTATCCTAATTAACCAATCTAAACTAGAAATTAACACTAACAAAGCATTTTTAAAGAAAGCCCATAAATTAATCTAACAATTACTCTAAGAAAACAAGTAAAGGAAACAGTTAGATTAAAGCAATTAAACTAATTAACTAAAGGAACATGAAATTAAGGCTTCAATCTTTAGCTTGGATTTGAAATCTACAAGAAAGAGAAATTCTACTGATAAGTTCATAATTGTACTATATTTTATGTGTCAAAGACCACGTTTTTATGTGTTGTAAGCAAGATTTGAGTTATTATTGAGCTTAATTTGGTTGTTCTCAGTTTTTGTAGGGTTACAGTGAAAAAGAGTTGAAAAAGATGGAAAAGGATCAAAGAAAATGCTTAGTATAACATGCACGAGTACGAAGTCATTCCAGACAATATTTTGTATTTCAACCGTCCTACAACAATAACTTTTGATCCCTAGCTTCGATTTATGTGATTTAAGATGCATTGGAAAGCTAAGGGATAGATCTACAAATTTCATGTTTTACACTTTCTCAAATTACACAAGCATCAAGGTGAAAATCAAAGCTGAAGGTGGAGCACAGTTGAGGAAGCCAGCGCACATGCGCTGGAACTGTGCAGCGCATCCAAAAGCAAAAATCTCATAAGTTGCTCGCACTCACATGCGCGCTAGGATCCCTGCACATGTGCATGGAGAACGAAATATGCATGGAACTTACTGCCTCGCATGCACATGCGCGCGAAGACCTCAATGCATGTGGGCGGAGGGCAACACGAAGCATAAAGTTGATTATTTTGGCAGATTCTTCGGCCGGTTGGACTCTTTTTGACCTGATTTCACATTCTTATCTATAGGCATTATTTGTAACCCTAAGTAGTCATTATAAATACCCAATTTGGGGTGAAAAAAAGGGATCGACACTTTTATTTTCTTTTGGCTAGGGTTGAATTTTTAGCAGTAGAAATTCCTCTTTATTTTTTCATGGCACTTTGTGCCTAAACTCCTTTCTTGGTTGAGGGATTTGAAGCCATGGTCAATTCTACAAAGTTGTGATACTTCTTGTGCTTGAACTATTCAGTTTTATCTCAAGTATTGATTATTTTTTGCGATTAAATTTATGATTGTTCTTTTTAACTTGTTATTGCTGCAGAACATTAAGTTATTAGAATTAATCTGCTGCTAGATTATTTTAACCGCGTGTGTTTAATTCAATTTATGAAGCAACTAAATTTGATAATTACTGAATTTGTATTGTTGAATTTAGAAAAATTAATCATCTAATTGGCATAACCACGTGTGTTTATGTTTAATTAGTCTAATTATTCTTGTTGATCTTAAAGCTTCTATTAATTAATCTTTGGCGCGTGTCTGGGTTAAATTAATAGTTAAGGTTAATTGGATCGCGTGTTGAAAATTAACCAACTTTAGAAAGAAATAAGAATCAACTTTGAATTGAATCCGTATTGTTCGGGTTAATTCTTAATTAGTGCTTAATATAGAATTGAATTATTTTGTGTGTTCATGATCGAATAGTGAAATTGCCGTGGTGGATACGGCCAAAACCAAGATCTTTCTTAATTGAATTCTCTTTAGTTATTTTATTGTTTTAGTTTTAGTTTAAAAGCATTCAAAACCCCCATTGTTCCATTTAGCACGAAAATAAACTCCGTTCTTTGTGGGACGACCTGTACTCACCACTTGGGTGCTTATGACAGCATTGCAACTTGACAGCATATTATTTTCACACCACCTACTCTAATCTAATCTAAGAAAACCCTCCCCAAATGAGGAGGAAAAAGGAAAAAAATTACTCTCTAATCTAGCCTACCCCTACCAACTTTGTAATGGGTCTTCTATGCTTCAAATAAGGCTTAAAATGGGTATAAATAGTGCTAGGGTCGTGGGGTAATAGTATAGAAAAAATTAGCCCCAACAAAGTCATTTTACTCTAGCCATCTCTATTTATTGCGGTTTGGAAAATCCATATCGCGACATGGACTAAAACTTCTAAAATGCAGCACTTTACAGTTTTGCTTCGAAAATCTTCATCCAACATCTGATTGATGCGCCTTTTTTTTTCATGCGACCCTAACATATAGGAGAACATTATTATTTATAATACAGTTAAAAAATAACACCTAAATATATAAATAAAATTCTCAAAAAATAGGCCAAAAAATGAAAGACAGACAAAGACGAATGAAAACCTAACTCCCAATGAAATTAAGTCAAAGACATGACACGAATCTAAATGCACAAACCTAATAAAATATTCTAATTAGCACCTAAATAAGTACTAAAACACTTAATAAAAATATTCTAGCATATAAAAGCAAAATAAACAAAAACACACACGAAAACACAAATAATGTTGGAAACTAGTACAAAACCATCAAGTTTAAGGTATATATAAGTCTAGTTTCCTAGAGTTGTCACAGGCCTCAAACCCATCTTAAATTGAGCTAAAACTTGCTTTGTGGACTTTCTGATCCTTTATATCAAATTTTTAGCTCTTCAAATTTGTTCATGTTCTCAACTACGATGATTCCTCCTTACATTGCTATCTATACTAAAACTCCTATGTTCCTTTATTATGGTATTTCTAAACAAGTTCCTGGATAACAAGGCCAAAGGTTTACTTATTGATGATAGTGACGATATCGATCACGACCTTGATACGGAGGTGGAGTTGCTAACTATGATGAATGCGCTGACCATAGATATGATGCTAGAAATAGACTAATTTTATATCAGCCTTCAATTTGACTTAGCAAAAGAAATATGTCCTTGCATAATAAGGATTGCAAACATTCTTGATCTGGATGTGAATGAGCTAAGTTACTTATCCATCGGTCTATTAGTGAACGATCTCTCTAGGGATTATGAAAATGTTCCACTAGAAATATTCTTGTTATTGCTGCGACTCATATTCCCCAAATGTGAATCCCACTCTAGTAGCTTTGAAAAATTAAATACGTTTGCATTAAGATATGAAAACTTCTTATTCGACAACAACAAAACCACTTTGTTACGCTTTCATATGCTAGGAATTTTTTTTTTGAAAAAAAACCATGTTCCATACTAATGGATTCGCGTCCATAATCGTGGGTTCCAAAGGCACAAGATCTTGTAGCACTTACCAACGAGACCCTATTGATTTGTATTACACATAAGACATCAATTATAGACCCTATATTACTTTGATTATGTATCAATTTAAATATTTACAAATTCATGTGACTCATTTTCAAGATGTATAATTTGATGACAATATGATATCACAAAAGAAACAGTCAGTTGGACAACAAAGAGCACTGTGCAGATCAAAGAGATGATATTGAAATTATCAGGGCAAAATAATTCTCTTTGAACATAGCTGTCTCTCTTTCAAAATCATATCTAATATTCTAACAAGTTAAAGATCACACACAACTCCTATCCACCAAACTTGACCTTGTTCGACAAGTTTCATGATAGTAAATCTTGTACTTTCCTCTTATCAGTCTGTTATACCAATCAAAATATTGTTACGCATTTGTAAGTCAATCAGAAAAGAATTTTAAGATCAACTCTTCCATCGAAATATAGAATATCAACTCTCACCTTTTTGAGGATGTCTACAGTCATATCACCAATACCTTGCTTGTCATGCCTTCTTGAGTGTTCAATTTGGTTAGCCATCTCAAAAAGGAAAGCTTGTGGCCTCTCAAGGTGTTCCTTCGGCCCAAGACCATCTCTATTAAATTGTGTAGGATTTGTATCTTCTTGGATAATTAGAATCACTGGATCTTTTCAATCAATCTTTATTGAACCACCAAATCCACTTTATTCGTTGATTTCAATTTTCTGGTTTAGTTAAAACCATTTATCTCATGGAGTTTGGCTTCTACAGAATAAGATTTATGATTTTGTCACATTCATTGTCGGTGTATCATGACTTAAACTCTGACACTTGTGTTACATAGACATGAGTTGCTCTAGTTACCAAAAGATCATGTGCAACACAAGTTGTTGTTAATCCAATACATCTATTTTTCACCTTTTGCAAGGTTTAGAAATCGTAAGAATACTGTAAACCTGAAAATGCAATAACAAAGATTGTAAGAAATCTTGACATTTTTTTATTAAAAAGAGGATCCACAGTGGATAAAACAATTATTATGATAAACTGCTGAAATCTTGAAATTTTAGAAGAACAACAAATGAAAAGATTGGATTCGTTCCTAGGAAACTTTAGGCAACACAAATCCAAGTATAAATTATATCACACAACCCTTAAAAAGAAAATAAAAGTCTAAAGAATTTTTTTACACCAAGATTTTATTTTCTTATTACAGAGAAATATATTATTTATAGAATTTTAAAGAAATATCAGTGTCTAAACAATTCTCCTCCTTTTCTTTAGAAAATTCTCCTCATTCTCTCTACTTTTCTCCTACTCTCCTTTTGGCACTCTCAACCATGGCCTAGTGGTTGAAGGGCAATCAAGAACAGTCGCACATAGAGTCCTCTCGGGGGGTCAGAATCTAGCCATACACACATCAAGATCAGAAGCATCGCTAAAAAAACTCTAATCCCACAAAGGAGAACCGGCCACATTCTTTTCAAAGGAAGAAGTTGAACAGCTTGCACAACCACTCCGACACACATTGGTGGAAAATTTCCCGTGGGGAAAGCCAAATATGGAAACTCTTAGGAAAAGTTTTCACACAATCAGATTTAAAGACCAGTTCACAATTGGATATCTTGATTATAAGCATGTGATAATCAGATTTTCATTGGAGGGTGATTATCCCCGATGTTGGCTTAAGAATACTTGGTTCATCAATGGTTACTACATGAGAGTTCTTAAATGGCATGCACTCTTCACCACCAAAGAGGAGCCATCCATAGTGCCGATTTGGAACACGTTAGAGGGTCTGCCAGCAATCTTCTTCAACAAACACACCGTTTTCAGCCTTGCCCTAGCTATCGGGACATTCTTCAAATTGGACTTAGCAATTGAAAATTTCACCTGGCCAAGTGTAGCCAAGGTTTGTGTTGAGGTAAACCTTTTGTCCACGCTTCCTTCTAGAGCATTGTCAGGCGTTGCCATAGAAGGTATTTGACAAAAAATCAGCTATGAAGATGTGCCAAGTTACTGTACTAAATTAAAAAGAATTGGCCATGACCAAGCGGAATGCAAGATTGGAGGTCTGAAGTTGGCAAAACAACCCAATGGCCCTCGAGACAAAATAAAGCATCCAGCCAAGAAACTAATTCAATCACACTGGACACCAGTGAAACATCATGAAGCTGGACCATCTGGAACAAAGGAACCTCAACCTGCATTCCATGAACCATCTCAACCATTGCCCAAGAAAATTCCAGCCAATGGTGAGGAACATAGGAAGAAAAATCCTCCAGTCTTAAAGACGCCACCGGTCATGGAAGAGCCACCAGCCGTGGAGGAAAGGCCATCACAAGAACTAGAAATTCAAAATTCAAATCCCACCAATCAAGGGATTTTGGAAACAACCCTGGAATAGATAAGTCAAACAAATCAAACCTGGAGAATGAGTCAAATGAGCTCCAACAGCTAACAATATCTCCATCTTTTTCGAATGCTCAAAATTTAAATCAAACAGCCAAGAATGACCTTTTCCTTGCACATGAGAAAATCATGGAGGAGCTACTGAGTTACCTCTCAGACAATGATCCCCTCATTGCTCAAATGGTCCCTTCCCCTACAACCAATCTGATTGAACCTCAAGCAAAGGGCTGTACCACTACAAAACGAAAAGGAAGGCGTAGGACAACCTATAATATATCGAGAAAAATTAACACCCGGCTTTCCTCAAAGCCATCTTCACCAAGCCCTACTCCCTCTTGTCCATATGGATAATGTCCTAATATGGAACATACGGGGGGTAGGAAATAAACCCTCACGTAGGAGACTCAAAAAACTGGTTAATGACCACAAAAAAAAAAATTTTAGCTTTATTGGAGCCTATGATCGATAAGGTTAGCATTGATTCAACTTCCAGTTAGGATTTCATTCCCACTGCAAAACAAACATGAATGGCCAAATCTGGTTATTTTGGAATAATGAGCTTGTTGTTTTGGAAATTCACAGCTCCGACCAACTCCTTCATGTGTCAATCTCTCCAAATTATTCCCAACTAAAATTTTTGGTCTCTTTTGTCTACACGAAATACACCAAACAAGAAAGGAGAAGGCTGTGGAGTGAACTTCGAGTCATTCACCAGCCTAACATTTCATGGCTCATTGGTCGTGACTTTAACGTGATTTCCACATTGGATAATATAAAGGGTCCTCAACCCTAGACATAGAAGCAATGCAAGAATTTAATGACTGCCTCCAAGATTGCGGATTAATAGAATTGGCATTTCGAGGGTGCAAGTTCATATGGCGAGGTAATCGGTTTGGCAACACTATTTGAAGCTGCTAGATAGTTATGTTTGCAATCACGAGTTTATGGCAACCTTTCATAGTATTACGGTGGAATATTTGTCCAAGACATGCTCGATCACTCCCCGCTCATTTTGCTAATCGAATGGACAACCTCCACGGCTTTCTCAGGTCCAAGCCAATTTCGATTTTTAAATATATGGACTAAATATCATAATTTCATGCAACTGGTGGAAACTAATTGGAAGTTCCATTGTGTTGGTTTGCCGCTTTTCATTCTAGCCTCAAAGCTCAAAAGACTCAAAACGGAGTTACGGAATTGGAGCCATACAATCTTCAGAAATATCTTTAGCAAAGTCAAAGAGGCTGATTTGCAGGTAAATAAGTGCGAGGAAACTCTCTTGAACCAACCGAGCCAAAGCAACTGAATTGCTTTAGCTTATGCAAAAGCCTACCACACTAAATGCCTAGTAGAAGAAGAATCATTTTGGAGGCCAAAAACAAGACTGAAGTGGTTAAAAGAAGGTGAACAGAACACGCACTTTTTTCAGTCCTTTGTCAAAGGTAAAAGGCAAAAAATGCACGTCTCCAAAATCAAAGTACGTGGGGCATGGATCGAGAACATTTCAAAAATAGAAGAAGAAGGAATCAAGGCCTTCTTTCAAAATTTTTTAAGGCAAGAAAATGCTGATTTGACGGATCTTTCACTTCTCAACAATATTTCACAAGTGATTTCAAGGGAGGATAATCAGCTGCTCCTAGCCAAGCCCTCATTAGAAGAAGTAAAGCAAGCCACATTCACTTTAAACCCGAAAGGAGCAGCCGGAATAAATGTTACAATGAAGTCTTTTCACAGTTTTCTGGAGCATAATTCAACAAAGTCTACACAATGTAGTAAAGGACTTCTTGAAAGGAAAACAACTTCCAAGAGCATTCACAAGTATACTTATCACATTAATCCCTAAAGTTGCCAACCCGTTCTCTTTTAATGAGTTTAGGCCAATTAGTCTCTACATTTTTTTCAACAAAATTTGTACAAAAGTGCTGGCTAATCGGCTAGTTCTTTTACTGCCTAAAATTATTTCTAAGGAGCAAGTGGCTTGTGTGAAGGGGGGAGAAATCACTGACAACATCATTCTTGCTCAAGAAATGGTGGATTTTATGCAAGCTGATAGGAAAGCACGATGAGGAAATCTGACTGTTAAATTATACGTAACGAAAGCATTTGATAGGCTCTCTTGGCAGTTCCTATACTCCATAATGAGAAAATTGGGGTTTCATGAAGACTGGATTTCTCTACTACAACATGTCCTTGAAAATTGTTGGTTCTCAATTCTCATTAATAGGGTTCCAAAAGGGTTTTTCAAATCCTCTAAAGGGGTTCGGCAAGGAGATCCCCTCTCACCCATGCTCTTTATCCTTATGATGGAAGCATTCTCCAAAGGCATCAAACTAGTCCGAAAAATGAAAATAATGGACTATGGTCTCCCTAGTCATTGCCTCTCAATTTCGCATCTTACTTTTGCAGACGACGTAATCACTTTTACAAGAGGAGATGCAAAATCAGTTAGGAATCTCATGGTGTTCCTTGAAAATTTTGAACCTTCAATCGGGCAACTGGTTAATAAATCCAGGAGCTCTTTCTTCCTCCCTAAGGCAACCCCTTTATCTCGAATACGTAAAGATGATTCAACACAAAACTGTCTTTGTCAAGAAGACTTTCCCATTCACTTACTTAGGCTGGCCCATTGAAAAAGCAAAGAAGAGACGGACAATTTTCCAGCCAATGGTAGACAAAATAGCAGCACGAATCAATGGTTGGTAGTCCAAACTTCTCTCCCTGGGGGGAAAAATTGATTCTCATAAAGCACATCTTTTCAAGTATTCCTATCTACCTATTAGTGGTCCTTTGCCCACCCAAAGCTGTGTTAAAAGAAGTTAATAGACAATTTGCAAACTTGTATTAGGGGGCCTCTAATCTTGGACGAAAAAGACATTGGTTTGCTTAGAAAGATGTTTGTAAACCTACAGCTGCCAATGGTCTAGGGATCCCCTCGCTTGCAAGTTTGGCAAATGGTTTTAGCATTAAGTTGGGGTGAAAATTTAGGAGGGGAAATTCACTTTGGAGAAACTTTCTTCACGCAAGATACATGAGCATGAATATTCATCCTTGTGAAGTGCACGAAGCTACGAATCAGACTCTTCCACATGGAAAAGAATGCTAAAAGTGTGAGAGGAGGCTGAAGATTACCTTATGGTTTTATTACGAAAAGGGAATTCCTCCTTTTGGTATGATCCATGGACAGAAAGGGGTATCCTTGCTCGAGAAGTAGAGATTGTTTATGATAAGGTCATTACGGTGGCACAAATTTGGAGCTCTAATGGCTGGAATCTTAGCTTGCTTGATACTAGATACTCTCAAGGAGAACTGGACAGAATACGGGAATCCATTAAAGAAAAGTTGCTATTCAACTCAATTGAAGAGGACATAATAATTTGGAAGCTCGCGGCCAAATGGAACTTCTCAATCTCCTTCATATTGTCTACTTTCCCTCAAACTTCTCGAGGACAATGATTTGGGATGAAAATCTTCAACCAAAAATCTATATTTTTATATGGCGGTTGTTGAATAGAAGGTTTCCAATAGATGATATCCTTCTCGAGCATGGCCTTGCAATGACCTCAAGATGTGGCTTTTGTGGCTTAAGCAACACAAGAGACTTTGGATCACCTCTTCATTACACGTCATTTGTCATCTCAAGTATGGATTTTCTTTGAATCTTGGCCAGAATTGGATTTCCCTCCTTCCTCTAACCTCGTGGAAATGCTCAATTCATGGTGGTTGCATATTACTCCCTCACCCACAATGGAGACAGTCTATAAGATCATTCCAAGTCTAGTTTGCTGGTCCTTATGGAAAGCTCGAAACAAGCTTTTTACGAAGGACAGAAGGCGCATACGAACCATATCATTGCTCAAATATGCTCTTCCCTAAAAAACATTTCCTTCATCCACCCTTTTACATGCTACTGTGCTACAGATGATTTATTATTATCTCGATCTCTTTGTCACAGTTTCAATCATAGAAAGCCGAGGAAAGCAATGGCAGTGAGTTGGTTGCCTCCACCTCATGGAAAGGTCAAGCCTAATGTGGATGGTGCATATAAAGGGAACCCTGGAAAGGCAGCGGGAGGAGTAGTTATCCGGGATTCACAATGGCCAACTTATTTGTGATTCTCTAACTATTATCTTACCCAATCCAATATTCAAGCAGAACTTATGGCTCTTGTTGACGGCCTCCAACTTTGTGCCAAATTGCAGCTCTCATCTGTCCAAATGGAGATGGATTCATTGATAATTATCAACATCTTGAGCGAAAAAGCAACACCACCATGGAACATTGACTTCCTCCTTCAGTTTATTCATAACTTTGCAATAGAAAAGAATTTTTCTTTTCTATATACTTATAGGGAGTAAAATCAAGTTACGGATAACCTTGCAAATGAAGGCATAAAACATGAGACATACCTTGAGTATAACCAGCACACAATTCCCTATCTTGTGAAAGGATTGTTGAGGCTGGATGCTCAAAGTTGCCTCTACATTTGGCTTTGTAAAACTTGAATCCTATTTAAAATAAAATTTTCATCCAGTTGGGTTTAAAAAAAATAAAGAAATATCAGGGTCTGACTAGGATTGAAATTGAATCCTAAATGATGGGATGGGAATGGGAATGTCCTCCCCTTGGATGTTTCAAATTGAATGTGGATGGTGCTTCTAAAGGAAATCGTGGTATGGCAACGAGTAGAGGCATTCTTAGAGACCGCAATGGACAATGCATCAAGGCACAAACATCAAACCAATTTGCAAGCCGAGGCAATGCCTCTTGTGGATGGGTTCAAGATTTGTTGCAAATTGCAGTTACCAGCACTGGAGGTGGAAATTGATTCACTAATTCTCATCAACATTTTGAATGGTTTTTCCTCACCATCTTGGAGCATTGACAATCAACTCCAGTTCATCAAGGACTGTTTAGTAGGCACGGTTATTTCTTTTACGCATGTATTTTGGGAGTCAAACCAAGTTGCTGATTGTTTAGCAAATGAGGGTATTAAGAATCCTACATATGTTGACTATGATCGAGACACCATTCCTTATTCTATAAAGGTTTGGTTATCTTGGATGCTAGGGCTGCCCTTATCTTCGACATTGTAAAATTTGATGCTTATTAAATAAAATCTTCACCTGGTTAGGTGCTTTCTTTAAAAAAAATAAGGGTCTGATTAGGATTCATTTACTTATTCAGATTACAAATAAGACTCCTCTCCTAATACTAATACTAATTCCTAAATAAAAACATTCTTATTTGAATTGAAGACTGATTAACAAAACAAAAATTCCTACAAATTACTAAAATAACCGTAACCACTAAAATTCCAAGAAATGCTGCCAAGCCCCGAAATCGGGACTATGACAAGCCACACCTAGGGTTAAAATCCCAAGCGTGCAAGGCACAGTGCATTGAGCCACTAAATACCACAATCATCTATCAAAAGTATGATACTACAATCCATTGTATAAATTATAATTCCTTTATTAAACAACAATTACATGTACAAGCTTAGAGTAACAGAGTAAACCTTACCCATAATTAAAACTGCGACAAGCGCAAAAATTGATCTTAATAGGACCAAACGTTCCACTACACTTATGCTGTGCCACTCTGTTATGTATCACACTAAAGCTACAAAAATAGTTAAGAATAACGAGGTCAACAAAAAAACTGTGTTCAGTAAGTAGAACAAGTCCCTTTCTATTTGGATTGAGCAAGTTAATACATGGATCAGTGATAAACATGCAAACTAGACAAACAGTATAAAATTGTAATAATACTATAACATTTTGGAGATTCCTTCTTTAAGAGTCAATAGGCAATTCCAAATATGGTGCATGTATGCAAGCTCAAAACTCCACATAGGTCTATCGGTTACTGGATCCAGGTATAGTTATTGTCAGCCCATTAGACAAGGCATCACATTTACAATTACAATTTTGAGACATATGATCGGTTCATATTCATTCAATTCACATTCAAGACATTTATTACAAGCAAAATATGCAACATTTCATTCAATCATTACAATTACATTTCGGTTACCGAGTCCACGAATGTAGATCTTTGAACCAATGCAGTATGATATAGACGATAATGATGCCACCACATCATCCACGATACGTCTCTTATTTATCCAATTCAATTCAATCATTCAAAAGGAGATACAAATGCACATGCTCAAGATTTATGATTTACACAATTAAAGTGGCTTATCACAAATCAAGAGGTACAATTTTAATCATTATTACCAATACAAGTATAATTTATCAATTCATATTTCCTTAGATATGTAAATATCATATGCTCAACCCAATTTACATACGAAAAATATATCATGAGAATTATATTTCTAAAAGAACAATCAAAACAATAGAAAGAGGGTTCGGTACTACTTACCTCACAAATGAACTAACTCAAACCTTAAACTTTCAATCGGTCGGAGCACGTTTTCCTTGAACTAAGAACACTACATACACCACAATAAATCAATACACACTCTAAAGGAAAGACAATATTAAAGATAAACACTTCCTCAAAGATACTACTAAACACCGCTACCAACATGTCAAATCGAGACCTAACAGAACAAGACTAACAGCAAACCAAACTATCCTCCTTAATTTCAGCATTCTGTTAATAACAGAGGTAAGTAAAACTGATCATAACTCAATCTACACATGTTGAAAAATAATGAAGTTTTGACCATCCAAAACTAGACTCAAGATGCTAAAAGTTCCATGAAGACAACATTTAGCAATTCACAACATAACATACTCTAATTGTCCCTCAAACCAGAACGGAACATATTTTCAGAACATAAATTTCAGTCCACTTTCTTAAAAATATGGTATTTATAGGGCTGGAAATGGAAGGCCTCTATATACTGTTTCGAAGGCCTATAAGTCTAGTTTCCAACACAACAAACAGAACTCAATTCCGATATTCCTACACAAAGATACAACAAAATTCCCAAAACTGCACAGTGCTGTCTACACAAGAAGGCTTACGGGTTTTTGGGAAAAATTTTAGATAAAATTTCTCAAACACCAATCTTGCCATACAGCCACATAATCCATTAATCCTAGATGCAAACATGCTTATTAAGTATAAAACATCACAATTAAAGCAACAATTTAGAATATATGTACCCAATTTAACATTTTTATACCCTACCAAACCATAAAAATCTAGCTAGCAATATAATCAAAATTTAATACACATACCTTCAATCTTGTGTGCTAGTTACTATCAAGTAAATTCTCACTTGGAATTTTTGAAAATTTCCAGATTTGATAAAGGTTTGGAGAGGGAGGGTTTAGAAAAGGGTTGAGAAGCTTTAAAGAAAAAAAAAAGGGTTTGAAGGGCTTTAGGAAGAAACACTTTGGTTAGAAGAACTAAATGATGTTAGTTCCTTTAGAATTTCTGAAATAGAAGTTAATATTTGGGAAAGAAGTCCTTCAACTTGCCTTTAATCCTTCCAAACCCCAAATAACTATAAAATCCAAAAACTTCGTGTCCTTTTTATAGTTATTCATTCCATTTTTACACCCCAAAAATTCCCAGAGGTCACCAATTTGCTAGCAAAATTAATAATCAACAAAATAGAATATTGGGAATTCAATGTGAAGTCTAAATATGAACAGTAAAAGATCCATTGAGGGAAATACATAGCAAAGAGGTGAAATTGAATAGGGTACAAATGCATATGTTCCTACTTAAATAAACTCAGTAAACCTTTTATCCCAACTCTTGAACATGTCAAATTATAGCCTAGGTTTGTCAAAACATCACTGCCACCCCTTATAGACCTTAGTTGGTTGTTATCATTTATCTCTATCATGTGGTTCACCATGAAGGGGTTGGCTTACTTGTTGAGCAATTTATCACTCACCGTAAATAATTACCAATTTTTGAAGACATAGTAAGTACGAATACATCCATGTGGAGGTGGATGATGGTTGGAATTGACAGAACCCTAAAAGACCAAGTTTAGGACATTTTTCTTAGCTGTTTTATTTTTCGTGTTTAGCACTTTTTTCTCCGAGTCTATTTGCCATAGAGATATAGAGTTACTTTTAGTTTTCATATTTATTGTTTTTCAAATCTAAGTTGTATTTGTACATTTCTGGATTTATTATTGGTAGATTATTTGGCTTATACACAAATTTATGGATTACTTATGTACCTTTTATTATCAAGTGCTATACTTTGGGATAGGGCGAATGTGGGCTTTTGAGTCAGAGCATGCCGAGGCATGATATTGTTCTTAAGAACGTTCAAAAAATCAGTCATTATTTACTGGGTATGGTTGGTTTGAAGCCTTATCAGCATAACTCGACCAAATAGCTTCTTCTTTCACCCGTAGAAAACTTTGCTTTATTTTTTATTCAAATTTTTCGAAAGTTTGATCGGTCCTGTAAGTTCGATGGTCAGTCTCTTTTAATTCTCTTGATTTTTTCTTCAAGTAGATCATATGATCAATTGATCTCATCCATTTGATGGTTAGTTTCTTTTTCTCCAACCTTTCATTGTTCTCTTCTTTTCACTCTTTGATTTCTTTCTTTATCATCTTTATGGGAGGACTAGAGGAGTTCAATAATTTGCTATATATCATTTTCATACTCGAGAATAATATTATCATTTACTGGGAACGACTCGTTAGGAAATAAATTATGAAAAATAAAAGAGTCAAGTCTAACAAAGAAAAATAAAGTAAATAAAAAGCCCAATTTTGAACTTTTACCAGCTCAAATATTATAAATTAAGATAATTAGAGAAAGTTACCAAACACCTAAAAATAATATAAATAAAAATCTAAAAGAATAGGCAAGCCAATCATTAATTTATTATTGGTCCAACTTATTATAAAATAAGAAATATAAAAATAGTTAAACCTAACTCAAAACATTAAGCCAAAAAAAAAAAAAAAAAATCTAACATAATTGGCGGCTCAATTTTGAATTTATTACTGACCAAACCCATTTTAAGTTATACATGCGCCAAAACAATTCAAAAATATGTCATTACTACCAAATCTGATGTTGAATAAAACAACGACTAGTGTAAACAAGATATTATTCATGAATAAATGAATAGTGCAATAGAGATATCCATGGAAAAATGAATAACAAAAACTGACAATAATGCACAAAATAGTTATTGCAAATAAATTGAACAAAATGAAAAAGAACAAATAATTATTTAGAATAATATTTTGATCCATGGCAACTGTTCAAATGGAGTCATTAATAATTTAAATAACACTAAATAATAACGGTTGAATCGTTGTTAATTTAAACTTTGAAAGTAACCTTAATACGATTACAACTGACCAGTACGGTACCTTTATGAGCCAAGATTGGCAAATATTCAAATTTTAAAATATGTAGGGTAATGGCTAATTACGTCATAAATGTTTTAAGTAGTATACATGGTCCGCCAAATAATGACTTACCATAGTGCAAACGTGTAATAATCTCAATTTTTTGGATTACAGATAATCTTAATTACATATCTGAATGTGATTATTTGAACCAAACACCCTTGAATAATGTTCAAAATTTTTAACAAAAACTGAATTAATATTTAATCTTGACTTATTTATTTCTTGAGCCAATATTAAACGCATAATAAAAAATTCAACAAAATATATCATTCCTACCAAGTTTGTTGAATTGAATAAAAAATGGATAGTGTAAACAAGATATCATTCACGAATAGTTGAATAGTGCAATGAAGATATTCAAGACAAATGAGTGATTAAAAATGGATATTGCAAAATTGATCACAATCACATAATAGATTGTGTAAATAATGTAAATATGAAGAAAAACAGCCACATTAGTATTTGAATTAATTAATTATAATAATGGCAAGGAGTAAATTATCCAAATGGAGTCATTACTATTTTAAACTTTGGAAGTTGATTTGGAGTGATTATACCTTACCACTTACTAGTATAGTTAAGAGCCAAGGTTGGCTAATATTCAAGTTTAAAAGTACAGTTAAGAACTAAGCTTGGCTAATATTCAAGTTTTTTAAAAAAGAAAAAGCATATATATATATATATATATATATATATATATATATATATGATAGTGGTTAATTAAGTTATATTATATTAGCAAACAGTTTGGAATGTCACAGAATAACAAGGTGGTGATTCAGTCACTTAATCTATTTTTTAGCTAATTTAATCATTCAACTTTTGATCAAATACGAGACATTCACGTTTGATCAAATACGAGACATTCACATGTGTTTTTAAGGGGTAAATCGTCAAGAGCAAGCATTCCTTATTTTATTTCATGAAATCCTAGTTTTCCCTCTGATAACTCTAGTAAGCTAGAGTTATTTAATTCTAAATTCTAGAATTTTTGTTAGTGAGAATTTGAAATCTTGGTTAATTAATGATAGATTTTAATTAATTTTAAAATTATGTGTTTGAATTTAGTTATTATTAAATATGATATGTTTTTATTTGAATTTTAATTAAATTGATTACGTACTTGTTTTAATATTATGCAGGTCTAAAATTAGAAGTGGGAAGCTGAAATGAACAAAGTGTGAGGACCAAAAGGCAATTGCTGAAGAAATGAAGGATTGCTAGAAAAAGGTTCCGTATCATGGTTTCAATTGTCCAAGCCGCAATATGGACACGGGAATAGGCTAATGTAATTTTAATTTACTAGTCCATATCATGATCTCAATTGTCCAATATGGACTCGTTTTCAGCACTAGTAATGGCAATTTTGTAATATTCTAGCCGCCAATTCCTAATTTTGCGTTGTGTAATACTCAACTATTTAAGGTACCTTAGATGTGTAATAGTGCACATAGTAGATAGTATAGTTAGTAGTTATAGAGTAGAATAGAGTAGCTTGACTCTCAAGTTTTATTTTAATATAAGTCCTCCTAATTATTCTTTAGATCTAGTTTTTAATTCCTTGCAAGTTTAAATTTTGATTATTTAACTTTAATGGGTTAATCATTAGCTTCAAGTAGATCTAATTTTTACTTGTTATCTAGTTTAAATTCTTGAAAATTTCTTTGCTTTCATTTCAAGCTTTCTTAGAGAAATTAAGGTTCTTGTTGATTTAGTACTTTTTAGTCAAAATTTTCAAATCCTTGCTTTAATTTTTAGTTAATTTTAGTGGCCTTCCTTTATTGTTGTCAAAAATCCAAAAATAGATTTAGAATTTAAGTTTAGCTCTTTTCGAATTCTATTTAGAAATGGTGATTTCTTACTTTATAACCTTTCTTATATTCTCTTTAGTTGGGTTAATTACTTGGATTTTAATTCCAATCATATTTTAATTAAATTATCTAGAATTAAGCGCTTTTATTTACTTGCTTCAATTAGAATAGATTAAATAGTTTCTCAATTTCATAGTTGTTTAGTTCCATTTAATTGCTTTAGTAGATAATTTAGTTTTAATTTAGATTTCAATTGCTTAAGTTTAATTATGGTTTTGGTTAGTGTAGTTTCATTTCCTACTATTTGAATTGCTTAAGTATATAAAATCTCAGTACTTGCTTGCCAAACAATCTTCATGAGAATAACACACACTCATCCTATACTACTATCAACTTCGTATACTTGCGAAAGTGAGGTAGAGTGTAGTGATTTTGTGAGGTTTTATTATTATTTATTTGCTTAAATTTGACCTCTACCTAAGGGCTTGACAAATTTATATTTTGGCATCGTTGCCAAGGATTGTCCTTGGTATTCGGCAATATTGAGCACTTTACGGGTCGTGTACATTAAGCACTTTAGTTAATTTAGTTTTTAAATTTTTGTGTATTTGTTTATGTTGGTCGTTCTTGTTGTTGGATTGTCGTGGTACTTGGATTAATTATTTGTTTTTACTTTTGTAGTGCATGGTAAGGGGAGATAAAGAGCCATTGATTTATTTGGACGAGGAAAGAGAAAGAGTTGAGGGAAATCTAGAAGTTTATAAGAGTGCAACAAGAGTAAGAGAGAATTGAAATGGCAAACGTTAATCAAAATCAAAGAAATTTGAACAATGGGAATGACGAAGAAGAAATTGTCGGAAATAATGGAATGGGTGCTTATGGAAATGGGAATGGCATGAATATGATTCAAAGACCATTTAGAGAATATGCTATACAGAGTTTTGATGGGGAAAATTCTAACATTGCAAGGATGGCCATGCAAGCAAATAATTTTGAGATTATGTTAAACCCGCTTTGATACAAATGCTACAATCTCACGCGATGTTTGGAGGTGGTCCTAATGAAGATCTGTACGCATACCTAATGAACTTTGAGGAGGCTTTAGATACTTTTAAATTAATGGAGTGCACCTGGATTGTGTGAGAATGAGATTATTCTCTTTTTCTCGAAGGGATAGGGCAAAATCTTGGCTTCAATCTCATGCTCAAGGGATGTTTACCACTTGTAACCAACTTACTCAAGAATTTTTGGCAAAATATTTTCTACCTTCAAGGACTGCCAAATTGCAGAATGAAATTGCCTCCTTTAAGCAAGACGTTGGTGAGAGCTTAGGTGAGACTTGGGAGTGGTTTAAGGATTTGCTAAGGAAATATCCTCATCATGCGATTCTATTATGGCTTCAAATTCAAACCTTCTATAATGGATTGATAGAAGAGACAAAATTCAAAGTAGATCCCTCCACCGATGGTTCTGTGTCCTACAAGACATTGGAGAAAGGTCAAGAATTGAAGCTCAATGGGATAGTCTACAATCATTATTATCATGGACCAATGACTCCACTAGTAGTTCAACACCAAGCCAATCAAGCTATGCACATAATGGAGTATTGTATTTGAATATGCAAGATTCTCTTTTGGCACAACAAAGTATGTTTATGAATATGATGAACAATATTGCAAAAGTGTTGGAGAACTTAGGAAAACCTAGTAGTGTGAATGTAATGTCTTGTTCTTCAACTCAACCAAGCATAGTGTGTGATTTTTGTGGGGGCGGACAGGCAAATAGGCAATGTGAAATGCCTTATGAGTCCAATGAGCAACTCAACTATGTGACTAATCAATCATGTTTTCCAAGGAACTCACCAGGAGTTTATGGGAACACATATAACCCCTCTGGAAAAAATCATCCCAATTTTTCATGGAGCAATACCAATAATCAATCCAACCCTCCCTATCAACCGAATCCCCTACCTCAAAATTTCCAACACAATCAACCTTCACGTACCTCATCTCTTACATTAAGATTCTATCAACCGCCATATCAAAGAAATTTTTAAACCACATCAAAGAAATTTTCAAACCAACTCATATCAATCTTCCTTTAACCTTCAATTTCAAATCAACAACCACAACCTCTCTCCCAACATGCAAACTCTTCCCAATCTTTGTATAACGACCAATTTGCTCCAAGAGAGAATGTATGTGAAGATAGTTGGAAAAGAGAAGCGGAGTATTTGGGAAGAAAGTTGGAAAGGGAAAGAAGGGATAAGGAAGAACATATGAGAGATTTGATAATTTGAAAGCCTTAACAAGAAATTTGAAAATTCAATTGGGTCAATTGGTGAGGTTGAATAGTGAAAGACCAATGGGGACTTTGCCTAGCGATACTGTTCCAAATACAAAATAGCATTGCCATGCTATATCTTTAAGGAGTGGAAAGGAGTTGGTTGTGCCAATGGAGAAAAAAAAAGGTTGACAAAGAAGTGGAGAAGTATAAATCCAAGATAAGTGAAGAGAAGAGTGAGTCAAAGCTGAAGAAGGTGATGAAAAGAAAGAAAAAGAGAAGGATGTCAAGGAGTCAAAGAAGAAACAAATAGAGAAGCCCTTGAACTTAGAGCCTTTGGTGAAGACCCATTCCCTCAACGGATCATTGATCCAAGAAAGGAGGAAAGAGAGAGCGAATTTCACAGATTTCTTGATATGTTTAAAAAGTTTAATATGAATATTCTCGTGGTTGATGTTCTTATTAAAATGCCTAATTATGCGTGGTTTATGAAAGATCTATAGGCAAGAAAGCGAAAGTGGGATGATGATGAGAAAGTATACCTTGATGCCAAGTCTAATGCCATTGTTCTAAGAAGACACATCCTAAACTCAAAGATCCCGGTAGTCTCTCAATACCAGTGAATATTCGAGGAGAAACATTGCATCAATCATTTTGTGATTTGAGGCAAGCATAAATATTAAGCCGAAGGTCATCTATAACAAATTAAGGATCAACAATGTCAAGCCAACTAATATCATACTCCAATGCATCTCTGACGGATTTATCTGAGAAGAGACCATATGGCTTATTGGCTGATGTGCTTGTTCAAGTTGAAAAGTTATTATTTCTCGTTGATTTCTTGGTGCTAGATACGGTTGAAGAGAGTGAGATTCCATTGATTCTAGGGAGACCATTCTTGTCAGCCGCCCATGCATTAATTGATGTGAACAAAGGGAAGCTTGTTTTACAAGTTGAAAATGAATCAATTGAATTTGATGTGTTTGAATATATTGATAATATTCCTATTTTTAAGGAAAAATGTGGAAACCAATCTCTTAATTCGTACATTGCTAGGTCAATGGAAGAGCAAAACGAAGCTAACCTAGACAATTTACTCAAGCAAGCATTGGAAATAAAAGAAGATCCAAGAGATGAATTGAAAAAAAAATCACCTGACAAAGGGTATGATGTGACAAAGGATGATGAGATTAGTGCAAGTGGTGGAAAAATTGGTGATGGTAGAAAGTTGAAAAGTCGCGAAAAGAAAAGAAAATAGTTTGAGACCTTGAAATAATTGGAGATGCTAATTAGGGTACTAGCGATGGCTAAGGTTTTGAAGAAAGGACTTGTGCATTGGAGAACCGAGAATCAACCTTTACTAATAAAGAAAAAGGGCATCAAGCTTTTTTCGTGGAGACCAAAAGGAAAAGGATGGCCAACCATCGTCAAGTACTTGGAAAGAACACCTATGTCATAGTCAAGCTAGTGACTACAAAAAAGTGCTTCTTAAAAGGTAACCCAAGTTTTGAATTTAGTGGTTTTTGTTTCTTTTTATTGTGATTTTAATTAATTTTATTTTGAATGATTTGGTTTTAATTAGGTTATAAATTTTAGTTCAAAATAGGTGCTTTTAAATTGAATAAATTGTGCTAAAGAATGAGTGAGAATTGTCATCTTAACTTGATAATTTTGTGTTTGTAGGTTGTGTACGGACTTGAGGAAAAGTGATGAAGAGTGGAGAAAATTTGGCTAAATGTTAAAAATGCACTTTGTAGAAGTTCAAGGCCAGATCAATACGGTTTCGATATCCAGATCCCAGTATCAACCTCAAACTTCTACAATGGCAAAATTTTCACCCGAATCGGGATCACGGTCTAGAAATTGAAACTGCGATATCGAGATCAGGCAAGATCGTAGTATGGGAAATCAAGATCGCTGTTTTGATACAGCAGAAGTTAATATTTAAAAGGCCTCTTCTTCTTCTTTTTTCATTTCTTCAACTCCTCTTCTCTTACTCGTGAAAACCCATCCCCTAACCTCTCAATTTCTTCCATTAAAAAGACTTCCAACATCATAATTTATCACCACAACATTTCTACATCGTCCTTGAAGCATCAAAGAGAGAACACTTTGGAGAGAAATCCTCAATTGAAACACCTTCCAAAATTGAATGATTCCATGCATGTCCATCCCAAAGATCAACCACCTTCAAAAAAAACTATGCCTTTTACATTCTAAACAACTTTTCTCTCCTCATTCTCTCTAACTTTTCTCTCACTAAAACACAACAATCATTGTCACTTTGCTTTTCCTCCCTGATCACTCTCGGCTATGGCCAAAGGGGAAACACTTCAGCCCTCAGCTGGAAAAGAAACAAAGTCCTTTGCAGATGCTCTCAAGGGCAAGAGTCATTCCCTAGCACCAATACAATAGCCAGATCAACCTTTGAAGATGCTTCAATCATACCAAGGAGAGCCAGGCATATTTTTCAAAGAAGAAGAAGTCTAGAGGCTAGCAGCCCCATTTCGCTTCACTTTGGCGGGAAATTTCCCAAGAGGCAAACCCAACATGAACATAATGAGGAAGAGTTTCCAAACAATTGGTTTCAAATGTGAATTTTTAGTTGGTGTTCTCGACTACAATCCTGTGCTCAATCGTTTTGCCTTGGAGGAGGACTATCTTGTGGTTTATCAATGGCTTCTACATGCGTGTTCTCAAATGGCACCCTCTATTTACCCCAAAAATTGAACCATCCATAATGCCCATATGGATTACATTCGAAGGGATACCAGCACCCTTCTTCACAAAGTATGTACCAGTCTTTAGCCTTCCACAAGCCATTAGAACTCCCTTAAAGCTAGACATGGCAACAAAGAACTTTACTCGACCAAATATAGGCAATCTATTAGCAACCTCCCATCAAGAGTTTGGCTAGGAGTTGGAAGCAAAGGAAAATGGTAGAAGATTAGCTATGAGGAAATTCCACATTATTGCACAAAATGTCACAAGATTGGTCATAGTCAAGTTGATTGTTTTGCTGGGCAAAAAATGCAAAAAGAACACTTGGCTCCCACTAAAGCAACGTCCAAAAATAATGACCGTATGCAACGGCAACCTATTAAAAAGAGTGAAACTGGTCCTTCTAGAGTGGCTTATGAAAAGCCCCATGAAGATGATGTTGAACTCCAGTTATGATAATCATGTTTTGATGATGACCAAATCATACTAATGGTTTGCAAACAAGTGTGCAGAAAAATAAGAATGATCGGATGAAAATGATCATCCGAATAATCAAGAAAAACAACCAAAAGTTGAACACACACCTTTCGGACGATGAAGAGCGTCCGAAAGAAAGGAGATCGGACGCAAGGGAGCGTCCGAAAAAAGGAGCTCGAAATGAAGTGATTTTTCTGTCAGTGCTGTAGGACGCATATGACCGTCTGAGACACTGTTCATCAAGCTGTAGGACGCATATGACCGTCCGAGACACTGTTCATCAAGCTGTAGGACGCATATGACCATCCGAGACACTGTTCATCAAGCTGTAGGACTCATGAACGAACGTCCGAACCCACCGTCCGAATTCCTAACGGCTAGTTTTTAACAGCTAGTTTTCTTAGAGCTCAAATTTCAGCACATCTGTTCATCTATAAATAGCCCAAGGACTTCCAAATGATATGATGAACTACAACATTCAATACAAACACTTGTAAGAGCTATTTGGGGAGAAATAGGCTAAAATATTGTGGGTTGTATTGGTTTGAGTAGCATAGTTCTCTTGGCTCAACTAGTGGAAGTAGACTAGTGAGTGATCTTCAAGTGTAAGAGTGGATTACCAGGGATAACAAGTGTACAAAAGTGAGGTTGTAGTGTAAAACCCTTTGGCTCAACTAGAGGAACTTAGTTGGTGTAAAGATGAGCCTACTTTGTGTACAAGAAGGTTATTGCCTCACCTTCTTTGAAGAGGCACTACTAGTAGATGTACTCCAAGCTTGAGAAGCTTGGGAGTTTGGTTTGATATTCTTTATCTCAATCTTTTATTTGTTCTTCAAGCTTTGATTGTTAAATATTTATCTTTGATCATTTGTGCTTAAGTATTCATTTGTTGCACAAAGTTTGTATTTTCATTAAGCACTTCAAAAAGTTTGTTTTTTGAGACGACCTAATTCACCCCCCCTCTTAGGTTGCTTTGGGGCAACAATTGGTATCAGAGTTTGGTCTCATATATTGAGCTTAACCGCTTTTGAGTAAAAATCATTATGGCAACCAATAATGCTTTATTTTTAGAGGGGCATTCTATCACTAGACCTCCCATGTTTAATGGCATTAATTTTGTTTATTGGTGAAGGGATAGAATGAAAATTTTTGTTCAATCTATTAATATTGAATTGTGGTATATTATTTATGAAAGTCCTTTTGAGGCAAATATTTTTGATGAAAATACTCATAGATTAAGGCCTAAAACTAGATTTGAGTTAAAGGCACAAGAAAAAATAAATTTATCTTTAAATGCTAAAGCCATTAATATTTTGTATAATGCTTTGGATGCAGATGAGTTTTCTAAAGTAAAAGGTTGCATATCGGCCAAGGAGATATAGGACAAATTGAAAGAAATTCATGAAGGAAGTGAAGATATAAGAGAGCAAAAGAAGTCACTTCTTGTGGCTAAATATGAATCCTTCAAAATGGAACCTCATGAGAACATTGACAAGATGTATTGTAGGTTCAACGATATGATAAAGGATTTGGAAGGTTTGGGTAAAAAATATTCCTTGGGTGAAAAGAATATAAAAATTTTGAATGCTTTACCTAAGGAATGGGAACCTAAATCCATTGCCATAGAAGAGTGTCTAAAAATTTAAATTCTATGCCTATTGATTCATTGATCAATTCTCTAACCTCCTTTGAATTGAAGTCGAAATACAAGGAACAAAATGAGGAGGCAAAGGAAAAAAGAAGCATAGCATTTAAAGTTTCATCAAAAAGGAGAAAAGACTCAAGGAAGCCTCACTTCAACAACTTCCAAATCACTTGGGATGATTGCAATTCGGATGGAGAGGTTGAAAAAGAATATGAGGAGGCTCAAATGGCTTTTATGGCACTTGGCAATAATGAGGTATCCTCTAGTTGTGATTCTTGTGATGATTCATGCGATAATGATGATGATGATGTTGAATCATTTATTTTTAAAATGCATGAATGTTTGAAAGAATCATATGCTAAGAACAAAGAGTTAAAAATTAAAGTTAATACCTTATTGAGTGCCAACTCAAAACTTGTGCATGAAAATAATTCTTTGACAAAAGAAAATGATGTTTTGAAAGAAAAATTTGTTGGAAAAACCAAGATCATGGAAGAACAAGCTTCATTAAAGAAGATCTGTCTATATGATCTTGATGTTATTTTGAAAAAGAAGACTTTTATGTTTTTGAAAAGAAAAGAACTAGAAATATGTTTTTGAACAAAAATTTTATCACCTTCAGAAAAAATGATGTGTGCTTTGTTAAATCTAAATCTTCTTTTTATGGCAATAAGAATATTATTTGTAATTATTGTCATCAACATGGCCATATAAAGAAAAATTGTTATGTTAAAAGAAATAAAAATTTGGGAATAAATTCTATTTGGGTGATTAGGATGTTACTAATCCAATTGGACCCAAGAAAGTTTGGGTACCAAAAGTTATTGCTTAACTTTGTATGTAGGTATGCTTGGAGAGCACCAAGGAATTCAAGATAGATTATCTATTAAGGGTGTTCAAGGCATATGGGCTAAGATGATATTGAAATAGGTAACATCTAAAATTTTGTGTGCTTTCATTTATGAAGTTGAACTATGTTCTCTTGAATATTACCCTCATCTATGTGATTGAATTTGTTTAGAATGATAGGAAATGTGTATCCACAAATTGTTTTCTATAGTATGTCATTACTTGCAAAAGAAAGTGGAAGCATTCTCTTTTTTAAATGGATTATTTTGCTTTACATATGCTTTATTGTTTTGATGATGCTTTTTAGCAAGGAATGAGCAAAAAATGTTTTGATCCTAATTCTTTGCATGAATTCCCTCATATCTACTTGAATACATATTCTTGAAGGGAAGAAACGTTTTGCATAACTTGACTTATTCTCCATGTACTCATATTAAATTATATTCACCTTTCAAGGGAGGGAATAAACTAAGGGGGAGCTTAAATTGCATTATCTTTCTTATGTTTTGATGATGCCAAAAGGGGGAGAAAATAATGGACAAAACTTCTTGATTGATGTAATGGACAAAACTTCTTGATTGATGCTTCATATTTTATGATTATTTTTAGAATTGTCCAAATGATTTGTCATCATCAAAAAGGGGGAGATTGATTGAACTCCAGTTATGATAATCATGTTTTGATGATAACCAAATCATACTAATGGTTTGCAAACAAGTGTGCAGAAAAATAGGAAGGATCGGATGAAAATGATCATCCGAATAATCAAGAAAAACAACCAAAAGTTGAACAACACCTTTCGGACGATGAAGAGCGTCCGAAAGAAAGGAGATCGGACGCAAGGGAGCGTCCGAAAAAAGGAGCTCGAAATGAAGTAATTTTGTCAGAGCTGTAGGATGCATATGACCGTCTGAGACACTGTTCATCAAGCTGTAGGACGCATATAACCGTCTGAGACACTGTTCATCAAGCTGTAGGACTCATGAACGGACGTCCGAACCCACCGTCCGAACCCCTAACGGCTAGTTTTTAACAGCTAGTTTTTTGACCGTTAGAGCTCAAATTTCAGCATATCTGTTCATCTATAAATAGCCCAAGGACTTCCAAATGATATGATGAACTACAACATTCAATACAAACACTTGTAAGAGCTATTTGGGGCATCACTATCAGAAATAGGCTAAAATATTGTGGGTTGTATTGGTTTGAGTAGCATAGTTCTCTTGGCTCAACTAGTGGAAATTAGTGTGAGCAAGAGTAGACTAGTGAGTGATCTTCAAGTGTAAGAGTGGAGGGATAACAAGTGTACAAAAGTGAGGTTGTAGTGTAAAACCCTTTGGCTCAACTAGAGGAACTTAGTTGGTGCAAAGATGAGCCTACTTTGTGTACAAGAAGGTTATTGCCTCACCTTCTTTGAAGAGGCAATACTAGTGGATATACTCCAAGCTTGAGAAGCTTGGGAGTTTGGTTTGATATTCTTTATCTCAATCTTTTATTTGTTCTTCAAGCTTTGATTGTTAAATATTTATCTTTGATCATTTGTGCTTAAGTATTCATTTGTTGCACAAAGTTTGTATTTTCATTAAGCACTTCAAAAGGTTTGTTTTTTGAAACAACCTAATTCACCCCCCTCTTAGGTTGTTTTGGGGCCAACAGATGACTCTACAGATCATTCAGGCCACTGTTGATGCTACAACATGTTTGGAACCGCTAGTTGATCAAATGATGGAACGACAAATAGTGAATGAGTGGCCTAAGGTGGTTGGATAGCCAAGGATGGAAGAGCAACGCAAGGAGGACCACCAAGTGGAAGAGGCACCAACGGTGGAGCCACTAATGGGTGCAACAACTAACTCTCCCCAAAAATTGTGTGCTGAAAATTTGACCTCCTTGGATCAAGGAATTGAAAATTTAAATTTGAATTCATTAGTAACCAATTTGGTTGGAGAAGTATTGATCAATTCAAATCAGCTAGAATCCCCTCAAAATCCTCAAATTCGAAATTCAATGGAGCTGTCCAAGGATGATTCTCTCTTACCACATGCAAAATTCATGCAAGAAATGCCATGCTACTTCTCTGAAAATAAGGAAGACTCCCATGCACGGGAATTTGATATTGAAGAAGAACCACCACCATTGGTGGAAACACCAAATTCACGGATGGATAGTAAGGCCAAGAAGAACATTTTCAGCAAGAAGAAGAAGAATATACAACATACCTAGAAGCATTCGAACAAGGTCTAAATCCAACCCCATCTCGCCTTCTAACCCAGCCCCCAAAAATGGATAGCATGCAAGTGTGGAATATAAGCGGGTGGCCAACAAACCCTCAATTCGTAGATTAAAGTTGCTCGTAAGAAAACACAAAATACAAATCCTAGCCTTATTAGAACTAATGGTGGATAAGGCCCAGATCAAATCTTTTGCATACAAATTAGGTTTTGATCATTGCAAATCAAACACAAATGGCCAAATTTTGCTTTTTTGGAATAAAGATCCTATCCTAAAGGATATCTACATTTCTGACCAATTGTTTCATGTTTTACTTTCTTCAAGTCTTAGCAACATGGATGTATTAGCATCATTTGTTTATGCCAAGTGCACGAAGGTGGAAAGGAGGAAGCTTTGTACGGAACTTAGAGCTGCTTAGAACACTACAAATGCTCCATGGATTTTGGGAGGGGATTTCAACATCAATCTTATCAACCTTTGATGAATACAAAGTGGTGCAAGTTCCCTAGATTACGAAGGGATGAAGGAATTCAATGAATTCCTATCTGATTGCGGTTTGCCGGACCTAGCCTTCCAAGGTTTCAAATACACACGGATAGGAAATAGATTTGGAAATGCAGTGTGAAAACGACTGGATAGATTTGTTTGCAACAATGCCTTCCTCATGGCTGCTCAACAAGTCACGGCCGACCATCTTCTAAAAACTTGCTCAGATCATTCACCTCTCCTCCTTAAGCAATCCAACATGCCAAATGTAGGGCCGAAATCTTTTAAATTTTTAAATATGTGGATTAAGCACCCAAATTTCTTGCAGGTTGTAGAAGCTAATTGGCAACTCCATTGCGTTGAAGAACCCTTGCAACTTCTAGCTAGCAAATTCAAGCGCTTGAAGGTAGAGCTTAGAGATTGGAGTCACACAATTTTTGGAAATGTGTTTTCCAAAGTCAAAGAAGCTGAACAGGATGTCAAACTAAAGTGGAAGCCAATTTCTTGCAAACTCCAACCCAAAACAATCAACAAGCTTTGACTCACTCGCTAGCGTTCTATACCAAATGCCTTGCGGAGGAAGAAAACTTCTGGAGGCAAAAATCTGGAATAAAGTGGCTGAAAGAAGGAGATAAAAACTCCAAGTTCTTCCACTCCTCTCTAATGGCCAAACGACAAAAGCTGAGCATCTCAAAAATAAAAGTGGAAGGGTCTTGGACGGATGACTTGCAAAGTATTGAAAATGAAGGCGTTGCTTACTTCCGTAACCTTTTAATAGACACCTCCTTAAGGATTGATCATGAGCTTCTAGAAAACATCATGGGGTCAATCACAAGAGAAGACAATCAACATTTGTTAGCAGAGCTTTCCTTGTTCGAACTAAAAGAAGCAATTTTCTCACTCAATCTAGATGGTGCTACAGGAATTGACAGATTTAATGGGCTATTATTCACCACCTGCTGGAACATCATCCACCAACACCTTTTTTTAGCCGCAATCCAAAAGTGTTCTTGAATATAGCCAAATTGCCAAGGGCCTTCACTAGTACAATCATTGCACTCATCCCTAAATCAGACAACCCCTCTACTTTTAATGATTTTCATCCCATAAGTCTTTGTACTTACATTGATAAAGTTTACACCAAGATATTGGGAAATAGGCTTTCTCCTCTCTTGTCTAAAATAATATCTCCTAAGCAAGTGGCCTACGTGCGTGGGAGAAATTGTAGATAACATTTTACTTGTACAGGAGATGGTGGATTTTCTTGAAAGGAAAACACGTGGAGGAAATATTCTCATCAAACTCAACTTCACTAAAGCATTTGATAGGCTCTCATGGACATATATTTATGCTATTATGCGTCGGTTTGGCTTTGCAGAAGCATGGATCGCTTTGGTGCAGAATATACTAGAAAATTGCTGGTTTTCTATCCTCATCAATGGGGTGCCAAAGGGATACTTCAAGTCATCAAGAGGAGTTCGGCAAGGTGACCCCATATTGCCCCTTGACTTTTTATTATAATATTGGAGGCCTTCTCCTAAGGACTACAAAAATAATTCCAAATGGGCAAGGTACTGGAATTCTCTTGGCCTAAACAATGTACAACCATAACCCATCTACCTTTTGCAGATGATATTATGGTATTCATAAGAGGAGACCTCAAATTCATCCAGAATCTAATGGATTTCTTCACTACATTCGAAATCTCATCTGGACAGCTCTGCAACAAGGGAAAAAGCTCTTTGTACATGCCAAGAAAAGGTCCAGCAATTAGGAGTCGAAAGATACACAATTTAACAGGTTTCATGCAGAAATCCTTGTCATTCTTATACTTGGGCTGCCCAATCAAGAAAACCAAGAGAAAGAAGTCCTTATTTCAACCAAAACTCGAGAAAGTAACTTCTAGGATTCATGGCTGGCGAACAAAATTTATCTCCTGGAAGCAAGTTAATTCTCATTAAGCACGTCCTTAATAGAATTCCAATGTATCTCATGGTTAATCTAGCTCCAGCCTTAAAAGCGATCATTAAGGAATTGGAGAAGCAATTTGCCAATTTCTTTTGGGGAGAGAAGGAAAATCAGCACAAGCACCATTGGATCTCTTGGAACACCATTTTCCAGCCATTAACCGCTAATGGCCTCGGTATTAACTCTCTCACAAAAGTGGTTAGTGGATTCAGCATCAAGCTGTGGTGAAAATTCCGCAAAGGAGATTCTTTGTGGAGTAATTTCATCAAAATGAGGTACCTAAAGAATAGTATTCATCCCACTTTAATTAACCCTAATCCAAGCGACTAATCTATATGGAAAAGAATGCTAACTGCTCGAGAGTATGCTGAAAATCACATGCTATTCTTGATTAGGGATGCAAGTTGCTCTTTTTGGTATGACAAGTGGATGGAACAAGGGCCACTATCTCAACTTGTTGAACAAGTATATGATAGACATCTCAGGGTTTCACAAGTTTGGAGAGCAAATAAATGGGACTTTTCCATGCTAGACACAAGATATTCCAATGAGTGAGCTGCATGAAATTGGGAAACTTCTTGAAGACAAAGCATTTGTGTTGACTGAAGAAACAGACAGATTAGTATGGATGTTGTCCCCAAATGGAACTTTCTCCATCTCTTCCACATTTCCTCCAAGAGCAACCTCATTCACAAGGAAAATGATTTGGGACGATAGAATCCAACTTAAAATTTCTATCTTCGTGTGGCGTTTGTTAAACAACCGCCTTCTCCTAGATGTTGCCCTTGCAAGAATTGGCTATTCTATGGTCTCAAAGTGCTGTTTCTGTAACAACATTCAAATAGCCAATCACTTATTTCTGAAGTGTGAAATGATAAGGCCAATCTAGATGTTTTTTGAAAATTTCATGGAGCTGCCTTTTCCATCAACAAACTGCATTCTGGACAGGCTAAACTCATGATGGTGGAACTCATCAAGCTCGGCTACAATTGATATTCTACATAAAATTATACCTAGTTTTATATGCTGGTTTGTATGGAAATCAAGGAACAAGCTTATCTACGATGAACAAAGGGTTTCAACCCAAAGAATTCTCACAGAGGTTTGTTCTCACTTGTAGGATATTTCATTTGTCAAACCTTCCAAAAGGATGGAAGTGGCTGATGACATGTTATTAAATCAAGGAGTCATTCACCAATTCATACAAACCAAACCAAGAAGAGCAATATCGATTTGCTGGTCTTGCCTTCCATGTGGAACTTATAAGTTGAATGTGGATGGAGCTTCAAAAGGAAATCTGGGGATTGCAGCAGGAGGTGGTATTATTCGAGATTTCAATGGACAGATTCTAAAAGCTTTTTGTAACTTTTATAATCAACAAACTAATTTGCAAGCAGAAGCATTGGCACTCAGTGATGGGCTCAAGCTATGTGAAAAACTAAGGCTTCATCACGTTGCGGTGGAAATTGATTCAAGTCCTAGTAAATATCCTACAATGTAGAGCATGAGTTCCATGGAGTATTGACTCCCAAATTCAGTTCATTTTTTATTTTGTAAAAGAAAAAATCTGTTTTACTTTCACTTATGTATTTAGAGAAACAAACCAAATAGCAGATTGGTTAGCAAATGAGGGCATTAGTTGGATTAATTGAAGTATCATTGAGAAATTGTGAACTTTTGTTGATAAATTTGTGAAGAGTTGTTGGTTGTGAATTCAAAATTTTTCAGTACTTAATTGTTAATTTGCTGATTATTGTTCAGAAAAAAAAAGTGCTTATGGAAGTGCTTAGAGGAGAGCAAGAATAACGGGTAGTGGAACGGGTTCGAGAAAAGGAAAAGCCGGTGAGGGTACGAGTCATGAAAGAGAAGTAGGTTAGCTTACTGAGGGAAGTGGGCTACCAGAACCTCAATTTTCTAGTGATAGGGCTCATGAATTGTATAAAAAGTGATCAAGGAGAGAAATTTTGATTTATCCATACATTTGGGAGCATATGAAGATGTTAGGAAAGCAATAGAGGATCAAATTAAAGCAAGGCATTAGGAGGGGTTTAATGCTCCGGTTAACGCTGGAGGTACTCTAATGCCTTGGGGAAAGCTCATTTAAATTAAAGCAAGGCATTAGGAGGGGTTTAATGCTCCGGTTAACGCTGGAGGTACTCAATTTGTGAAAGAAAGTCATTGTAATTTGTGTGATCTTGAGGATGGAAAAGTGAGAGTTCGGGGAGTATTGGTTAATTTCAGTTCAGACATGATTAATGCTTATTTTAACATACCTCCAGTATCTTTTGATTAATATTTAACACTAGTGAATGATAAAAAGAAGGACATGGATATAATTAAAGATACTATTTGTGATGTCAAGGTGAAATGGATTCAGAATGCTGCAAATGATACTGAATTAAGATTTGCTCATCGTGAACTCCCACTGGTAGCAAAACTGTGGTTTTATTTTATTAGCTGTCAAATTTGGGGATCTAGTGCTTTAAGTTTTGTTCAGAAGGACAAGGCATCAGTGGTCTATGCTATCATGACTGGGATATCAGTGAATATTAGCAGTTTGATTAGGCAGGGATTTTTGAACAGTGGAAGGTCCGGAAGACCTATCTTTTTTTTATGCATCCAGTCTAATTCACCATTTATGCACTATTGCAGGGTATCCCATTGCAGGATAAATCAGGAATATATCTATAGGATGGTACGAGAATATAAGAAATATCATCTTGGAGAAGGCCCTACTCCACCATCACCACCTCCACCACCTCAGAGTACATCATATATCCCTTTGCCACCCACATATGTATGTAATGCCCCAATTAGTGAAGAAGAGAGGAATGAGTTGTAAAGGTATTGGACCTATAGTTAGCTGGTCTTGCACAAGAATTTCACAGTGACAGAAGAAGCTCTTAGGACCACTACACTTGGTACATGAGTTCGTCCAATGCCACCTCCACTTTGGCATTTTGGTTCCCCTCCTAGACAGTATTATACACTACCCATATCTTCGGCATATCAAGAAGAAGCTCAGCAAGCAAATGAGATCAGAGAAGCTAGGGATGATGATTATGAAGAAGCTCAATCTAGTGATGCAGAAGATGGTCAAGAGGAGATAGAGCTAGGACAGTTGAGCAACCAGCTGCAAATGACAAGGATTACTTGGGTTTAAAGCATTTGTAGGACTTTGATGAAGATGGACAATTTCTCTTATTTGTCATTATTTTTCACTTTTATCTTTAATTACTTTTATCTTTAGTATTTTATTTTGGAATGTTTAGGTTCTAGTGTAGAATGGGTAATGGCCTTAAGCTAACGCCAAATAAATATCTTTTTACTGCTTCATGAATTAGATCATTTTGAGAATTTCTTGGTTAAATACTTGGTGTGGTTTTTAGTCCCCATCATTGATTGATGATAGTAGAGTGACTAAAGGTCTTAAGCTGATGCCATATTTGCATTTGTTGATAATTTGATTTGGACAATGATTTTTATGGAGCTTTAATGATTTGATACATGGCCTGGTTAAGTGTCCTTAGTACTTTTACTTTGGATTAATTGCTAGATTAAAATTTTGTCATAGTTTCTTTAGTTCTTGTTTGTCTGCTACTATGTCTTTATGTTTGAATTTTGGGTGAGTGTAAGGATGAATTATTCATCAAATTTGAGTAAAACAGACAAGTTTAGAAGTGTTTATTTCTTGTTTTGGGAATTGTTATTTTATGTGTGTTGATGTGACTTGATGACTAATAGATGGAAAAGTGATCAATTGAGCACTCGATGATGATAGTTTTTGATATGCAATATTATATGATTAAAGTATTTGATTGGGTTATTTCTTGAATTTAAGTGTGAGTGTGAAGTTCTTTTACAACATAAAGATTTCAAAAACTTGGCATCACAATTCTTCAAAAAAAGATACTAAAATTTTGCGAAATTTTATTTAAAATATTATTTTTGATCAAATCACTCATATTATTTTGTTAGCCGATTTATCTTTTGGAAAAAGTGGGTTAAATGAAATAGAAGGAATTTGAGACATTTTGTGTGTTTGCATGGGAATGTTCTTCTAATTTGTGAATAATTAGTATTTGAGATTAATTTTAAGTATGTTTCACTCATTTTCCTTACTCAGTTTAGGGCTATCTTTAAAATAAAAAATAAAATAAAATAAACTGTTGCTTTTAGTACTAAGGCAAGTAAGGGATTCCGGCATGTACCCATGTTATATAGTTTCTCAATTTCACATTTGCTTAGTTCCATTTAATCGCTTTAGTAGATAATATAGTTTAAATTTAGATTTCAATTGCTTAAGTTTCATTATGGTTTTAATTGTTGTAGTCTTATCTCCTACTATTTGAATTAATTAACTATACAAAGATTTATAAATCTCGGTACTTGCTTGCCAAACAATCTTCGTGAGAATGATATCCACACATACTATACTACTACCAACTCCGTATACTTGCGGAAGTGAGGTAAAGTGTAGTGATTTTGTGAGATTTTATTATTACTTGTTTGCTTTAATTTGACCTCTAACTAAGGGCTTGACACCCTCCAATGACCATGTCTTTTTTCTAACCACCATCATGACAGTTTCTTTTTCTTTCTCCCACCTACACACACCATAAACTTCTTTCCACACAACTACCACTACTCTCATCTCTCTCACATACCATTACAAACCACAGATCTTCTCTCTCATTTTTCATTCTTTCTTCTACTTCAATCTATGTTCCCTTTCTCTCTTCTTACTCATCTACCTCTCCATTCACCTGAAGTTTCAATCCATCCTCCCTACCTCTTACCAACCTCCTCCTATTTCCCTCATCCAATGCCACTCTAGCCTTCCCAAGCCTGCATCCCACCGTTGACTAGTCTTTCCCCATCTTCCTCTTGCACATGCAGATCCACCCCGTTTTCCCCTCCTTGACTACCATTCTATCTCCCCCCATATCTTCCTCGTTTTCATCAGAATTTCCATATTTCAACTTTTTTTTTTGGAAAAAATGGAAATGTTTGTTTGTTTTTTCTTTTTTTGAAAAAACATAATTTGGCTTAGGAAATATTATAAATGCTAACTTTCAGAAGGGATCAATGCTTTTATTTTGTATAAGTTTTGGATAATTTGGTTGAGATTTAAGAGTCTTGCCTGTCAATAAAAGAAAATAGAAAAAATAAAAAAAGGTGGAAATAGCTCGGAGAAGACAACTCTCTTCCTTACATAGGTTCAAAATTTGGGATTTTGCCCTCCAAGTTCTTTCACTTTTTATTTGAGCAAACAAGTTAAAAGGTCACTCAACTACACAACGGTTGCCAATTTGTCACTTGTACATTTTTGCCTAAATTTTCACTTAACTTCTAAAAATGTGTCATTTGGATCATCCACTTATTTTGTCCCTTTAATGCTCTATTTCTTTTGTCACATAACTTTTTAAAGGGGTAAAATTGCCCATAATTTTTGAAACTCTAGCACATATAACAAAACCTTTCCCTCCAAACCCGTGACCACTAGAATGATGCCTTTTCCCTTTTGTCACAGTCACTGTCACCACCACCACCCTCTCCCCTAAACTGCATAACCCAGCATAATGTAAGTGAGCCTACCATACTTCTGCTGTGAATTATATATCCCAACATTCCTAGAGGAAACATCTTTCACCATCCAAAGGAATTAAACCAAGAAACATTTGGCTTATCAACAATTGGAGTAATGTCTTTATTGTTGTTGAAGCAGTAGCAGCATTATTATTTCGAAAATTGAATGGTGCAAACTTCCTAAACTTGTTATATCCTAAATGTTAAAGCCCCAATTGAACTTTCCATCAAGAGAACTCCAATCGAGACATTTGAAAGCATACTGGTTGTGGAATTAGCAAAAGTGCTAACCCCAGCTTGATGGCTAGCTGCACCACGATCAATAAAGTTCTGGCCGCACTTCATGAAGGCAGTTGACCTAGAGTTCATGACTACTGCCATTGCAGTAGAACAGTCAAAGCCCAATATTTTTGTTGATGATTTCTTAGCTGGCGATGAGGAAACATTGGAAAGATAGATTTACCGAAGTTGGTTCATGTTTTGGCTCATGTGAATCTGTTGGCCCCAAAAGCAACCTAAGAGGGGGGGTGAATTAGGTTATCTCTAAAGACAAACCTTTTTAAGTGCTTAATAGAAATCTGTGTTCAAAACTTTATGCAACAAATGAATACTTAAGCACAAATGAATATAATAGATATTCAACAGTTTAAGCTTAAAGAACAAATAAGAATGAGATAAAGAATATCAAACCAAACTCCCAAGCTTCTCAAGCTTGGAGTACATCCACTAGTAGTGCTTCTTCAAAGAAGGTGAGGCAATAACCTTCTTGTACACAAAGTAGGCTCACCCTTGCACCAACTAAGTTCCTCTAGTTGAGCCAAAGGGTTTTACACTACAACCTCACTTTTGTACACTTGTTATCCCTCCACTCTTACACTTGAAGATCACTCACTAGTCTATTCTTGCTCACACTAATTCCCACTAGTTGAGCCAAGAAAGCTATACTACTCAAACCAATACAACCCACAATGTTTTAGCCTATTTCTCCTCAAATAGCTCTTACAAGTGTTTGTATTGAATGTAGTCCTTATTTTACTTAATTCAGACCTTGGGGTATTTATAGTTGCCAAATATCTGCTTTCAAACGGCGTCCGACACTTATACACATCTAGATGTGTATAAGAGACGTCCGAGTATGCGTCCGAACATGCGTCCGATAGAAGCGAAGTCTTCTGGAAATTTATCGGACGCTGTTCTTCGTCCGAGGAGTCTTCTGGAAATTTATCGGACGCTGTTCTTCGTCCGAGGCTTGCTTCAAATTCTTTGTGTCGGACGATTACCATCGTCCGAAGCTCTGTGTGGTTGTTTTGTTCGGACGATCATTTGCGTCCGAACCTTCCTGTTTTTCTGCACACTTGTCTTTAAACCATTAGCATGATTTGGTCATCATCAAAACATGTGTATAACATAACTGGGGTTCTTCAATCTCCCCCTTTTTGATGATGACAAATCAATTGGACAATTCAAAGGCCAGACTCCATTAGTCCATTATTTCTCCCCCTTTGGCATTATCAAAACATAAAAAAGAATAATGCAGTTAAAGCTCCCCCTAAGTTTATTCTCCCCCTTGAACAGTGAAGCATGTGTGATGCAATTCTTGTAGAAACACATCCATAAAAACACGAATGCTCCCCCTTTCTTTTGCAAGTAGTGACTTATTATAGTCAAAATTTGGGGATACAAATATCCTAGCATTCTAAACAAATTTGAACACATAGATGGGTAATATTCAAGAGAACATAGTTCAACTTGATAAATGAAAGCACACAAAACTTTAGATGTTACCCATTTCAATATGATCTTAGCTCATATGCCTTGAGCACCCTTCATAGATAATTTATCTTGAATTCCTTGGTGCACTCCAAGCATACCTACATACAAAGTTAAGCAACAACTTTTGGTACCCAAACTTTCTTGGGTCCAATTGGATTAGTAACATGCTTAATTACCCAAATAGAATTTATTCCTAATTTTTCATATCGTTCTTTTAACATAACAATTTTTCTTTATATGGCCGTGTTGATGACAATGATTACAAGTAATGTTCTTATTGCCATAAAAAGAAGATTTAGATTTAACAAAGCATAAATCATTTTTTCTAAAGGTGATAAAATTTTTGTTCAAAAACATATTTTTAGTTCTTTTCTTTTCAAAAACATTTTCTTTCTTTTATACAAAGTAACATCAAGATCATCTAATCTCTTCTTCAATGAAGCTTGTTCTTCCATGATCTTGGTTTTTCCAATGAATTTTTCTTTCAAAACATCATTTTCTTTTGTCAAAGAATTATTTTTATGCACAAGTTCTGAGTTGGCACTTAATAAAGTGTTAACTTTAATTTTTAACTCTTTGTTCTTAGCATATGATTCTTTCAAACATTCATGCATTTTTAAAATAAATGATTCAACATCATCATTATCATCATCACATGAATCATCACAAGAATCACAACTAGAGGTTACCTCATTATCGCCAAGTGCCATACAAAAGCCATTTGAGCCTCCTCATATTCTTCTTCAACTTAGTCCCTCCGAATTGCAATCATCCCAAGTGATTTGGAAGTTGTTGAAGTGAGGCTTCCTTGAGTCTTTTCTCCCTTTTGATGAAGCTTTAAATGCTATGCCTCTTTTTCCCTTTGCCTTCTCATCTTGTAGCTTGTTTTTCAACTTCAATTCAAATAAGGTTAGAGAATTGATCAAAGAATCAATAGGCATAGAATTTAAATTTTTAGACTCTTCTATGGCAATGGATTTAGGTTCCCATTCCTTAGGTAAAGCATTCAAAATTTTTCTATTCTTTTCACCCAAGGAATATTCTTTACCCAAATCTTCCAAGTCCTTTACCATATCATTGAACCTCAAATACATCTTGTCAATGTTCTCATGAGGTTCCATTTTGAAGGATTCATATTTAGCCACAAGAAGTGACTTCTTTTGCTCTCTAACATCTTCACTTCCTTCATGGATTTCTTTCAATTTGTCCCATATCTTGATCCTTGGCCGATATGCAACCTTTTACTTTAGAAAACTCATCTGCATCCAAAGCATTATACAAAATATTAATGGCTTTAGCATTTAAAGATAAATTTATTTTATCTTGTGCATTTAACTCAAATCTGGTTTTAGGCCTTAATCTATTAGTATTTTCATCAAAAATATTTGCCTCAATAGGACCTTCATAAATAATATACCATAATTCAATATTAATAGATTGAACAAAAATTTTCATTCTATCCCTCCAAAAAGCAAAATTAATGCCATTAAACATGGGAGGTCTAGTGATAGAATGCCCCTCTAAAAATAAGGTATTATGGGTTGCCATAATGATTTTTACTCAAAAGCGGTTAAGCTCAAAATATGAGACCAAGCTCTGATACCAATTGTTGGCCCCAAAAGCAACCTAAGAGGGGGGGTGAATTAGGTTATCTCTAAAGACAAACCTTTTTAAGTGCTTAATAGAAATTCAAAACTTTATGCAACAAATGAATACTTAAGCACACATAATGAATATAATAGATATTCAACAGTTTAAGCTTAAAGAACAAATAAGAATGAGATAAAGAATATCAAACCAAACTCCCAAGCTTCTCAAGCTTGGAGTACATCCACTAGTAGTGCTTCTTCAAAGAAGGTGAGGCAATAACCTTCTTGTACACAAAGTAGGCTCACCCTTGCACCAACTAAGTTCCTCTAGTTGAGCCAAAGGGTTTTACACTACAACCTCACTTTTGTACACTTGTTATCCCTCCACTCTTACACTTGAAGATCACTCACTAGTCTATTCTTGCTCACACTAATTCCCACTAGTTGAGCCAAGAAAGCTATACTACTCAAACCAATACAACCCACAATGTTTTAGCCTATTTCTCCTCAAATAGCTCTTACAAGTGTTTGTATTGAATGTAGTCCTTATTTTACTTAATTCAGACCTTGGGGTATTTATAGTTGCCAAATATCTGCTTTCAACAACTTCCCAACGGCTATTTTCTGTCTACTGGAAAACTAAGCCGTTGGACCTTTCGGACGGCCGATGCCAGCAAGAGTGCGTCCGAACAGACTAGCCGTTGGACCTTTGGACGGCCTGCTGAACCCTGCGTCCGACACTGCGTCCGTTCTCAGAGGGTGTTCGTTCGGACGTCCGAGTATGCGTCCGAACATGCGTCCGATAGAAGCGAAGTCTTCTGGAAGTTTATCGGACGCTGTTCTTCGTCCGAGGAGTCTTCTGGAAATTTATCGGACGCTGTTCTTCGTCCGAGGCTTGCTTCAAATTCTTTGTGTCGGACGATTACCATCGTATTTCCTCTGTGTGGTTGTTTTGTTCGGACGATCATTTGCGTCCGAACCTTCCTGTTTTTCTGCACACTTGTCTTTAAACCATTAGCATGATTTGGTCATCATCAAAACATGATTAACATAACTGGGGTTCTTCAGAATCCAAGTTGGAAATTGTAACTGGGAGCTCAAAAAAGGAAGAAGAGAGGTAGAGGGAAAAGAGGAAGGAAGGAAATAGTGGTGAACTGATAGTGACAAAAAAGAGAGGGTAGCATTCTAGTGGTTAGGAGTGTTGGGGAAAAAGTTTTTGTTATATGTGCTGGGGTATCTAAAGTTTTGGACAAAACCTTTTAAAAAGTTACGTGAAAGTCATGTGACTTATTAAACGGAGCATTAAATAGATAAAATAGAAATAGTGACCCAAATGATGTATTTTTAGAAGTTCAATAACTATTTAAGCCAAAAAAAAGTTGAATGATCAAATCGAAAACTCTTGTATAGTTGAGTGACCATCTAAGATGTTTACTTATTCTATTTTGACCTTACAACATTTTTCTCTAAATCTTAACCTTTTTTGAACAATTTTATCCTTTCAAGTTAGCATGTGGAAAGTACATATGTGACCAAATGGAGCATTTAATTGGAAAAATAGAAGGAATGACTTGAACGATATATTTGCAGAAGTTGAATGACCAAATTGGCCCAAAAATAGTCAAGTGTTTGAATTTTCCACTTTGTTATAATTGGTGACTTTACAATGAATTTAGGCCATTTGTTCTATTTTTTTTTTTATGTAATATACATGGTCCACCAAATGATGATTTACCTTAGCATAAATGTGTGACAAAAAAAATTGTAAAAGGCAATATCAATTACATGTCTAAAAGGGACAAAATATCCTTTCCATTTAAGGGTAATTATTGGAACCACCATTTACTCTTAAAAAAAAAAAATTAAATGTTTTTAAAATAAAATTTTCATAATTTAAATCATGTTTTATAAAAATGCCTTGTAAAAATCAGAAAAAATAATAACATTTTACCGTTTGAATAAGCTACTTTTTTTTTGGAGCAACCACGTACTAGGTGGGGTATTATTATTATAAAAAAAAAGGTACATGGAAGTTAACTTGAAGTCAAGCTCTCCAACAATAAGAAAATGAATTCAAAGACATATCCTTTGAATTCTAGCATCTTGTAAGATCTAGGATACTAAATTCCACTAATTCTATGAAATGGCCTCGTACATATTAGAACTACATCAGCGATTTGGGAGTACTAACATCCTTTAATTCTATGAATTTGTCTCTTACATATTAGAACTAAAGTAGAGAAAGGGGTTTAGAGGTCATCCTAGTTCGCATTGCTCTTGGCATATTGTAATTCCTTTTACATCTTCCTTTCCTTTTTGGGGCGAGAATGTCTAATTCTTGGATTGGGTGCACTTCCCAGCCATTAGGAGATTCATTGGCTGAGAAGTAGCAAGTTTGTTCTACCAACACCTTATCATTGGGCATGATGGAATCATCAATTGATTTAAACTTTGACTGTTAGGGAGAAGGCAGGTTGGATATGAATGTAGTTTCCTTCTTGCCCAAGAATTTGCTTGAATGTTCTTTGCTGTTTGTAAATAGTACAATTTCCTTGAATGTAGGCTTACCCGTGGCTGTGAGGTCTTTCATGTTTCAACTTTGGTAGTGAGTCTTACTAGGCTGGTTTCTTAGGGTAGGATTTCTTTTTGGTTTGCTGGTCAGCTCGTGTTCATTTGAAGGCATTCACCTTGGGCCTTATTTGACTTGTTCAAAGCTGCTCCCGTAGTAATGGACTTACCCTTTGAATTTTGCATGGTTTCTTCCAACTCATGCAAATAGCGAGGTGCATTAGGACAGGGAGGTTCGTTGTCTGAAAAATAGCACGGGAGTTTCTCCATAATTCTACCATGAGAGATAGCCATATCCAAATCATCTTTTGAATTTTTAATAGGCAAATTATCTTTGGACAGCTCCCTTGAGTTTAGAATTTGAGAATTTTGAAGGGATCCCAGCTAGTTTGAATTGGTCAACAATTCTCCAACCGAATTTGTTGCCAATGGATTTAAATTCAAATTTCCAATCCCTTGTTCTGAGGAGGTCAAATTTTCAGCACACAAATTTTGGGAAAAGTTAGTTGAAGTATCCCTTGGTTGAATTTCCAAATCTGTCCCTATCGATCAGCCCCAACCAGCAGCTCCACCATGGATGGCTCCACCACTAGGGGGTCTTCCTTGCATTGGTTATCCATCTAGACTTCTATCCATTGGTTGTTCAATCACCTTAGGTCGCTCATCCACTTTTGTTTATTCCACGATTTGCTCTACTAGCGGTTCCAAGAAAGGAGTTGCATCAACTTAAGTAGTAGAGATATCTTCATTATGCTTGTCATGAGCCACTCTAGAGGGACCAGCTTCATTCTTCTTGAAAGATTGCCATTGCGTCTTACCATTGGTTTTGGTAGTAGTTTTAGTTTGAGCCTAGGGTTCTTTGTGCGTTTTTAACACCTTTGGCATTCCAGCCAAACAATCAACTAGACTATGACCAATCTTATGACCAATCTTATGACATTTTGTACAATGTTGTGGAATTTCCTCACAACTAATCTTCTGCCATTTTCCTTTGTCCCCAACTCCTAGGAATACTATCAAAGGGAGATTGGCTAGTGATCCACTTCTACACACACCTTGGCTGTACTGGATTGAGTAAAGTTCTCCATGGTCAGTCTGGCTTTAAAGGAGTCCCAATAGCTTGTGCAAGGCTAAAAACTTGCATGCTTTGTGAAGAAGGGTACTGGTATCCCTTCGAATGTAATCCATATAGGCACTATGGATGGCTTAATTTTTGGGGTAAATGAAGGTTGCCATTTGAGAACATGCATATAGAAACCGTTAATGTACCACGTGTTCTTGAGCCAACAACGTAAATAATCCTCCTCCAAGGCAAAATGAATGAGTACATGCATGTAATCAAGAAAACTAACTAAAAAATCACCTTTAAAACAAATTGTTTGGAAGCTCTTCCTCAAAATTTCCGTGATGGGTTTGCCTCATGGGAAATTACCCACCAAGGTGAAACAAAATGTGGCAGCTAGCCTTAGGACCTCTTCTTCTGTGAAAAATATGGCAGGCTCTTCTTTGTAGGATTGAAGCATCTTCAATGGTTGGTCTGTTTGTTGAATTGGTGCTAACGGATTCTTTCCTTTGAGAACATCTACAAAGGATTTTTTGTGGCCCTTCAGTCTTCTTCGGGCATGAACAAGTGGAATAGCCAAGCAAAGATGTTAATGGACAGTGATTTATCAAAATTTAAAAATTTCTTCACAGTCCAAATATGGTATCAAATTCAATGATGAAATTCTTCTGAATAAATTGATTTTTGGAGATCAGGATCTACTTAATGAGATAAAACTAATAGTATATTCAAATTATTTTCTTAAGTTTTAATTATTTGGATATAGCTAAAAGGACAATAAATGGAGGAAAACTAAATGGAATGATCCAATTTCTTCTAAAAGTATTTAATTGATGTGAACAATCTTGAATACTTTTTTTTTTTAAAAGAGGATCTAGAATGGGTCATCACCTACAGTTTTGGTGACTCGAGCCCATGATCTAGGTCTCATGGGAATGTAGACTTATCATTTGTACTACATTTGTTGTCCTCTTGAACATTTTTTTGAATTGTCCAATTGATTTGTCATCATTAAAAAGGGGAAGATTGTTGAACCCCAGTTATGATAATCATGTTTTGATGATGACCAAATCGCACTAACAGTTTGATCCCTTAAACAAGTGTACAGAAAAATAGGGAGTTTCGAACGTAAATGATTGTCTGAACACAATCAAGAAAACAACCAGTAAAACTCAACGGACGTTGATCATTGTCTGAAAGGAAGACAATTCGGACGATGATAATCGTCCGACACAAAGAACCTGAAGCCGCCTCGAACGAAGAACAGCGTCCACCATATTTCCAAAAGACATTGCATCGACATTGATATGATCATAATACTATCGGAGTGAAAGAAGGGTCTAAAGAAGAACAGAGGTTAGACTATATTAGTAACAAGTAAACCTTGTGGGTGTGTACTCAAAATATTTGGGGAATAAATACCAATCGTAAGGTCTGAGACCGGATGCAGATTCAAACGCTTTCTCAGACGTCTGAACGAATACCCTCAGAGAATGGATGCAACGTCAGATGTGGGGTTTTGCAACGGCCGTCCGAACGGTCCAACGGCTAGTTCGTTCGGACGCATACTTACTGCATTGGCCATCCGAAAGGTCCAACTGCATGACTCTAGATGTAGTTTTTCAGTAAACAGAAAATAGCTGTTGGAAAGTTGTTAGAAGTAGATTTTGGGCAACTATATATACCCTTAAGCCTGAATTAAACAAAGAGAGACTTCTACATTGATTACAAGTAATGCTTGCGCTATTTGGGAGAAATAGTGAGTACAAGTGTTGTAATAGTGTAGGTAGTTATGTGAAAAGAGTTTAGAAGTGCAAAAGTTCTTCAAGTGTTAGAGTGGAGAGATAACAATTGTAACAAAGGGAGGTTGTGAGTGTAAAACTCTTGACTCAGCTAAAGGAAATTAGTGTGAGCAAGAGTGATCCTCATTTGTGTACAAGAGGTTATTGTCTTACCTACTTTGAAGAGACTGTTAGTGGCTGAACTTCAAGTTGAGAACTTGGTAGTTGCCTTAAGAGAAGCTCTTTGTGAATGTACTCCAAGCTTGAGAAGCTTGGGAGTTTGGTTTGCGTTTCTTAATTTTAATCTTTTTATTGGTTCTTTGAGATTCAATTGTTGATCAATCTCTACTTGTGATTATTTGTGCTTAAGTGTTCATTTGTTGCATAAAATTTGAATTTCTATTAAACACATTATAAGGATTGTCTTTTTAGAAACAACCTAATTCACCCCCCCTTAGGTTGCTCTTTGGGACCAACAATGGTATCAGAGCTTGGTCTCTTTCTTTTGGTTTAATCACCTTCGAGTAAAAATCATTATGGCAATCAATAATGCTTTGTTTTTAGAGGGGCATTGCATTTCTTGACCTCCCATGTTTAATGGCATTAATTTTGTGTTTTGCAGGGATAGAATGAAAATTTTTGTTCAATCTATTGATATTGATTTATGGTATATTATTTGTGAAGGTCCTTTAGAATCTAATATTGTTGATGAAAATACTCATAGATTTAGGCCTAAAACTATATATGAGTTAAATGCACAAGATAAAATAAATTTATCTTTAAATGCTAAGGCCATTAATATTTTGTATAATGCCTTGGATGCAGATGAGTTTTCTAAAGTAAAATGGTTGCAAATCGGCCAAGGAAATATGGGACAAATTGAAAGAAATCCATGAAGACAGTGAAGATATAACAGAGCAAAAGAAGTCACTTCTTGTGGCAAAATATACATCCTTCAAAATGGAACCTCATGAGAACATTGACAAGATGTATTGTACGTTCAATGATATGGTAAAGGATTTGGAAGGTTTGGGTAAAGAATATTCCTTGGGTGAGAAAAATAGAAAATTTTTGAATGCTTTACCTAAGGAATGGGAACCTAAATCCATTGCCATAAAGGAGTCTAAAAATTTAAATTCTATGCCTGTCGAGTATTTGATTAATTCTCTAACCTCCTTTGAATTGAAGATGAAATACAAGGTACAAGATGAGGAGGCAAAAAGAAAAAGAAGCATAGCATTTAAAGCTTCAACAAAAAGGAGAAAAAACTCAAGGAAGCCTCACTTCGACAACTTCCAAATCACTTGGGATGATGGAGAGGTTGAAAAAGAATATGAGGAGGCTCAAATGCGCTTTTATGGCACTTGGCAATAATGAGGTATCCTCTAGTTGTGATTCTTGTGATGATTCATGTGATAATGATGATGATGATGTTGAATCATTTATTTTTAAAATGCATGAATGTTTGAAAGAATCATATGCTAAGAACAAAGAGTTAAAAATTAAAGTAAATGCTTTATTGAGTGCCAACTCAAAACTTGTGCATGAAATAATTCTTTGACAAAAGAAAATGATGTTTTGAAGAAAAAATTTGTTGAAAAAACAAGATCATGGAAGAACAAGCTTCATTGAAGAAGAAATTAAATGATCTTGATGATATTTTGAAAAAGAAGAAAGAAAATATTTTTGAAAAGAAAAGAACTGGAAATATATTTTTGAACAAAAATTTTATCACCTTTAAAAAGGATGATTTATGCTTTGTAAAATCTAAATCTTCTTTTTATGGCAATAAGAATATTATTTGTAATTATTGTCATCAACATGGCCATATAAAGAAAAAATTGTTATGTTAAACCTAGAAATAAAATATTAGGAATAAATTCTATTTGGGTGATTAAGCATGTTACTGACCCAATTGGACCCAAGAAAGTTTGGGTACCAAAAGTTGTTGCTTAACTTTGCATGTAGGTATGCTTGGAAGAGCACCAAGGAATTCAAGATAGATTATCAATGGAGGGTGTTCAAGGCATATGAGCTAAGATGATATTGAAATGGGCAACAACTAAAATTTTGTGTTAAGAATGTGCTTTCATTTACCAAGTTGAACTATGTTCTCTTGAATGTTACTCATCTATGTGATTGAATTTGTTTAGAATGTTAGGAAATATGTATCCCCAATTTTTGTCTATAATAAGTCACTACTTGCAAAAGAAAGGGAGTGCATTCTCTTTTTTAAATGGATTATTTTACAAGAAATTGCATCACACATGCTTCATTGTTTTGATGATGCTTTTGGAATGAGCGAAAATTGTTTTGATCCTAATTCTTTGCATGAATTTTCTCATTTCTTATGGAACACAGTATTCTTGAAGGGAAGAATTTTTTTGCATAACTTGACTCATTCTCCGTGTACTCATGTGAATTATATTCATCTTTCAAGGTGGAGAATAAACTTAAGGGGAGCTTAAATTGCATTATTTTTCTTATGTTTTGATAATGCCAAAAGGGGGAAAAATAATGGACAAATTCTCTTGTGTTGTACTTCATATTTTATGGTTTTTTTTGGAATTGTCCAATTGATTTGTCATCATCAAAAAGGGGGAGATTGTTGAACCCCAGTTATGATAATCATGTTTTGATGATGACCAAATTGCACTAACAGTTTGAAAATAAGTGTGCAGAAAAATAGGGAGTTTCGGACGTAAATGATTGTCAGAACACAATCAAGAAAACAACTAGTAAAACTCTACAGACGTTGATGATTGTCGGAAAGGAAGACAATTGGGACGATGATAATAGTCCGACACAAAGAACCTGAAGCCGTCTCGGACGAAGAACACCGTCCGACCATATTTCCAGAAGACATTGCATCAGACCAGATGCCAGTTCGGACGCTTCCTCTGATGTCCGAATGAATACCCTCAGAGAACGGACGCAATGTCAAACGCAGGGTTTGACAGTGGCCGTCCGAACGGTCCAACGGCTAGTTCGTTCGGAATTACACTTACTGCATCGGCCGTCCGAAAGGTCCAACGGCTAGTTTTCCAGTAAACAGAAAATAGCCATTGGAAAGTTGTTAGAAGCAGATTGTGGGCAACTATATATACACCAAAGAGAGACTTCTACATTGATTACAAGTAATGCTTGGGCTATTTGGGAGAAATAGTGAGTACAAGTGTTGTAATAGTGTAGGTAGTTTAGTGAAAAGAGTTTAGAAGTGCAAAAGTTCTTCAAGTGTTAGAGTGGAGATATAACAATTGTAACAAAGGGAGGTTGTGAGTGTAAAACTCTTGACTCAGCTAAAGGAAATTAGTGTGAGCAAGAGTGATCCTCACTTGTGTACAAGAGGTTATTGTCTCACCTACTTGGAAGAGACTTTTAGTGGCTGAACTTCAAGTTGAGAACTTGGTATTTGCCTTAAGAGAAGCTCTTTGTGAATGTACTCCAAGCTTGAGAAGCTTGGGAGTTTGGTTTGCATTTCTTAATTTTAATCTTTTTATTGGTTCTTTGAGATTCAATTGTTGAATCTCTACTTGTGATTATTTGTGCTTAAGTGTTCATTTGTTGCATAAAATTTGAATTTCCATTAAACACATTATAAGGATTGTCTTTTTAGAAACAACCTAATTCACCCCTCTCTTAGGTTGCTCTTTGGGACCAATAGAATAGGCACTTTACTCTCCTATGGTTATCAAATGTGCGTTTGACTCCCTTATATATATATATATATATATATATATATACTTGGAAGAAATCCAATAAGCTTTACTATCCTAGAGCTACCCATCCTGATGTTCTTCTAGAAGAACAGCCCAATGTGATTCAAAACTCTTATAATGCCAACAATATCTATGAATGGAACATAGATGGTGTTTCTGAGTAGCTAATATCACATCCAAACTCCAGCAGATGACCATGGTGGCCACTGCTTACAAAACTTCCCACAATTGCACTGACCAACTCACGGCCCATATCTTAGTTGCCGGATTTACTGGACATATATATATATATATATATATTTTTCCTTTTTCAAGATGGATGAAACCCATCAAAACTAATGGACTCGTGAAATGTCATATTTTTCTCTAACCAATTCAAGTGTCTATCATATTTATTGGGCCAAATTGAAAATAAAAGAGGTCACAAAGTTTTCGGGTACAAATAAAAATAAAGAGAGGTCAAATTAAAATTAAATGAAAAAAGATCAAATTGAAAATAAAGAAAAATTCCAAACCCTTCACCTCTCCTTCCTACCCATCCTACACTAGATCTGCCACATTCCTCCTTTCCCCCACCACTACCACCACTAACCACCAATCTACCTAGCCCCTTCTAATCATGCAATGGGACCACTTCTCCCTCTTTCCCAACCTCCCCTGATCTCCCTTCCTCATCTGTCTTCCCACTCCTCCGATCTCCCACCCCATCCCTCTCACCATTCCCTTTCCCTTCTCCACGAATTTAGTGGTTTTCTGATGGATCAACGAAATTGTAGTTTTTTTAGTTTGTCCAAAATCACAACTTCATTACAAAATAGGGTTACCTATATTGCTTGTAGCTTTTGAAATCTGCATAGATATATGTCTATATATGTTGCATACAGAACTCATCTAACATAAGGATATACTATGCTATTTGTTTCTCTCTTCTAAATAATGCTCTTTGGTAGACTTCTAGCTGCAACTATAAGTTCTTGGATGTTGTCCCACTAGTCTTGGTGAGAATAATTGAATAAATAGTTAGGATTAGGAACATCTTTTTTATGTGGCTCATTTTTTAAGGATATAGCGACTAATGCATCCAGTTGTCACATTTTTAAAGGAGATCGAGGAGGGAAAAGGTAAAGAAGGTCATGATAGGCAAGTTTCGAGGATAGGGCTAGAGGTTGGGAGATGGAAAAATGTGTGCACTCACAATTTGGGAGAGGCAGAAGTGGAGAGTGCTGGTTGGGAAGAGGAGGAAGGTGGTGGATCCAGGATGGGGGTGTGTTTTTTGATCTAAGGGTAGGGGGATGGCAGGGCTACCGCTAGTGGTGGGTTGAGGTAGGAGAGGAGACGAGGTGTTGTGGAGAGGAAGGATGAGAATAATTAAGGTTTTTTGGGGTAAAGGGTAAATTCATGTATTATTTTAATATTAATGTCTTTTAAAACGAATTTCACACCAATAGAAATGCGTGTAAGCCAAAATCAATTGAATTTAGGCTTAATTACAGTTTGCCCCTTGTAAATAGAAGGCTGTTGCAAATTGCCCCCTGTGTTTTTTTTATCTACAAATTGTCCCCACTAACAAACAGTGTCAAAAAAGTTAACCTTAGACAAGTGCATTTTTTGATGGATTTGTATGCAGATGAATGCTAGAAAAAGCGGACAAAATTTCCCCAAATGTAGTCGTTATAGAAACTGCCTTATTTCAAGGCATTGCTCGGATCTCATTTTTTCTTACCGACATTTCATAAATTAAAAGGCAACAGAAGGGAAATTCCTCCTCTCCCAATTAGCAACTTCCATCCACAACACAAATTCATACAAAATTAACCAACAAATTTTGAGTCATTTATAGTCAATCATCTAAAACTCTAAACTCAGCAAATTACTGGAATGCATCTGTTATGATTTACTAAAGTAGAATGCAAAGTGTGAATAAAATATATGTAATTGCAGCATGTGGACCAACATGGTTACAATTAATCGAGCCTTATATAATAAATACACAAACATTCATTCATTCCAAAAGAAGTCTAATATCAGTATAAGTTTATCTCCCAGTATCGCATGTCCTACACACAAACCGAAATTGTGCAGCAATAGTACATAATAGTACATGTTCTCGAACTCAAAAAGATAAGTTGTCCGCAACAATAACTACATAAAAAGCAAAAGATACTAGGCAAAACAAAAAACCAAGTTTAGCATGCAATATGTAATAACTTCCCAAGTACTTGGTCAATAGACTATTGAAATTTATAATTTGGTAATATCATCCATTCTGGGCCCTCTATTATCATTTTGGACTTGATTCCAATACTTGAAGTCTAATTAGAGAACAAAATATCACCAAATCTGTTTTATGTCTCTCAATCTACCAATAAAAAATTAAGATAGCAGGTGTCACCAATTTATTAAAAACAAGAATATAAGGCAAACCATGAAAAAAATTTCTCTAACCTGAACATGTGTACCATCAGATGTAGAAGCATCTTGATGTTCAGTAATATTGCTCCCACTCTGTGATGAGTTAGTCCACTGGAATAACAAAAAAAAGTATGTTTATTAGGATATAATAGTGGTAGTCAAATATAGTTACTTAATTACACATACCAAGAAAGCGGGTCGCACATTTAGTTGTCCATTTGTGTTTACTGGAAACTACCATTGAATAAGACAAAACAGGTTAGAATATGTAAATGTAATGAAATAAATCTAAATGTATTTGTTGACAGGGTAAATAATTGGCATTGTATCCTGAGAATGAGGCTTGAATGTGCTCTTGTTTGATATGCTTATGCCATTCCACAAACCAATTCCACAGAGTGGTCCATCATCTCTAGATCGACCCCTGCCACCTCTATGACTACCTTTATTTCCCCAACCTCCAGCCCCTCTACATATTCCCTTTCTTCTTTCAACCCTACCAGCACCATGTTCAGTACCTCTACCAACTTCAAAAATAGATCTTCTTCCAACAATTTCAACCCCTCTACCTCTTTTCCTTCTTCCTTCAACCCTGCAAGTACCTGTTGGTCCCAAAGCAACCTAAGAGAGGGGGGGTGAATTAGGTTTCTAAAAATACTTTTAGAAATATTAAGATTTTCAAATAAAAATTGATATAATCGAATCAGTGAAATAGTGAAGTAAGAAAGAGAGAAAATTAATTAGCCAATACTTTCAAGCTAACAAGCTTGAAGTATCAAATCACTAAAATGCTTCACACACTTGGTGAGCCAATAATCTTTACAAAGTAGGGATATTCTTGTTCACACTAAAATTCTTTTAGTTGAGCCAAAAATCTTACTTACAACCTCACTTTCGTACAAGATTATCACTCCACTCAAAGTTGAATTGCACTCTAAACTGCACACTAATACAACAAAGCACTATAGCCAATTTGTACTAAAATTGCTCTTCTCTAAGGCTTGTATTCAATGTATTAGATAATTTTTACAAAATATCAAAGCAGTTATTTATAAGAGCAATAAATGGTGGTTGCAACTACTTCCTAACGGCTAAATAATAAATGCACAAAAAGTAGCCGTTAGGGTTTCGAACGTCCGAGAAAGATGGGATGCGTTCGACACAGCGTCCGATCTTCATGCAGTTGGTGAAGAACTTCGTTCGGACGTTGGTGCATGCGTCCGTTCAATCGTCCGATAGAGGTTCGAAAGGTCATGTTCGTCCGTTTTGAGAAGCAGTAGGATTCTTTTTTCTGCCTGTTCGTTCGGACGGTGGAATGCGAACTGTCCGAGAAGCTTGACACAGTTCGGACGGTAGAGTGAGTCCGAAAACCCTATCTCTAGCAAAACAAATAACAGACCTGCAAAACCTTGTTTACAGAGTTAAGTGTTTATGTCATCATCAAAATAAGGTTTGGAAAACATTAGTACCGTGTTTAGTCCTTCTACCAGTAAAAGAAATAAATCTTCCTCCAACAAGTTGAGTCTCTTAAGCAACCAAACAAGTATGGCTTGCTCCAATAGTTTCAACCCCTCCATCAATTTTAGTACCTTGGTTACCCTGGACATAAGAGGAAAAAACAGTATCAAGAAACCAACTAAAGACTCTTGACTAACTTGTAAATTAATTTTGCATTATATTTGTACCTGACCTTGAACTGGATACTTCTTTTCTTGTTAGGGTACTCTGGATTTTTGCACTCCTTGGCTTTGTGACCTTGTTGCAAAAAATTACTACATGTGTAAGTGTGTCCCTTTCTAGTAACTCTTTGAGTGCTTTTTCTTTCTTTTAAGAGGAGTAGATTCATCAGCACTTTTTTTCCTCATCTTTTTTTGGTCTTCCTGGTCTTTTTCTCAATATTGGAGGATCTAGTTTGTTTCCATTTTAATGAATCCAAAAAGACTGATCTCCAACTGATATTATAAATTCAGCATATGCCTGCTTGTAGTAGTCCTTACTGTAGTATGGATTGACAAATTCAGAGACTTCTTTTTTCCCATCATGCATAATAGCTGCACATGCATGTATACAAGGTATGGTAGTCATATCCCATTCTCTGCAGGTACAAGAACTGGAGGAGAATTTCACAACATAGTTACCATTCCAAGTACAAATTTCCCACAGACCTTCTGAAGCTTTATGTACATCATATTCCATTGATTTGGATTTGTTTTCCTCCACTATCTTCAGACATATTTCACCCTTCACCTTTGCTATCCATTCCTTTTTCTATTGGTATCTGCACATTACCATCTTTCTTATCTCCTCAAACATTAGAATAGGTTCATCCCTTGCATTGTTAATGTATTTGTTTATAAATGTGAAGCACTCGCTGATGTTGTTGCTTAACAGGTCAAATTTAGACTTGGTACTGAAGAAACATCTTGCCCACAAGTTAGGAGGAATCTCACTCAACCACTTATGTGTATCATTATCAGCAGTCTGCATCAAACTCATCTTTCTGTTGAATGCATCAACAGTATAGGATTTAGTAGCAGCCCATAGGATGTCTCTCAATTATTTATCCTTGAACCTTAGCTTAAAATTGGCATATAAATGCCTCACACAGAACCTGTGTTCAGTATTTGGAAACTTTGCATCAAAAGTCCCCACAAGTCCCCGAAACAAATAGATTTAGTCAGAAACACAAACCAAGTTCATTAATTATTTAAAAATAGTTGTATCTGTTGGCCCCAAAGCAATAACCTAAGAGGGGGGTGAATTAGGTTGTATCTAAAAAAACCTTTTTATGTGCTTAATAGAAATTCAAACTTTATGCACCAAATGAAAACTTAAGCACAAATGAATACAATAGATATTCAACAATTTAAGCTCAACAGATCAGAATAAATAAGAATATTGAGATTAAGATAATCAAACCAAACTCCCAAGCTTCTCAAGCTTGGAGCTTTCAACTATAAAGAGCTTCTTACAAGGCAACTACCAAGTTCACAACTTGAAGTTCAACCACTAAAAGTCTCTTCAAAGTAGGTGAGACAATAACCTCTTGTACACAAATGAGGATCACTCTTGCTCACACTAATTTCATTTAGTTGAGCCAAGAGTTTTACACTCACAACCTCCCTTTGTTACAATTGTTATCTCTCCACTCTTACACTTGAAGAACTCTTACACTTCTAAGCTCTTTTCACACTACCTACACTATTACAACACTTGTACCCACTATTTCTCTCAAATAGCTCAAGAATTATTTGTAATCAAATGCAGAAGTCTCTCTTTGTTAATTCAGACCTAGGGGTATTTATAGTTGCCAAAAATATACATCCAACAACTTCCCAACAGCTATTTTCTGTTTACTGGAAAACTAGCCGTTGGACCTTTCGGATCGCCGATGCAGCAAGAGTGCATCCGAACAAACTAGCCGTTGGACCGTTCGGACGGTCGCTACTAAACTTTACGTCTGACACTCGTCCGTTCTCTGAGGGTATTCGTTTGGACGTCCGAGGATGCATCCGAACATGCGTCCGATCGAAGCAAAGTCTTCTGGAAATATGATCGGATACTGTTCTTCGTCCGAGGCTTGCTTCAAATTCTTTGTGTCGGACGATTACTATCGTCCGAAGCTCTGTCACTCGGACAGTCATTTGCGTCCGTGAAGTCTTGTGGTTGTTTTGTTCGGACGATCATTTGCGTCCGAACCTACCTATTTTTCTGCACACTTGTTATCAAACCATTAGTATGATTTGGTCATCATCAAAACATGATTAACATAACTGGGGTTCAACAGTATGAAAGTGTGAAATTATACCTTTTGCCTATCTGAAATAAAAGCCCATTCCATTTCTTCTGGAGCACCAATCTGATTAGTCAATACCTCAAGGAACCAAGACCAACTTCCTGTCCTTGCATTCTGACTCCACAGCAACCATTGCCACAGGGTACATTTGGTTGTTGGCATCTCTTGCCACTACATGCAGCAAATGCCCCCCAAATACCCCTCTCAGATGACATGCATCAAGACCAATCACAAGCCTGAAGACCAATTTTTTATGCTCTAAACATCACAAGCATCCTTTTAAAGATTGGATTTTTATTAATTGCCACCCTATCAGTCACAAGATATGCTGTTGAACATGGATTTTTGAATATTATAGTTGCACAATAGTCTCTCAATCTCAAATATTGGTCTTTGTGTTAACCTTGAATGTGTTTAAGAGCCGTGTTCTTTTCTATATAAGCTTGTGGTTTTGTAATGTAAATGCTAAACTTTCTTTTAACAGGATTCCTGAACCCCTTCAATGCCCAATTAGGATCATCATTAAGTTCATGTAAGAATTGGTTTGGCAACCATTTTGCATTTGCACTCCTATTTTTATATGACCATGGACATCTATGGAGAGTTCCATAAATGGACTTGACTTGAATAGCTTTGGTCTCTCTAACTTAACTAGGATATATTTTCCACCCACATTGCCTACCGCAATATGCTGACACTTTTCCAGGATCATTTTTCTTAAATTACAACTCAAAGCCCTTCTTGATTGAATATATTCGTATTCCTTTCCTATATATCTCAACATTAGGGAACACAAGCCCAACAACAATCTGTCGGTTATCCATGTTTGTATCCTCACTAAATTATGGGAAAGCCTCTTCATTTTCATCATCTGAAGACATGGCTGCTTCTTCTAAGATTTCTTGATCAGCCATGTTTTTTGAATCAACAAAATTTCCCTCAATCTTCTTGCTTATATAGGACACATAATCATCTCTGATCATCTTTGTGTATTCAGCATACTCCCCAAAGTCATTGGTAGGATTACTACTCTCTACATTCTTACCATACTCTATAGGGTCACATATGTCACTTAGACTATCACCATCAAGAAAAAATTCAAGATCAGACCCTATAAACATCAGTTGATGAATCACTCGTTCCAACATAAGTGTCATCAGAATCATCACTAAGATCCCATTTCCCATCATTCCCATATACTGCAATAGCAATTAGTACTGATGCATTTTCACTAGCTATATAGAATTAGCCTCAGCTGAACCCCAAATCTCATAAGCCATGTTAGGATTATCCACTTCATTATCTCACGCATTACCCTCATTACCTCCAACAAGATTATCCCTTGCATTACCCTCATTACCCTCACTACCTCCAATAGGATTATCCTCTATATTACCCTCACTACCTCCAATAGGATTATCCTCAACTTCCCAGAAAACTATGTAATTGTAGATATGGAACATTGACTTCACCAATATACAGAATAAGGTACTCACTGTCCCTATACATCCCAAACATTTCCAAAACAATATCATCACTAGTGACCTTTCTATATACCCTATCAGGAACCTTCTAATAGATAGGCATGTTAATTGGCAGAAAGAGTTCTCCCAGAATTTCTCAGATTTAACTCTATTAAAGACATGTAATCAGGGTCAATTTCAGGTAATTACACAACTTTTTCACCCACATAAACCATTTATGGAATTAGGTCAAAATGACCATCGTAATGGACTTCGATTGTCCACATTTGTTTCAGTAATCACTATGTGTCCAAATACACACAAAGTTAGGGTCAAAAGTCAACCATTATAAAAAAAATAAAAATAAAAACCTTTAAGAAAGATTAACGAGCACAACTATTTTAGTTGTCAATCATCCGGGACAAAACACAAAAAGTAAAAAACATAAATTTTGGGACCACATTATTTAGACAAATCATTACAAGAATCATCCGAGACCATTAAAATGCACATGTTTAATAAAAAAAGGTTTTTGTATTTTTTACTTGTGTATTTACTTATTTTCAAACCATAACTACTTCATGCGTGACCATCAAAGCCCTTAACACAAGTCATTTTCACTCAACTGCAATAGAAAACCATAAAAAATGCTTACCTCAATAGCTTACTCTGAGGGCAAATTTTTCAACCCCAAGCCTACATGATCACCAAATCACCTTGATCTTGATTTTTTTTTTTTTACTATTTTTACTCAAAATATTTCTCACCAACTTTGAACCACAGATTAGTACTCTCCTTCGACTCACTTTTTTTCTCACTTTCCCCCCTCCCTTCTCTACCCTTAGTTTAACCCTTAGCTTTTTCCTTTCTCATGCCACTATCCCACATGACTTTTTTCCCTCCAAAACAAAAGGGTACTTCGGGAACAATAATGGCTGTTTTGGTGCCTAAAAGGTTAAATAGAACATTCAACAAATAATTGAGGGTAAAAATGGCAATACAATACTTTTGCACACGGAGAATGTAACAGCAGAGTTTGACGGTTTGTTAGTAGGGGCAATATGTAAAAAAAAAGAATACGGGGGTAATTTACAACACCCTCCTATTTACAGAGGGTAAACTGTAATTAAGTCTTAAATTTAATAGATTTTGTTAATTTTACAAAAATTAATTATAAGGAGTATGACAGAAAATTTTCTATTTGATATACCACAAGAGTTATTTGCACTTTACCTGTGTTACCACTGACAAGTAATGACTTAAACTTTCATGACTAGATAAGGTTTTCTTAAAACTTTGAGAACCACTTAGCAATTTTTCCCATACCAAAAATCCTCAAATTCTTGTTTTCCTTGTATACATTTTACTTCCGGCACCCATTCTATCCATTTAACTCTCTTAGCAGTCCAAGGCCAGACTTCTCTGTTCACTGATTATATCATGTGAAAACTGAAGAAAAACCCATAATTCAAAAGCCCCGTAAAGTAGACAAAATGCTTGCTCATACATCAATGGCAGCAGCAGCATCACTGCCAATAAATTTCCAATTTTGCAGAAAACTACCCATTAATCTCCAGCTTATTTATCATCATTCAAGGGCCATGAAAGTTGGGATGGTGGTAAGAGCTGTTGGATATACTAGAGTGTCTTTGGATACACCAGGGGCTTATCAGCTTATAGATAATGAAACTACTATTGGGGAGAAATTTATTGTCTGGGGTGGTGAGGAAAATGATCCTCCAAATTCTCCTATTCCTTCTGAGCAAGTTCTCTCCTGGAAACCCTTTTCATCAAAAGGCAAAAGGAGGGGGAATTCTGATGGTCCTAATAATTCAGTTGGCAGCCAAGGTGGGAGCTTTTCATTTTGTTTTCTTCTTTCTTTTTGTTTAAAAGGTCTTTTGGTCATGTTTTGGAACAATATTGTATGTATAATCACTAGAATAAGTGTTTTTTTTTTTTGGGTACCAAGTTGAATGCTTTATGATGAATTTGTCATTTGAATGGAGTTTTCTTGGAAGGATTTTTTTATTTTTTTTGGTTGATGAACTAATGACGAATGATTGAAGAGTAAGGAAAATTTGTTAAGAACTTTAAGTATGAGGGAATTTTTGAATTTGAAGAAATTAGGTAATGCGCCTACCCTACTTAGTGGGATTAAGACTTGGTTTGTTTGTTTGTTTGAAGAAATTAGGCAATGCAGTTACGAGAATTTAACGAGGAAAGTTAAATTTGTTATGAATTTTGTCTGTTAGTCTTTTAAAAAATTGTTTATATTTGTATAAGAAAATTTAGCTGATATCTTCCTGCAATATTTGCATTTTGCGGTTAATGCAGTGAGGGAAACCAAAAAAAAAGAAGAAAAAATGTAAAGGAAAGCATCCATGGATTGACAACGCTATACGAATAACTATGTGGAAACAGGTGAATTAGTGTTCTACATGTGGGAGTAAAACAGTTAATTGAGCTATTCTTGGGCTCAATATTTATTCCGGTGTAATTGGTTGGTAAAGGAGAAATTGGAGTAAACAGCTTGCGGGGCATGTTAAATCTCATTAAAGTCGAATGAAACTATGCTCAGAATAATTTGTTTCTGTTGGCACCTAATTAACTACATGCCTGCTAAGTTCTTCACTGTGTCTCTGATCTTCTGCAAAAAAATAAATTGAGATTTTAAAGTTCATTCAAAAGGTTGCATGAAAAACAAAATACAAAGACAAGAGCATTACCCTTGTTATGTTGATGTCTGGTGCACTTGTTTGTAATCTAGCAACCTTGCACTGTGCACTTGTTTGGAATACAGAAAAATTGCAGTTTTCTGATGCCATCAACTTGAATTTCAGAAATTTTTGGAATTGCTATCAATCAAAAAATTATTGAAGTAGTCTCTAATTGGTTAGTGACATCATGCTTAGGAATTAGCACTGTCAGAACAATAAGTTCTTTTGACTTCATGTTAAAGATGGAAACCTATAAATCTTATGGCATTCAACTGCAAATAAGATTATCTATCATGGATCATGAGTCTACACAAGTGAAACATGCAAAGAAGAAAGTTAATATAAGTTTATTTATTTATTTATCATGTAATTTGGTGGTTCAGTGGGAGGTAGTGGAGGATCAACTAGAAGTTTTGGGAGATTGAAAACCCAGAGAGTAAAAGCTCTTGTCAGAAGAAGTCATACAAAGATTCAAGAAACCATTGACTTTGAGGATCATGATGGAAAAAATGCAGATAACACCGATCTTCAATTATCTGTAAGTTCATTTTTGCATTGTTATATAACACAATCAGTCATGATTAGTTTTAACTAAAAGCAACCCTATTACAGGAAAACAGAGACATATTGCAGAATATCTCGACTAGCGACCATTTGGAATACCCTGAGACATCTTTTAGAAGTGGAATTCGACAACTTCAAAAGGATCGAGGTACACCAATAGAAGAACAACTGTCTGATACTGCATCTGTAGGATTAAATGTTTCTGTTTCAAAAGCTTCTTCCACCTCTTTAAGAGGATGGGGTAATAGAGAGCCAATGGACATCTATAGGCGGGATGATGTTTCTGCAAAAAGGAGGAATTTAAGTGATAGGCATAACTTTTTCAGTAGAAAGTCCTTTAAGGATTTGGGATGCAGAGACTATCTTATCAAATCTTTGAGTGGCCTGCTTTTCCTACGGCCTTCTAATATTCAGGTATTTTGATCTTTTAGATGATCAAATTCACACCATTTGCATGAGTCAGACAAGGAAATTGCTTGCTGAAATCGAGGTTAAAGCTATTGATATATATTAGATAATAATGTGGTCCCAAGTCTTTGGGTCTCCTTTGTTCACCTCAAGTCTGTGCAGTCATGATGTATCTCATAGGTGTGAAATTCCTGCAAGTGTCCTTAAGAAGGATGTTCTCTAAATGTTAGATTGTATGTTATATCTAGCTATCTTACATCCTTACGCTGAAATGGACCTATAAAATGATACCATAGCACGGAAATATATTTTGGCATCTCCTTACATTTATGTGTAGATTTGTCCAAATGTGGTCTGTTTATCTGGGATTTCTGTACATATCATTGGTTACTGCTAAAGGTGAATCCTTTTACCATAATAAATAAACACTGTCCGAAGCCATGCTAGTTGATTGAAACATTCATGTTATACCATTCATCTGTTGTGGGGTGATTTATTGCCTGTACTCCACAGTCTTGATCAGTTAAGCATGCTTTTGATAACTCATTCCACAGGTAGGTCGTTGACTACCATCTTTTAAAGCTGGACCCTCTGTCTCATACTTCTTTGTTTGTAATGATAAAAATTCCAAGAGTGTCATTTTTCTTAGTGCAGTAAAATATATGGAAACAATTATCAGCATGAGTTATCCCCTCAGTTACTAGTCCTATGACAATAAATTTAGTACGTGCTAGTTTTTGTTGCATAGATTTCTTATGTTTAATGAACATCTGTTCTTCAATAATGTCCTTAAGATCATTAGAGATGATTTCAGGCCATGGCATTTGGACCAGTTATTGGTGGAAAGAGCTGCATTATAGCAGATCAAAGTGGATCAGGAAAAACTTTGGCATATCTTTTACCAATTGTTCAACGTCTTAGAGAAGAAGAGCTTCAAGGACATAGCAAGCCAATGTCAAGTAGTCCTCGAGTTCTTGTACTGGCGCCAACCGCTGAGTTAACTTCTCAGGTCTGTTTGAACCTCACTTCAACTAGTTGCCTTTTGTATTTCATATTTAAATGTTCTTTTTATTTATATCTTCTGTGCTAGACCCTGTTATCTTTTATTTGTGTCCTAACTTGAATTTTGTTTTGTAATCTGACCTATGAAGTCTACTCGCTAGCCTATCATTTAAAGAAACGTCCAAATTTCTAAATGATGATTGTAGTTCTCTCTCCTCCATGGATGACTTTATAGGAATCTGTTGTTTAGCTGTAGTTGATCTGAATAAAGCAAAACAAAGGGTGCTCTTGGAGACGTAGTGTTGGACACTCGAGGTTAATCTATTATGTCATCATGTGGCTTTGGTAAAATATGTTATTGTATCTAAGAAAATTCAAATTGCAAAAGCCCCTTGTTTTCTCTTTCCATTTCACTTTCTTAAAGCTGTATTTGGAACATGTTCCTGACATATTTTTTAGTGGACCATTTATGTTGTGTGTCACTGTGATCCTGTAAATGATACTGTCTAGTAAATGGAATCATGGGTTACAAAATGTATACTGTCTCTCTCTCTCTATCTATCTATCTATCTCTCTTTCTCTCTATCCTCTCTTTCTTTCTCTCTCTCTCCACTATAAAGAACTAGAATAGGCTGAAGTGTCAGGTTAAATGAATGCAACATTTGAACTGTATTGATTTCCAAGTGCAGGGAATTTGACTCGTCAGTCAGGCTTTCATCTTGCTCGTATGACGGTTATTTGCATAGATTTCCTTACACACTGGCAGTCTATTTTTTTGCAGGTTTTAAGTATTTGCCGTTCGTTATCAAAGTTAGGCATTCCATTCCGGTCTATGGCTGCGACCGGTGGATTTCGTCAAAGGACTCAATTGGAGAATCTAAAACAAGAACTTGATGTTTTAATAGCTACTCCTGGAAGATTTATGTTTCTGATGAAAGAAGGCTTCCTTCAGTTAAACAATCTCAAATGGTGCGTAAAATTACGTTCTTGTTCATGAGTAGCTAGATGAAACTATATCAAACCTTAAGATCATTAAGCACAATTGAATCATAAAGCCAATGCTTTAGTTAGTGGTCCTCTACGAGCTAACCGAAATCATATAAACAAATTTTATGGATATATATATTATATATATCTATATATATATATATACATATGTATATGTATATGTATGTGTGTGTGTGTGTGTGTGTGTGTGAAATGGGTAGATCACAAATTGTCACATAAATGGTTGTGCTGCTACTGAAGGAAATGAAACCATCACCACCCCAACAGCAACATCACAATAGTATAAATATATATATATATATATATATATATATATATATGAACCCATCTTCCCTCTGCCCCCCCCCCCCACAGTGATTCGAACACATGACCAATATGTCATAGGAAAAGCGTCTTACCACCTAAGTTGCGCTTCGTTATCGATCCACACATTAAATATATTAGACTATGATGGAAGCATATGTTGTATGGTTGAATTTGATATTTTTTTCTCCTTAGAGAGTGGTTATTTCCTGATAGAGTTAAAAAAAAATACGCTCTAGCAGTAAAAATAAGAAATCATTTTAATTCAAGAAAGATAACAAATTTCCAATTTCTGTCCCTCAAGAAGTGTTAGTAGCATGCCTGAACCAATTAAAAGCTTTAACCGCAAAGAAAAAAGTAGGACAACTTGTAAGTACCACTCCAACAGTGTAGAATGGCTCCTCCCCTCTATTGATGTCCAAATTAGCCAGAATATTATCCGCCAAGTGCATTGCTGAAAGATGTTGTCTTGTTTCCTTTTCCATTTTGGCTAGTTTAAATTCAAGGGATCTTCTGGATTAAAGTGCATATATCATGCAATCCCTTAAGAGTTCCAGTTTTCAAGAAAAACAATTATCTAGAGACGGCCTCTGTGCTTTCCTTTGCTAATTACTCTGTATTTCAATATAGACATGGATTATGTTGCATTTGGCCATAATGAGAAGTAGACTCTTCATGATGCATATTTTGTAATTATAAAACAAGAGGATATTAATCTTTTCTGAAGCCCCATTGGGGCCACACGTTCAAATATGAAGACTGGAGCACAAGAACACTGAACACAGCACACATACTCAAACTATTGGGACAAAATATAACGTCGCTTTATGGACAAAATAGCTTGTTAGCTTTTAGATGCTAATAGTACTCAAACTTGTGTTTCAGTGCTGTACTGGATGAAGTGGATATACTCTTTAATGACGAAGATTTTGAGCAGGCATTACAATGTCTAATGAACACCTCACCCATTACAACACAGTATCTGTTTGTAACGGCAACTTTACCTGTTGATATCTACAACAAGCTGGTTGAAACATTTCCTGATTGTGATGTTATAATGGGACCTGGTATGCACCGTACAAGCCCTGGCCTCGAAGAGGTGGGTGCTTGTTCTTGTCTGAGATTTCTTCCTTCCATGCAATTCTTTATTTGCTTTTAACTAATAAATGCATTTCAACTTTAAAGAAGGAACATCTTGATTTATATTTATTTGTTTATCTTTTTTGGTTCTTTCCCTTTTAGCTGCTGCAGCAATCATGGTTAGAAGCCCCTCACTGAAGTTGTTGAAAAGTGTGCAGACCTTGAGTGTAATCCGCTTAGTTATTTGATCAATTTCACTGTGAGAAAGAGTATACGGAATTCGGTTGGATATTAGTCATTCATTAACCAAAATTATCTCATTGCATCTTAAAAGCAATTTTAACCATGACTATGATAAATGAAGTACAGATAATAACTAGAATTGACATCCTTTTGTTTTGGTCCAGGAAAAGATAACTAAAAAGATCTTGCATGGTTCTTTAGGTGTTATTATTCCTGCTGTCTTATAATGGTTGACCAGAAGTCAAAAGATTAAGTTGTTTGCTCAAATTTATGGTCTGTTATGTCAACAAAAGATGCATGGAGGGTTGTGAGAACAAAAGATGTAGGAAAAATGTTGTAGTTCAAACTTTGGAAGTGAACGTGTGTTGGAGACAAAATACAATTCGGTTGTTTACAGTGGACTCATAAATAAACAAACCAAGCCTTAGTTTTTCTCTAAGTAGGGTCGTACAGTGGACTCATACCAGGACTAAAAATTAGCATTTAGTTCTCAAAGGACTTAATGTGCTGCTTTTTTTCTTGCTGTTCTGCTTGATTTCTCTATGATTTTCTAGCCTTATTCCCACCAAGTAGGGTCGTACAGTAGACTCATACCAGGACTAAAAATTAGCATTTAGTTCTCGAAGGACTTAATATGCTGCTTTTTTTCTTGCTGTTCTGCTTGATTTCTCTATGATTTTCTGATACTTTTGGAAGTCAAGAGTAATAGGTAGTATGGTGGTTTTTCATCTGGCTAGAACTGACCGCTCGATTAGTATATTGGTTTGTTTGAGATTTTTACCTTTAAAGAACCTGATTGTGTGTTAGTATAGTATAATGCATAACAAGTCAGGCTTCTATGTTGAGTTTCCTGATGCTGAGTAGAATTTCCATTACGAGCTTTTACCATTGTGTCGTTTTGAGATGGAAATGGATAAAGGTCTTTCGTATGCTTTCAACCTGTCTCACATGCTAGGAGAAGTTATTCCATGGGTGCTTAGTCCATAAGTCATGACGTGAAGGTGGATTTGTGCATTCATGTAATTCAAAATGTTTTCAAAATCCTTTTTATTTCAGTCTCTTTTTCTTCTGTTGTTTGGAGAACATATTTGGACGTTGATAGTTGACTATGGATAACATATTTGGAGTTGACAGTTGATTCAAATTCTCAGATACTCGTAGATTGTAGTGGAGATGGCACAACAGAGAAATCTCCAGATACAGCATTTCTGAACAAGAAAAATGCTCTTCTGCATTTATTGGAGAAAAATCCAGTGACTAAAACGATTATTTTCTGTAACAAGGTAAGTTTGAAGTTACTACAGCCATCAAGTGCTTCTTGTCTGTTTTATTTTATTTTTTTCACTGGTTCTGCAATTTATATGATGCAGATTGAGACATGCAGAAAAGTTGAAAATGTGCTGAGACGATTTGATAGAAAAGGATCTATCATTAGAATATTACCATTCCATGCTGCTTTGGATCATGAAACACGGCTTGCAAATATGGAGGAGTTCTGTGGCGCTCAGACAACAAATAATGCCTTATTTTTTGTGTGCACCGATAGGTATTATTGTAATTTTTTGAACTCTGCTTTTGTTTTCTTTTAACAATTCAAACATGCTGATCAGTTGTTGAGATTTTATTTGATAATCCTCATTTCCATCTTGCATGAAATCAGAAAAATATAATTTCAAAAACTAATTTGTTGCTCTTCAATAATATGCCATAGAGCATCCAGGGGGATCGACTTTGCAGGTGTGGACCATGTAGTGCTCTTTGATTTTCCTCGTGATCCAAGTGAATATGTACGCCGTGTCGGGAGAACTGCTAGAGGTGCTCGAGGGAAGGGAAAGGCCTTCATTTTTGTTGTTGGGAAACAAGTTTCTTTTGCACAGAGGACAATTGAAAGAAATAGAAAAGGTCATCCACTGCATGATGTGCCATCTGCATATGAGCGTATAGTTGACGACATAGACTCAGCCTGGTCAGCCTGCATTTTATAAAGGTTCTATAAAATGCAGAATTCTTTTTCTTTCATTTTGCCTTGAGGGTTGGGAATGGTTGGGGAAGCACATTAAGAAATATCTGGTGGACAATCACGAGTTAAAAACATATAGAACTGCAGAGAGTATTGTAATGATCACAATGTATTGGTTTCTTAGGGCATTTAGATTTTGTACCACATAATATATTGGGTTCACATATCATTAGTGTTGTTGGAAATGCTATTGCTGGGACATGTTTTAGAATTTAGGTAACGCAACCACATTCCACATCCAGCATTAGTGCTGTTTTCCTTGTCATGAAAATCTGTTAACTTTATACTGTCTGGACTCTTTAGACATTCAAATTCAGCAGCAATGCTCTTTTCGATTTTGGCAACTCCTGTGGATATTAGAATGTCTTAATTCTTCCTCGACTTTGCTGGATTGATCTCCGTCATAACGCTGTTTTGCCATAAATTCCTGCATACCAGTGATTAAGTGCCAAGTTGCCCTTTCTTTGGAAATGTTGTTTGGGATTCAAATGCAAGATGAATATTCTGAACTTGTGTGTAGTCGAGGAGCTGTATGCTTATATCATTGTGTAACACTCTCTGGTCGAATAATGTTAATTTTCGATTGAGCTCTGTCCTGTGAATCCATTTGCTGGTTCGGCCAATATTGTAGGTAATTTCTTTTAAGGATGCAGGATTCCTTTGGATCTCCAACCTTATGGATTTGTGATTTTGTCACTTGCCATTTATGAGCGCAACATCTGCAGTAATGTTCTTTCAAAAATTCTTGAATGAATTGGATCTATGTTATCATATTATTAACTCTTTAATTCATATTGAATGAATTGGATCAATGTTAGCATATTATTAACTCTTTAATTCAGAGTGTAGTATCATAGATCATGTCTGTTTTAAAATTTTCCAGTCGCTTATATCTTCATAATTTAACTTCTTTGGATACAAGAATAAGGATTATGCTAGTGATACATATTGGTCTTAGCAAATGGTTAATGTTAGAATAGCTGATTACATGTGAGTTCAGAATTTTTTATTCTCTTGTGTTTGGATAAAGAGATTTGGGTAGATTGATTTAGAATCTAAATTTATAATAAATTATCCAAACAAGTTAATTAATTTAGTTGTGAATTTGAAATCTATTAAGTGAGAATATGATTTTAATATTTAAATGAGTAGATTTGAAATTCACTCAAATTTTATGTCATTTTAAATCCACTCAATTCAAATCTATTTCATTTTAAATCCTTGCTTCAATTTAAATCCACCTATCAAAACACAACCTTTTTTTTGGGGACGGGGGGTTGTTTTATTGTTTACAATATGAAATCACACAGCAATGAATCATACTCAAAAGATTGAGCCAAACTTACAAGGGAGTGAGGGACTAAGGATTGCATTATCTACCAATCAAACTTCCATTGTTATTCTGGAAGGCTTCTTTCTTTTTTATGATGCATTCAATATGATCTGTTCCAGGGGGAATTCTCCTGTACTTGGTTTATCGTGATTAATGCATTATATCATATCACAAGGCATAAAATATCACTAAACACCTAAATCTATGACTTCAATACGTGCCTTGCAAATTATTTGTCCAAATTAACGTGACTTTAATGGATGATTCTTGTGATGTAGAAAGCTACAGTGAACCATAAAATAGCCAAGAAAACTTTGTTTAAATTTTCTTGCAATTGTCCCCACCTCCTCTCAAAAGTTAAATCTGGAAAATTCATGTCTTCCATCACATTGCCCCAAAATATTGCTTAAACTGCCCCTAGTAGACAATCAAACAAATTACAATTACTTCCGGTGAAACAAAGATACAACTTGACCATTCAAAATAAATTTAATGCACTCATTTGTGGTAGTTTCATAGTTTGTTCTTATGCTCTCCCTTCTCCCGTTTCAACAATCAGTTGACTTGGATTTCACGTTGAGTGTTTTTCCAAATTTGGGAGGATAAAATAGTTTCTTAAACTACAGTAAGTTCATATAAAACTTACTTAAACAGTCATTTAAAGATAGATTAAAAAAAGTACGTGTGCTACACGTAACATTTATGATTTATTTGAAATTTTATTATCCTAAAACATAATGGATAATCACAAAGTATGAAATATATAAATTTAATATGTTATTTTTTAATGCAAAAAATTATATATTATAAATGTTTATTTAATATCTTTGCTCTTTCCTTCATATTCTTTCACTTTGTTATTGTTCAATAAATTCTGAAATGTGCCCAATGCTAAATATGTGATTCTAAATACATCCAAAATTACGACATTATTATTTTACTGAAATTTTATATAATATTTATGCACATAGGTCTCGTTTGGTTGGCAATGATTCTTGTAAAGAAAAGTAATATTTTTCTTAAAATTTAAATTCTAATGTTTGGTTCAATTTGTAGCTTATTGGGAAAGTAAAATCTTTCCTTAAGGAAAGTTGTTACACATTACCTGAATTTTAGATACCCCTAATATCCTGCTGGTATTCTTTTTTACTTTCCTTTAAAAACGGGTAGATATCCTAACCCTCTTTACTCTCATCTCATTCTCCTGCAACTCAACATCTACTGCCATATTATTATTATTATTATTATTATAGATACAAAAAATTATAAGGTAAATGAAACTAGAAAAAAAGATCATAAAGTTATTAATTTGGTCTTGGTTTTGATTGCATTGTGAAACTGTATAATACATTCCTTGCTATCCAATTACAGGTATAGGAATTTATACAATTTTTTGATCAAGATTCCTGAGAATATCCAAACATAAAAAGAATATTTTTTCATAGAATAATATTATGAGAAATTACATTCCTTGTTAACTTTACTTTTCTGCCAATCAAACGAAGCCATAGAGTGTTTTTAATATTTCTTAATCTTATGATAACATTTAGTTTAATATTCAATTGACGTTCTGAACTCTTACATTTATCTTGAATGCCATAGAATATTTCAAATATTCTAGTTTGTGCATCTTGGTTATGTCTAATAAAAGTCTATTTTAAGGATACAAGTAACAATTAAAACAATGCTCAAGTACTTGTTGTAATTACAAATTTAGTGATTTTGGTCAAATTTATCTTATAATTTCACTAGTGATTAGATTTAATAGTCCAATGACGTTTTTGTGCATTAATGGAACCTCAATAATTTCTTCAATTTTTAATGTGTCAGATAATTTGGTATAAAGTAAATTGTCTAAAGTGTTGAAAAAAATAAAGGAGTAGATGGAAACAAATAGATTGTATATAGATTAACAAAAGGAAAAATGAAAATTTAAAATTTGAATCGTGTATAACACTTTTCTTAAAGTTTTAATTGCCTCCACTATAATCAATAGTTTGCTCTTGGGTTAATAAAAATCTACCTCTATGATACAACAAATGCTCGAAGACTTCCAATAGCAAAAACTAGAAATCTTCCCAAGAACTATGTATATAGAGAGATAGATTTTAATAATGTTGTTGTTATTTGAAATCAACTAGTGAGAATGTCTCCTTTTATAAAGATGGCAGTACAACAGGAACCATTGGAACACACCTCTTGAACCAAAGTTGCAACTTTCTTTATTTTCCCCTTTTTGTTTGAAAAACTTCAATGGTTTTCTATTTGCGCACATACACCGCACAATTGCTTTGTCCACCGCAGGCACCATTAAAGCAAGAATTTTTATTGTGTTTTGTTTTCCTAGCAACTTTAATCTACGAATGGAGGGTTTATTAGCTATCCCCCTTATGTTCCATACAAGAATACTATCCATTTAACACGGGAGAGTTAGGGGCTGAGTGGAAGGCTTATTAGATAACCTTGTTCACATTGGTCTTGGCATGTTGTAAATTCATTTACGTCTACTTTTTTTTTTAGATGTGGACTTACCCACCGGTTGTGGCCTGGAGAGAGCTGGCTGATGAATAGTATTCGTTGCATGTTTTGCATGGGGGAATCACTGTCCGAAAAGTAACATGGTAACTCCTCTAATATTTTTGTGTGAGTGGGATGAAAGAGTCATCCATGGAGAGGTTGTTTGAAATTTGAATAGGAGAGATTGCTGGATGGATTGTTACAGCCTTTGAATGAGTCAACTCTTGTGCAACCGAATTTGTTGGCGGTTTCCCCAAATTCGAGTTCAACCTTCTTTCTGAGGGATTAAAATTTTGAAACTCCACAATTGTAGGGTTTGCTGTTGATGTGTTTGGCAGCTTGGGAGATGGTTGAGCTTCCACTTCTTCCACTGGCACGTCAACTACTGGTGGCTGCAATGGCATCTCCAAATTTTTGTCATGAAGCAAAGTGTCTTCTGGTGGTTTTCCTTTATCAACTCCTGAGGTGCTCGCTTCATTTTTCTTGATTGGCTTCCATTACAACTTGCTTTTTTCCTTGGTTGTTGCGGTTTGGAAGGTGCTAAGGAGTCAACTTGCTTCTTGGAGCACTTAGAGGCGTTTGCAAAGCAATCATCGAAGCTGTGCCAAGTTTGTTGCATTTTGTACAGTAGCTTGGAAGTCTCTTCATAGCCAATTTTCTGCCATTTACTATTGTCTCCTAACCCTAGCCAAATCCTTGTGGGGAGAGTAGCCAAAATATCCACTACCACACATACCTTAGCCATATTGGGACGGGTAAAATGCTCAGTAGCCATGTCTAATTTGAGGGGAGTGCCAAATGCTTGGGCAAGGCTAAAAATTGAATGCTTATTGAAGAAAACGGTAGGTAATCCCTCTAGGGTAATCCAGAGAGGCACAATTGAAGGCTCAATGTCTGGGGTATAAAGTGGATACCATTTGAGGACACGCATGTAGAAACCATTGATAAACCAAGTATTTTTGAGCCAGCAACGAAGATAATCCTTCTCCAAAGAAAAGATGTGTATGAGAACATGCCTATGATCAAGGAAGCTAACTGTGAAGTTGCCTTTAAAACCAATGGTATGGAAACTCTTCCTTACTATCTCCATGTTTGATGTGCCTCTGGGGAAATTACCTACTAGCGTTAAGCAAAACGGTTCATCCGACTTTTTGTACTTCTTCTTCAGAAAAAAAGATGGCCGGTTCTCCCTTGTAAGATTGTAACTTCTTCAAGGGATGATCCGGCTGTGGAGTTTGTGTTTGCTGTGGTTTTTTACCAAGGAGAACTTGCGCAAAATATCTTATTTGGCAGAAGGGCCTCTTGCTCGGCCATGTCGAGGGTTCGGCCAAGAGTAGAGTTTTTTTTTTAGAGTGCGAAAATGTAGAAAGAAGGAGGAGAAAATCAGTCAATTATAGGACTTCATGAACTAATATTAAATATTAAACTTCCTATTACACTTGCATATTCTAATTGAGCAATGGGTTTGCCAGTATTTTTACTTAATTTAAAGTTAGGATCAAAAGGGGTACTTACTTCTTTCACACTTAAATGTTGATACTTAATTAAGATTTTCTCAACATAATGTGTTTGATATAAAGCGTAGCCCTCACTATGCCTCTTAACTTTAATTCCTATGATAGTATCTACTTCACCAAGATCCTTCATTTTGAATGCAGAAGAAAAATAGATAATTCTTAGTTTCAAGTATACCCTTGTAAGTAGTACTAACAATTAGCATGTCATCTACATATAGATAAATAATCACACCATACTCTTCAATGAAATTTAGAATAAATGCACTTATCAGCACTATTATATCTAAATCCATTTGAGAGTAAAACTGACTCAATTTTTTCGTGCCATTGTTTGGGTACTTTTTTTAAACTGTATAATAATTTAACTACTTTACAAACTTTATTTTTATTTCTCGGTAATACAAAACCTTCTGGTTGTTCCATAAACACATCTTCATCTAAGTCACCATTTAAAAAAACTATTTTAACATCCATTTTACGTACATATAAGTTATAAATAGAAGCTAATGACAATAGCATTCTAATGGATGTAATTCTTGCCACAAGTGTATAAGTGTGAAAATAATCAATTCCTTCTTTTTGTCTAAAACTTTTGACTACAAGTCTTAAATTTTATAAGTTAATATGGATTGTCAGTAGTACATTTCCTGCCTAAATACCCATTTGCAACCAATAGGTTTAGAACTAGGAGATAAATTCACAAGAGCCCAAATGTTATTGATAATATTGAGTCCATCTCATCATTTACAGCCTCTCTCCAAAATGTTGCATCTCTTGATGCCATAACTTCATTAAAAGATTTAGGATCATCTTCTATATTGAATAAGATTGGTGTCTTATCAAGCAAGGAATCTCTATTGCCTTCAACTAGGAAAACAATAGCTTGTGAAAATATGAAATTAGAAAATAAATGTTTTCCATTTCTTTGTCTTTGACTTCTTCTAATTTCAATAAGAATATCAATTCTTTTCTTTATTGTCATTAGAAGGATCAACATTTGGAGCACGCTCTTGTACTTTAATTGGATCCAAATCCATAGTTGAATTTTTAAGAAATTTATTCTCAAAAAATTCAACATCCTTTGATTCAACAATAACATTAGAATAAATATCAAGTAGCCAACAAGCTTTTCAGTTTTCAGCATACCCAAGACAAACATACTTTTAAGTGTTCTAGATCTCAACTTTATCCTTTTATTATCCGGGGCTCTATAATAAGCTATACACTCCCAAAACTTTGAGATAGGTTAAGTTTGGTTTTCTCCCCTTCCATATTTCATATGATGAAACTTTAATCTTGAGGGACGGAATTTGATTATGTCCATGACAAACAGCCAATAGAGCTTCCCCATAAATTCTTTGGCATACTAGAACTTAATATCATGGAATTAACCATATCTACCAAAGTTCTATTTTTCTTTTCAGCAAAACCATTTTGATGTGGAGTATACGGTACACTTGTTTGGTGTATAATACCATTTTGTTCTCAAAATACTAAGAATTCAGTAGAAAATATTCACACCTCTATCACTTCTCAATAATTTGATTTTCTTGTCCAATTGATTTTTAACAAGAGATTTATAAGATTTGAACAAATCAAATGGTTCATCTTTTTCTTTCATCAAATAAACGTGCACATATCTAGAGCAATCATTAATCATTCCTGAATGCTAAAAGTAATGAAGTATCTATTACCACCTATTGTTAAAAAATCATTTAATTTACAAATATTTGAATGCACAAGTTCTAATAGTTGAGTATTTCTTTCTACTTTGGGAAAAGACAATTTAGTGATTTTTGCTTGAATGCATGTTTACATTTCTTCTCAAAGTTGTCTTTAAATGAGATTAATCTATGTTTAGATATAAATGTAGTACTTTATGATTAACATGTCCTAATCTACCATGCCACACAAAAAAATAAGAAGAATCAACAATATAAACAAAAACATTGTCTTTATTAGTATTTAACTTGAATCTGCCATCACAAGAGTAACCTTTTCCTACAAGTATATCATTCTTGGACAAGATAACCTTATTAGACTCTAGTACAACTTTCAACCCTTTTTATTCAATACATCGGCTGATACTAGATTTTTTCTTAATCTCTAGAACATGAAGTACATTTATCAATACAAGCCTTTTGCTAGTAGTGAATTTCACTTCCACACTTCCATCAATTCGCCATGAACTTTGGTTGAAGTATGATTATCTATGAGCACTTCATGACCATCAAGAACATGAAGTGTGTACTGGGCTCTTCATTGGGTCCACCCCCAAACATATAATGACTTTGTTATATTTGGATGAGATCTGGCTTGATTTCAAAGTTATTTGCCTGAATAAGAATCCTTGTAATACTAGAGTTAGCTCCATTAACTGTTGGCAAGTATGATCCCTTAGTGGCCTTTCATTTCCATTTCCAATTCCAACATTACCATTGCCACCGAGTCCATTGAATCCAATACTTTCTTTTCTATGTTCTTCATTCTCAGCTCTTCTATTTGCATAATTTGACATTGTTAGTTCACCTTGCTCTTGTTGTAGCCGTTTCTCCCTTTGAATTCTTCTCAAGGTTTTCTCAATCTCCAAATCAAGAGGTAACAAATTTTCCTCTTTATCAATCATGCGCTATCAAAACAACAACAAAAAAAATATCAAATGTACCAATTATAGATAATAGATTTGGGAACACAAAAGTAGAACCTCTAGTCGTAAACACGAAAAACTATTAAAAACAAATAACAAATAACTAAAAACAACGTGTATAGGAACAATTATAAAGCACCAAATATGCATATGTAGTTCAAATCCCCAGCAACAGCAACAAAACTATTTGAGGCATATCGCTAAATATAATCGCCAAGTCAAAATTTACCTTTTATCGCGAAGTCAAAATTTATTTTTCTCCAACTTCACTACCTACTTTTGTACGTATACGCACGGTAGTAGTTAGGGTGAGAGGATTATTGCCTCACTAATTTGGTTGCAATTACTAGACTTAGGAATACGTTGCTATTTAGACAGAAAATAGGAATGAATTTGAGATTTTTCTAAAATAAAGCAAGAAAGTAATGCAATTAAAGCAAAACTTATCTAATAATGAACAAGTAAAGCAACAATTAAGATTTCCAAATAAAGAGAAGGGATTGGACTTAGGAAATGTTCCTTTTGAAGTTAGGTCAACTCTTGGCTACAATGGATTGATGGGGGTCAAATTAAGGATTCACCCCTAATGGTAAATCAACTCCTTAGTCTTCACTCCTAATGGTAAATCACCTCCTTGGACGGGAAAATGATTTCAAGCACACAAATTAACTCATGAAGTTTTCTAACCAACTAGGAAGACAATATCTTCGCCAGACTAGTCTCTTACCTAATCTGGATTTTCATTGATCTAAATCTAGAATGCAACTTCTGTATTTTAACCTAGATTCACAAGTAGATTCAAAAAGTTGGCCACCTTCCCGAACCCTAACAACAAAACTTCAATATATACTCAATTTTCTCACCACTTCACACATTATCCATGCAAGTTAACCATCACCACATGAGGATTCGCATCTCCTTATCCATTCCAAAGTAATTGGAAGAGCTATAGACAAGAAATCAAAGAAAGAAAATACTTAAATTAAAAAGAAAAGCAAGAGTATAGATGTTTCTCTCTCTAACTAAAAATAAAAACTCTTTATCTAAAAGTTACTTACTAGCTAATCTACCTAATGCTAACTAATTACTCTTGGCTTACTATTCTAGGCTAAAATATGCAAAATTTTCTGCACAAGTTAGCCAAAATTAGCTCAAATTACATATCAAAGCAATACTCGAACCACGTTCTGAAAATCACATAGTCTAAAACTCAGACCATGGATCGAGATCATGAATGTCACGTGAATTTAGTTTTTCGGACCTTAATATAGAAAATTGCTCCTTTAAAGACCATGGTTTGGCTTCTTGTTTTGGACTCTTCATGTAATACCTGAACTTTTTCATTCATTCTATGTCCATGTATATTCATTCTTATCTTTTAAAGTATCTGCTAGTATAACTCCTTAATGTTTAAAGACATTTTTACTCTTTCTAGACATTTTTCAAAGTCGACAGCCGCTAGTGTAATTAGGTAAAACATGAGGGATCAAAGTATAATTTTAAAAAATTTGGCATGGCTTCGTTAAGAAGCCACCTCCATACTATTTTGCAGCCATAGATTTCCTTTCACACTTAGCCAAAAATCCCTCAAAACCTCCAAGAATTCTTTTAAACCCTTTTATTCAATCTGGATCTCTAGCTCAAAAACTTGGTTAACCAAGCTGAAATTGAGGTATAAGAGTGTTCCTAATATTATTTTCCAGCTATCTAGGTAAATTTTAATTGAAATCAATGCATGGTTTTGGTAGTAAAATTTTCTAACTTTTCCTTAAATCGTAGTTTCTTCAATCTTGTTGTTTATGGACTTTTCTTGTCACCAAATGTGTTCTTGAACTACGTAGTCTTGAATTATGGTTCTAACCACTTCAAAACATTTGAAATGAGAGATTTGAATGAGGGTTTCAAGAATTGTTTTATGATTGTAAGTGCTTAAATCTTGTTGTTATTGATTCTTCAAGTGTACTAGTAGATAATAAATCTACATCATATTATAATTTTAGGGAAAAAAAATGTAATTTTAACCCTTAAAATTTGTGTCATAGTTCATCTTGGTCCCCAAACAACATTTCAGGCAAAACACATTTAGTTCTCAAACTTTATAATTTCAACCAATTTGGGACAAATTTGAAAATTCCGTCAATTATAAATGGAAACTATCACATGCAAAGCATATGACCATTAAATCTCAAGTTCCAAACGTAGGAAAATACAATTTCATCCCTCTAACTTCAGGTCATGGTCAATTTTGGTTCCCAAAATTTCAAATAAAATGCATTTAGATTTCAAATTTTTTAATTTCTACCAACTTATGATATTTGAAAATTTTGTCAATCATAGATTGAAAATGTCATATGCATTGCACGTGACTATTAAATCTATCCTGAAATATAATACTTCCTAATCAATTTCAACCCATTTAACCATATTTTCACTTTTTTTTTCTGACTATCAACTTCTAACCATTCACCATTTTTATCTATATTAAAGCACTTTCATGTATATGACTGTTAAATCTAACCTTAATTATAACACCTTCCAGCCAATTTTAACCGATTTATTTTTGTATTGAAAAGTGATATTGGTTATATCCTAAGAAAGAATAATAATAACATAATAATAATTCACTAGTAAATTACAAGAATAATTTAATTCAAGATTAATTTTTGACGTATAATAAATCAATAATAATTGACTTTTTATAGTATAATAAAACTCATTTATTGAAGTTAATCTTTGGAATATTTGCTGAATTTGGTGTAATAAATGAAAACTCAATATTTAGTTGTAAATGTTGAACAAGATTAAATAGTTATATATTAGTTCAAAGTTGTACTACATGTACTCATAAACAATCTGTTTTATAATATTTTTAAATAACCGATAGAAAAATATTAATATTTTAAATATTTTAAAATATTAATTACTGATAGATTTTTTTGTCAGAACTATTATTCATAGTAATGGAATTGGATGCTCAATTTAACAAAAAAAAAAGAAAAAAAAACTTGTCTCTAATTTAAGATTTCTTTAATGTTTTAGAACCAAATTTAGTAACCAATTTGCCAACAGAAAAATTTGTCGGTAAAATAATCAGTTTCCGTCGGTAAAGCCAATGCTATATTTTACCAACGAGGCATTTCTGATGGATGGATTCCGTCGGCAAATTCGTCGTTAAATAGTTTAGCGGCGAATTTTTACTAAAAATTCGTTACGAAATTGGTTGGAATCAATTGGGAAGTGTTATATCCCAAGATAGATTTAACAGTCATGTGCAATGCACGTGACTTTTTCAGTCTGTAATTGACAAAATTTTCAAATTTTTCCTACGTTGGTAGAAATTAAAAAGTTTGAGAACTAAATGCGTTTTGTTTGAAATTTTGGGGACCAAATAGACCATTACCTAAACTTTAGGGCTAAAGTTACATTTTTTTCACGTTTAAAACTTGAGATTGAATATCATATGCATGTGACTTTTTCCGTTTCTAAATAACGGAATTTTCATATTTGTTCTAAATTGATAAAAATTAAAAAGTTTGAGAACTAAATGTGTTTTGCATGTAACCTTAAGGATTAAGATGGAGTACGACCCAAACTTTGAGAAGGTTAAAATATTTTTGCCTATAGCTTTATAAACTTAAGCTCCTAACTAGTCAAAAAAGTATGAAGAAAGCAAATCTAAAGAAGAAAAATACATATTTCAAGTGCTAAGTTTGCAGAAAAAAATAAAAAGAACAAAAGAGCAAACAACAATGAAAATTATTACTACTAAGTTGGAATAGTTCTATTTATGGACATAAAGAAACAGCAAAGGTTAGTTACAACTCGCGAACAAATCTGGATATAGCTTGGTCAAAAGCTTCAATTTAAGTTCGAGTCACTTGATGAGCTGATCTTGAGTATGTCTGCTCGAGTGCTCTTTGAGTTATTTGAGCTTATATACATATATTATTTTATAAAATTACAAAATTATCCCATTTTAAAAAAATTTACATCTTTCGTGTTTTAAAAAATTTGATTTGCTCGTATTTGAACTCAATTTACTTATTTTCAAACTAGTTCGTGTCGAGCTCGAGCTTTCATAAATATATGACGAGTCAAGTCAAGCTTGTGCTTCGTTTTCTATATAAAGTAGTGCACTAATGCACAATGGGTTACATATCTTAGCGCTATCAAGTAAAATCACCTATGTATAAATTTAAACTATGGCATGTATCACAAACTAAAAGGTTCTAATAGATCTGCCTAACCAGAAATGAACTTGCCATTGAAAAAGTGCATCAAGACGAGTGTCCCTTGAACAATAACAAACTGTCCCTTACCATTTTTAAAAGATCTTTGTCAGTGACACATCTAACCATCCTACCATCCATTAATTTAGAGATATCCATGAACTTTTATCTACAAGGGAACTACAATAATGAAAATTACAAGGGAACTGCAATAAACAAAATCATATATTCAAAAGATCAAATGCTTTTCTTTCAGCAAAAAATATTTACTACAAACCTTATACTCTTAAGATAAAAACAATGTCTGTCAATGTTCAAAACTATAGTCTTCTTCTTTAAGCTTTAGCAAATTTCCTTTTCTTCAAATGATTTAATTCACTTAATATGATGAATCCAAGTGTAGAACTTTTGAGTGTTTTTCGGATAAATTCAATAACATGAGAGATACAGTAAAGTCCACTTTAAGCAATTCCTTATGTTGATATTCACTCTAAATTCAAAGACTTTAATTAACCATAAAATCATATGTAATCAAATAAAACTTTGATAGTACAAGTCTCCCGATATTGTAGTAACCAATAGAATTATTGTATGAATTATGCTTATATCTATGAAAAAATCCTAAATAATTCAAACGCACTTTAGAAATCTTGTTCATCTTCATAAGACCTTTCTTTCTTACACAACAAAGCTTACAATTGAATATGCACGTTTAGTTTAACACTACATCTGAACTTTGTTAAACTCATAAATCCAGCAGCTTACTATCAATTCGAACCGGACGTAGGCGCTCTTCTTCTATTATTTCATTTTTAGTGCATGTGTCGACTACATGACATGAAGTCATTAGAATCTTTTCAAGACCCCTAAGCAACTTAACATTCGCATGTCCCAAATATCGTAAAGGTTGTTAATTGGAAATTTTATCTGTACATTGAGTCTAAATAAAGATATTATTCAATTCATTTAAATTTGAATCATAGTTAGATATAAGACTCTTTACAGAATGAATTGCATACAAAATTTTAGCTTTCAATGCCTCAAAGTCAATAGGAGACAAATATCCAATTCTTCAATGAATTCCATCGATGAATGGCCATTAAAGCTGTAAACCCTATACTTCAAAAGACAAGTTAAAGAACTAAGGGATTATGGAATGTTAAAAAAAGAAATATAAAATAATATTTAGTTGCAATATTTTCCAAGAGACTCGACAATGATATTAGGCTTGAATACTCGTAAATTGCTCGAGATCTATGTATACGTACACTTTTATATCCTTAGTTTATTATATATTTTTCAAGTATATGCACTTTTTTTATATTTATTACTGACAATGTCTATTTTGTTCTTCATTTAAAACATGTATATAACTCGAGCTCGAGTGAGCTAGAGAATTAATGAGCTCAAGATCGAGATCAACTTTTAGGAGCTAGATGACCTCGAGCTCGTTTAGAGGGGTGATTCAGCTTGACACGACTCTTTTGCACTTCTAGTTAAGCGCCTATAAAAATTACTCCAGTGAGAACATTGCATTTTGTAATAAAGCAAAACCAATAAATTAAGGATAAGTAACATGCTTTGCTTCACTTCAAAAATTTTCTTAAGTTGGTCTAGTAATATAAAAGTTCCTCATTTACATCATTAATTTTTATAGACGATCCAAAGTCACTTTCCGAAGTAGTCCTATAAATAAACCAGAAAAATATGAGAAATAGGAGGCTAGAGATAGTTTGGAGATAAGAAATAAAATAGGAAATCAACAAAAATACTAACAGTATCAAACGAAACATATTTTCTTCCATATATACAAAATTCATTCTTAACCAACTTGGCCCTGGATTTCCGGTATGGCAGCAGTAAAGAGACTCAAAATTTCTTATGGCACTTATGATATTCAATTGACCAAACAATTCCGCTTTGGGCTCATGATACGTGTTACTTACCAATAAGATAAAATATATTTCCATCTTGAACAATTGACAATCAAACAATTGTAATGAATAGAAAGAGTTGTTAGACTAGAAGAAACTACAATTTTTTTTTATCTAAAAAACAATAAAAATAGAAATCCAATGAATTTAAAATTATAATGAATAAAAGCAAGATAATCATTGTTCTGGAATATACAACCAGATGGTAGGTTAATTTGTGGATAATTAAACTAAATTATGCTAATTTAGGGTTAAATTGAAAGAAATTAGTTAATTTAGGGTTACTTTAGGTTAATTTTGTTAACCAGGTTAGGACAGGTTTAATACAAATAAAGTAAGAAATTTTCTGGTTATCAAAGTAAATGAGGTTAGTTTTGGGTTAATTAAATCCAATTAGGTTAATTTAGGGTTAATTTAACAAATTAGGGTAATTTAAGATTCATTTTTTTTGGGTTAAATTTTATACATTAATTTAACCTAATATCTAAGTAGTATAAGGAAATATGACTTAAGTTTAAGGCCAATTAAGGTTTTTATTCATAATTAATAAATTTTTAAGTATTTTTAAGCAGTATAAGGAAATATGGCTAACTTTAAGGACAATTAGGGTTTTTCTCAGTATTATTACACTTTTTAGTGAAATTTAGTTTAATTTTAGTGTAAGTTTGTGTTATTTTATATACTTTTATTGTAGTGTAGTGTATTTTGTGTAATTCTATTGTACTTCAATAAAATATGAGATTCAAATAAGACACTATAGACAATCAGATGTGTCTACATGGGATTGGAGGATAGAGGATTTTAACAATATTGTTGCTAGATTTTGATTTGAGTGTAGACTTGTCTTTTAATTCCGCAAAATTTAATAGTTTGTCTTATGCATGTATTATCTTGCTTGTCTTCTTAAGACCTTTTTTTCTTACATAACATAACATAGGATTGAATATGCTTATTTAGATTAACACCATTATATACATCTATGTTTTACTAGACGTGAAGCCATCAGAATCTCTTCAAGGCCCCTAAACAACATAATATGTCTCAAAAGTTGTAAAGGTTGTTAGTTGGCCATTTAATTAGTACATTGAATCTAAATAAAAAAATCATTTCGTTCTGTTTAATTTGAATCACAGTTAGGTATAAATACATATTTTACTGAATGAACTACAAACAAATAGTCAGCTTTCAATCCTCAAAGTTAGTAGGAGACGTCCCATTCTTCATCGAATTCCACTGATTAATGGCCAATATAGTTGTAAACCGAGTAAGTGAAGAGACAAATTAAAGAATTAAAGGACATTATAGAATCTTGAAATGCAAGAAACATAAAAATAGCAATTGTAATATTTTCCCAAAAGACGCGTGTGTAATGCTCGAACGCTCGGGAGGTGCTCGAGGTTCATGTATAAACAGTTTTATATCCCTCATTTGTTATATACTTCTAATGTATATAGTATATATTAGTATTAAATATGATCTATTATATCCCTCATTAAAATATATACTTAAGTCGAGTTGGATTAGGCCAAAATTAATGAACTTGAGCTCGAGCTCAACTTATAGAGTTAGATGACCCTGAGCCCGAGTAATGTATACTCAAGCCGAACTCGATTAGAGTGGTGCTCGAGCTACCCACAACTCATTTTCACTTTTAGTTGAGCCCTATAAAAAATACACCACCGAGGCATTGCAATTTGCAATACAGCTAAAGTAATAAATAAAGGATGAGTAACATTCTTTGCTTCAATTCTTCAATTTTTTTTTTTTTTAAATTTTTATAAGTTGGTTTGGTAATATAAAATTCCTAATTTAAATCATCAATTTTTAGAGATGGTCCAAAACTAATCTTTTAGTCTAGGCTTATAAATAAATCAAAAGAATATGAGAAATATGGGTTTGAATAGTTTTGCAAAAAAGAAATAAAATAGCAAATCAAGAAAAATACTTAAAATATCCAATGAAACATATTTCCCTACATATCCTACAATTTCATTTTTAATCGACTTGGCCATGGATTTCTAATATGGTAGAGATAAAAAGACTCAAATTTCTTATTGTAGTTTGTAGTGACACCAAAAGCGATGTCGTGACATCGATTTCGAGCAAAATCATAATTAAGCCAATTTCTTCTTCTTCCATTTTTTTCTCAAATCCTAACCCTAACTGTACAACCTTCTTCCCCAACATCTAAACTTTCTTAAATTCTTCCATTAGTTCTCTCTCCAACAATCTGTATTCATCTCCCCAATATATTTTCTTCATCAATTACTCACAATTTTTGACTTTTTTTAGGGATTGGACATGAAGTTCAACCGGAGAAATTTCATCAACAATTTAAGGATTTGTCTTCACAATACGGGTAATAACTTCCAATTTTTGTGTTCTTGGGCTCGTGAGAATTCAATTTGCTAAAATTTGGTTTAATTATTGGTGATTATTTAAATTTGATATTGGGAATTTTGACCATTTTTGAGAAATTTGTGGAAGTATATCTTAATTTGGTGCAAATTTTTATGGGAATTTCTTGTTAATCTGATTGTGAATTATTTGGGATAAATTGTATTGGAAAATTTTGTGATAATTGTTTGAGATTTTATTTTGTTGGGACTGTTTAATTGATTAAGTATTGACTAATTGTTGGTAGTTATTTGATTATTTTTGATTTAATAAAAATATCGAGGCGATTCTATGGAAGTGCCAAGAGGAGTGTTAGAATGAGAGGTAGGGGAAGAGGTGATGGTTTAAGAAAAAGAAGAGCAGGTAAGGGGACTAGTAGTGAAGGGGGAATTGGTGAGCCGAGTGGGGTTAGTAAAATGATTATAGAGCCTCAATTTTCTAGTGATCGAGTTCAAGTGTTATTTAATAATAATGAAAAATATGAGATTATAAGGGAGCGTGAATTTGATTTGTCTATGCATTGAGGGGTTTACAAAGAGGCAAGAAAAGAGATTGATGATGAAATTAGAGCAAGGCATTGGGAGGGGTTTGATAGAGTAGTGTGACGAGCACGGTTATACATAGTTGGTCAAGGAATTTCATTGTAACTTATGTAATGGTAAGGTGAGAGTTCGTGGAGTTTTAGTTGACTTTAGTGTCGATGTGATAAATGCTCATTTCAATATAGCTACTGTCCCTTCTGATGAATATTATGAGTTGTTGTATAACAAGAACAAGGACATAGATGAAACCAAAAGGATGATCTGCGATGTGGATATTGCTTGGGTAATGAATGCGACAAAAAAGTTGAATTGAAATTTCCTCGCCGTGATTTATCTCTTGCATCAACACTATGGTTTTATTTCATAAGTTGTCGTATTTTGAAGATTTAATTCTTTAAGATACATTCAAAAGGATAAAGTGCTTTTGGTTTATGCTATCATGATAGGGATGCTAGTGAACATTTGTGGTTTGATTAGACAGGGATTTCTTGATAGTGGGAGGGTAGGCAGACCAATCTTTTATGCTCCTACTATAATTACTCATTTATATATCACTACAGGGTGTCCATTATTCTATTGATGAACCCATGACTCACCAGAGAGGTAGATTTAATACAAAAAAAACTCGCAACAAATTAAAAACAAGATCTAAAGAAAATTAAAAGAGAACATGTATTAAACTAAAACTTGAATGTCAACTAATCTAATTTTCTCTAATCTAAAACTACACACTATACTACCTACTATGTGTACTTTTTTTTAAAACTATTTCCTAATATATATGTTAAGTGCTTTACAAGGCAAGAAATAAAATTCTAGGTCAAAAATTACAAAATTGCCATTGAGCATTAGCCAAATACGCCTCAATGTCGCGACATGGATTTTGATGTCGCGATATCGAGCTAAAAATTAACAAATGAAATTCAGCCTCGATGTTGCGACATCAAAATCCATGTTATGACATCAAGCATATTTCAGGTCAAGTTTTCAAGTTTTCAATTCTTCATTAACTCAACTTTGGCCCCCAAACTTTTATAATCTTGACTTCCATCTTTTCGATTCCTAACCTGCAAATTACACTTAACTAAATAAGTAACCAAATTAACTAAAATTGATTAAAATTCAGATATTTACAAGAAGTGCAAATACAACTACGAAATGTAACTAATTAATCTAAAATAACTTAATTCAATACTAAAAATCGAGATTAAACTATCAAAATCCTGTAATTTAAAGGTAAAATAACTTTAGTTTACTAGAGTTATCACAGTCGCTATATTCAATTTACCAAACAAAATTTGCGTTGGGCTAATAATGACATATTTCTTACCAATAAAGACAAATAAACATCTATCTTTAAGAATTTGATATTCAAACAACTGTAATAATAACAAAGAGTTGTTTGACTATATATAAGAAACTACAAATTTTTGAACTAAAAATATAAAAATAAAATTCAAAGAATTTTAAAAATAAAAAGTAAAAGCAAGATAATTATTTCATCTAAAGTTAACAACTAGATGGTCTCTAAGAGTACCCTATCTAAATTATGTATGAATCCTTTATACTTAAACTCAGTCTACAGGTTGAAGTCGATGTTGCGACACCAAGAATTTTGTGTCGCGACATCAAAACAGAGCAAATACTCCATATTTATCCAAATTTTCTACTTCTTTCCCACTTCAATCCATACCTTCGCACCACCTACAAACATGAACAACATAAGTATAAGTGAACCATTTGACTTCAATTTCTTAGCGAAATTTATTAAAAACATAAGGAAAAACTTAACCTAAATTCAACCAAAATTAACCTAATCAAGCCAAATCAAATCTTAACAAGAAATGAAGTTAAAACTAATCCAAAAACATAAAATTAAAGATAGGGTTGCCTCCCACTAAGCCTTTGTTTATAGTCATTAGCAGGATTATGGCATGAATTGATCAAGTGGTGGATAAATGGACAGTTTCCTATCCTTCTCAATCACTCCTCCATGATATATTTTTAGTCGATGTCCATTAGCCTTAAAATGTTCACCTTGGCCTTTTAGCTCTAACACTCTATGATGATACACCTTTCACTACTTCAAATGGACCTTCCACCTTGATTTGAGCTTTTCAGGAAATAGCTTAAAACTTGAATTATAAAGTAACATCAAATCCCCAAACTTGAACTCTTTCTTCACAATATGTTGATCATGCCAAGTTCTTGCTTTTTCTTTGTAAATCATAGCATTCTCAAATGCCTCTCTTCTAAATGCATCAAGCTCATTTAGATCAAACATCCTTTTCTTGATAGCCCATTATGCCTTATGCTCAAGTTCCACTAGGAGATGACACGATTTCCCATAAACCATCTGATAAGGAGACATTCCAATGGGAGTCTTGAGTGTCGTTCTATAAGTTCAAGGTGCATCATCTAATTTCCTTGCTCAAACATTCTGAGAACTATTGATAATTTTCTCCAAGACTCTTTTAAGCTCTCTATTGGTCATCTCTACTTGCACCGATGTTTGAGGATGATATGCCAAGGCCACTTTATGCTTTACTCCATATTTGGCCATCAATCCTTCAAATTAAGTCATTCCTAAAATGTGTTCCTCCATCACTTATAATGGCCCTTGAAATTCCAAACTAGGGGAAAATTTCTTCCTAAAAAATCTTGTCACCACTGTGGCATCATTTGTTGGGGAAGCAATTGTCTCAACCCATTTAGAGACATAATCCACAGCCACCAAAATGTATTTATTAGCATAAAAAGTAGGAAAAGGACCCATGAAGTCTATCCCTCAACAATCGAACACCTCAAGTTCCACAATTTCATGAAGTGGCATCTCTTGTCTTCTTGAAATATTACCAACCCTTTGACATTCATCACATTGTAGCACAAACTTTCTTGAATCCTTGAAGGTGTTAGGCCAATAAAATCCGCTTTACAACACCTTGGGAATGGTTCGTTAAGCCCCATAATGTCCTTTAACGATAGAAGAGTGACAATATCTTATAATATCATGTATAAATTTTTTCTTCCGAAATACATCTTCGAAATATTTGATAACTATATCTCCTAAAGAGATAGGGCTCATTCCAGAAGTAGTGTTTGATTTCGGAAAAGAATTTCCTCTTTTGGTTGATTTCTAAGGATTTCGGTACCACCCTTGCATCAAATATTCACTATATCTGCATACCATGGGTGCAAATCCTTGAAATCCTACTACTTTTCACTTGAGACTCTTCTTGGATTTGACATTCCTCTTGCACCTTGAACCCAAAGTTCGCTACTATTGAAAGGTGGTCGGCAATAGTATTTTCATTCCTTTTTTTATCTACCACCTCCTAATCAAACATTTTCAATAACAAAATCTAACGACTAAGTTTTGGTTTGGCATCATTTTAAGAAAAGAAGTACTTGAGTGCCGAATGGTTGGTATGCTCAATTACCTTATTGCCTATAAGATAAGATCTAAATTTGTCAAAGCAAGCACAGTGGCAAGCAACTCTTTCTCCATGGTAGAGTAGCTCAATTGAGAATCATTTAGACCGCGACTTGCATAATACACCATACGTAAGACTTGTTTATCTTTTGACAGAAAATTAGCTCCTAATGCATAATAACTTGCACCTCACATTAATTTAAAAGGCAATTCCCAATTTGGTGCTACTATGAACAGAGTGGTGACCTAAGCATTTTTCAAGATATTGAAAGCATGTAAGTAATCATCATCAAGCACAAATGGAGCATCTTTTTGTAAAAGAGCACAAAGAGGTTTAGCAATACTAGAGAAATTTCTAATGAATCCCTGATAAAACCCAGCATGTCCTAAGAAACTCCTGACACCTCTCACATTACAAAGAGATGCTAATTTCTCTATTGCTTCCACTTTTGCCTTGTCTACTTCTATCCTTACAAGAAATTTTGTGCCCTAAAATGATTCCTTCTCTTACCATAAAATGGCATTTTTCTCAATTCAACACAAGATTTGTTTCTTCACACCTTTTAAGATTAAGCAACAAGTTGTGCAAGCATGCATCAAATGAATCACCAAAAATACTAAAATCATCCATGAAAATTTCTATAAACTTCTCAATCTTATCATGAGAAGTATGCAAGCATATACCTCTGAAACGTGTTTGGGGCATTACATAACCTAGAAGGCATATGCTGGTAGGCAAATGTTCTATATGGATAAATAAAAGTGGTGTTTTCTTGGTCCTCCAGGGCTAATAACAATTTGAAAATAACCCGAGTATAAACAATAAAACATGCCCCGAAAGGTGTTCGAACATTTGATCAATAAAAGAGATCGAAAAATGATATTTTCTTGTGGCCTCATTTAGTTTTCGAAAATCAATGCAAATTGGCTACCTGGTTATAAATCTAGAAGGTATCAATTCATTTCTTTCATTAGAACTAACCATCATTACCCTTTTTATTAGAACCACTTCAGTCGGACTAACCCAATTAATATTGCTCATAGGATAAATAATTCCGACAACAAGCAATTTTGAAACTTCTTTGAAAATAGGATTCAAATGCCTTTGAGATTGCCTACATGTTTTGAAATCATTATTCAAAATAATTTTATGCATGCAAATTGTTAGGCTTTATTCCCTTTATGTCATTAATGCCCCAAGCAAATGCCGTTCGATGTTTCTTTAAAACCGCAAGAAACTTACACAACTCATTTTAGAAAGCGAAGAACTCACAATGAATGGATAAGTATTATTATCACACAAAAAAGCATAGCGAAGGTGAGACGAAAGAGGTTTCAACTCAACCTTGGAAGGTTCATTGATGGGAGACCCCCAATTACCTTTGCTATCCTCGATGATATTCTCCTTTCCAAAAGGTGAAACTTTTTCTCTAACCTCAATTGTAGGTTGTTCATCACCTTTCTCTCAACATTCTTCCTCTTCAATTTGCATTTCCTTCTCTAAATTGGGTTCCATCAAATTGTCCCTACAAAAATTTAAGTTCATTAATCACATCTATTCTTATCACGTCATCATACAAAGAAGGAAATTTAAGTGAATCAAAAAATCAAAAGGAACAATCTCATCATTCACCTGTAATTGAAGCTTTCCTTCTTGCACATCAATCAATGCCCTCTCCAGTAGCTAAAAATGGCCTTCCAAGAATGACTGGCATGTTGGAATCTCCATTCATTTCAAGGATGACAAAATCAGTCGGTAAATAGGCTTTCCTAACTTTAACTATCACATCTTCAACTATCCCAATAGGTTGCATAATGCTCCGATTCGCTAATTGAAGTGTTACATTGGTTGGTTTCAAGCTATCACCAATCAATTTTTTGAACAAAGACAAAGGCATCAAATTTATTGAAACTCCAAGATCACATAAGGCATTCTCCAACCCAATTCCTCCAATTGTGCAAGGAATAGTAAAGGATTCTAGATCCTTCAACTTTGGTGGAAGCCTTTTTTGAATAATTACACTACATTCTTTAGGCAAACACAATATTTCATTCCCCATGAGTTTTCTCTTGCTAGTCAACAATTACTTCATGAACTTAGCATAACTAGGCATGTTTTCCAAAGCCTCAATAAAGGGAATGCTAATTTTTACCTTCTTGAAGATATCTAAGAACTTCTGTAAATTTCTTTGCTGTCTCCTTATCTTTCAATCTTCGAAGAAATGGAATCTGAATAGTCTTGGTAAGCTGTCATGGATGTTCTCTCACCCCATCTTCTCTTTTGTTCTCGGGTTCGTCAAGTACCCCTTCTCTGTATAGATTCCAATAATTCCTTTCTGGCAATTTTCTCATGTTTCTTTGCCTTTTAGCCTCTATTATCCTTTCTTTTTTGAGCAACTCTTTACCACTTCTAAGAGTAATTACTTGCACATGTTCCCTTCCACTTTGATCTCTTGAATGTTGATCCCTTGGATAGGAAATTGTGTCACCAGGAACAGCTCCCACTAGCCTCTCATTTGTTAGTCGAGCTACTTGCTAATTTGGATTGTAGCTTCTTGGTTCCAAGTAATAGCTTCTTGATCCCTTCTAAAATTCTCAAACTTTCTACTCTAATTCTCATTTTCCCTTCTTAATGCTTCTAGTTGCCCATTAGATTATCATCTTGAGCATTATTCCTCTTTCCCAATGATGAAGTCTAAACATGGTGATCATTGTACATTGATTGGGATTGGTTAGGTTGTTAGTAGGAAGGCCTTGGTTGTTGGTTTTGGTATGAGGGATTTGGTTGTGGTTGGTAAGAATTAGCTTGAAAGTTCGTTTGATGGGGAGGTTGGTAAGATCTTACAGATGATGCTTGATTTTGGAAACTTGGTTGTTGAATATTGGGTTGATAAGAGGTATTTAGTTGGTGAGATTGGTTGCTCAAAGAGAAATTAGGGTGATTTCTCAAAAAGGGGTTATAGGTTTTACCATACACATTGGGAGGATTTCTTGAAGAAGAGGGTTGTTTGGAGATATAATTCATTTTCTCATTTGTTCCAATCTAGAAGATGAAGATCTTGATGAAGGAGATCTTGTACTCATCACCAAAGGATTTCTCAAATATTACATCAACAAACGAAGAATAAGAAGAGGTGGAGCTGCAAATTCAAATAATTTCTAAGGAAAGACAAGGCTTGAAATGAAGAAGCAAAATCACAAAAAATATTTTGAATGCGGTCAACTCGGACACTTTGCAAATGAGTGCCCTTCCAAGAAAAAGAAGGAAGGAAGAAAACCTAGATTCAATAACTTTCAAATCACATGGGATGATTGCAACTCCGAATGAGAAGTCGAAGAAGAAATGGAGTCGGCACAAATGGCCTTTATGGCCATTGGAGATGATGAGGTAAATTCTAACTATGACTCTAATGATGAAAATGATGAAAGTGATCTTGAAACTTTCATTTTGAAATTGCATGATAGCTTAAAGGAATCATATGCTAGAAATAAGGAGTTAGTGAATAAATCAAATGCTCTATTGAATGCTAACTCTAAACTTGTGAATGAAAATAATAGGCTATCACAAGAAAATCGTGACTTGAAGAAAAGAATGCATGTGAGATCAAAGGTCAAGGAAGAACAAGCCTCCTTGACGAAAAGATTGGATGATTTGGATGTTCTCTTGACTAGAAAGAAAGAAAATGTTGTTGATTTGAACCTTTCGGGTTCACTCATCTTAAGAGATTTGAAAAGAAATAGAAATGTATTAATCAACAAAAATTTTAACCTGTTATTGTCGATGACTATTCTAGGTACACTTGGGTATTTTTTCTTGTTCACAAAAATGAGGCTTTTGAAAAATTTGTAAAATTGTTTTCCAAAATTCAAAATTTATTGAATTTAAAGATCATTCGTTTAAGAAGTGACAATGGTGCCGAATTTAAATTTGGAGGTTTTCTCGATTTTTGTGATCACAACGGTATTTTTCATGAATTTTCGGTTGTTAGAGTCCCTCAACAAAATGGTGTTGTTGAAAGGAAAAATAGGACTCTTCAAGAAACCGCTAGAACTATGATTAGCGAATGCAACTTACCACAATACTTTTGGGCCGAAGACATTAACACGGCTTGTTATGTCATGAATCGAATTTTATTAAGATCCTTTTTAAACAAAACTCCTTATGAACTCCTTTTTTGTAAAAAAACCGTTGTGAGCTATTTCAAAGTTTTTGGTTGCAAATATTTAAATCTATTTTAAAAATCGAAGAAAACCTTGGAAAATTTGACAAAACATTCCTAGGAATTTTTCTAGGATATTCTTATGACAAGAAAGCATACCGAGTTTACAATAGAAGAACGCTCTTGATTGAAGAATTTGTGCATGTTAAATTTGATGAAGCTAATGATGTTATCTCAAACAATTTGTGCGAAGATGGTATTCTAACGGAGCTCGAAAAGCTCACTATTCATGAAGATCATCAAGAGATCACATTAAGCAATGATGTCAACGACCATCAAATAGATGATGAAAAAGAAAAGAACGAGGATACTTCAAAAGATCTTCCGAAAGCTTGGAGATTCATCTCTAGTCACCCTCAAGATTTAATCATAGGTGATCTATCTGATGGGGTAACTACTCGTTCTCATAAACCTTTGAATAGTAATTGTGCATTACTTTCTCACATTGAACCTAAACATGTAGATGTTGCTTTGAATGATGAATCTTGGGTTATTGCCATGCAAGATGATTCTCTCTTAGTCAATTTGAGAAAAATAACGTATGGACCATCTTCTCATCCCGTAATTGGAAAAAAATGGGTTTTTAGAAACAAATTAAATGACAAAGGCGAAATCATAAGAAACAAAGTTAGACTTGTTGCAATAGGTTATTCTCAAGAAGAAGGTATTGACTTTTATGAAACTTTTGCACCCGTGGCTAGATTAGAATCCATTCGTATGTTTCTCGCATTTGCATGTTTCAATGATTTCAAATTATTTCAAATGGATGTCAAAAGCGCATTTTTAAATAGTTTTATCAATCAAGAAGTTTTGGTTGAACAACCTCCGGGCTTTGAAAATAAAAATCGTCCAAATCATGTTTTCAAACTCTCTAAAGCTTTATATGGTTTGAAACAAGCTCCAAGAGCTTGGTATGAAAGATTAAGTGGTTTCTTGATTGAAAATGGATTTAAAAGAGGTGTAGTTGACACCACTGTTTTTACAAAAATAGATTTAAATGGTCTGTTAATTGTTCAAATTTATGTTGATGATATTATTTTTGGAGCAACTAATGAAAGTTTGTGCAAGGACTTTTCACATTTAATGCAAAAAGAGTTTGAGATGAGTATGATGGGCAAGTTCTAATTTTTCCTCGTACTACAAGTTCACCAAACAAAGGAAGGAATGTTTATTGCTAAAACCACATTGCTAACTCCTGAACTAAACATTCTATACACTCTTGTCACGAATTTGCTGTTGCCAACCGATGGGCATCGCACTGAGCCCGGAAAAATGCAGCTTTACTTATTTTTTTGTGTTTTCAAGGGCATTCCTCTTGACTTTGGGTATCTCTTTTGCTCCCTGTGGGAACTCTTTCTTACTGATACCCGAAGAAACATTCCTTTTGGAAAATTTCTCACCAAAGTTTTTGATTTCCTTGATGTACCTTTCAGCTGCAACAAACAATTTCCCCCTTAATTCAACAAATCTTATATTGAACGAAAAGGCCTCTATTTTTTCAACGATCAATGGTTAACTAAGGCACAACACTTTTGATATTGAACGTTCAAAATCCCAGGCCTCTACCTCTGGTTTGGCAATTCCACATTCTCCTCCTCCTCAAACTCCTCCACCATTCCATGATCCTCATCCATCTTTCTCTGAACCCTCACTTTCTCATATCTGTGGCCTTCTCATTTCCTTGAGCACTCAAGTCAGTTCCTTTCAACGTCGCACTAATCGTAAGTTAAAGTGACTTGAAACTCGTCAGGTGATTCTCCAAGAAGCATTTAGCCTAGGCATGTCTGCTTCGGCTCAGGTTCAATTTGCCAACATTCAATCACAATATCCACTCGACTCCTCTTCCGACAGTGATGACAATGCTGAAGATGGGGATGTTCGTGAGGACGACGAAGAGGACGCAAATAAGCAAGGTGCTGCTATGAAGATGAGGGCGACGATGAGGATGTTGACGACACATTCAATTTCATCATGCATCGCCGTACTGAAAAGATGAAGACAGTGAGGCCACTGATGATGATGCTCCTTCCAACAAATGCCGAAAGATCGAAAAGCGCTCCAAGAAGAAAAATGACTCGAATTAGTTCCTTTAATAATCTGTTTTTAGTTTTTGGCATTTCTCTATGTTTTTCCTTTGCTTAGTTAGAATTGCTCTCAGATTTACCATTTTCTGTATTCCTTTGAACTAGTCCTGTTGAATATTTGGGTTTTCTCCTGTTCAATATTTGGGCTTTATCCTTTTATGAATTTTTGCGCTATTTCTGTTGAATATTTGCACGTTCTCAGGGGGAGCTTTGTTTGATGATGTCAAAAGGGGGAGTAGTCATCTATATTACAAAATGATTGGTCATCACTCATATCTGATTGTTTTTACATAATTATTCCATGAATGTTTGTCATCATCAAAAAGGGGGAGATTGATGTTTTCCAAACCTTATTTTGATGATGACATAAGCACTTAACTCTGTAAACAAGTTTTGCAGGTCTGTTACTTGTTTTGCTGGAGACAGGGTTTTCGGACGCATTGTACTGTCCAAACTATGTCAAGCTTCTTGAAAGCGAACGCATTCCACCGTCCGAACCAACAGGCAGAAAGCAAGGATCTTACTGCTTCTCCAACAGATGCACACAACTGTCCGAAAAAAGTCTCTTTCGGATGAACATGACCGTCCAAAGCTCCATTCGGAAGATGGAATGGATGCATGCACTGACGTCCGAACGAAGTTCTTCACCAACTGCATGGAGATCGGACGCTGTGTCGGACGTATCCTACTTATCTTGGACGTCCGAAACCCCAACGGCTACTTTTTGTGCATTTATTATTTAGCCATTAGGAAGTAGTTGAAACCACCATTTATTGCTCTTATAAATAACTGCTTTGATATTCTGTAAAATCTATCTAATACATTGAATACAAGCCTTAGAAAAGAGCAATTTTAGTACAAATTGGCTATAGTGCTTTATTGTATTAGTGTGCAGTTTAGAGTGCAATTCAATTTTGAGTGGAGTAATAATCTTGTACGAAAGTGTGGTTGTAAGTAAAATTCTTGGCTCAACTAAAAGAGTCCCATTTATCTTCACATTTAGTGTGAGCAAGAATTTCCCTACTTTGTAAAGATTATTGGCTCACCAAGTGTGTGAAGCATTCTAGTGATTTGATACTTCAACCTTGTTAGCTTGGAAGTGTTGGCTGTATAATTTTCTCTCTTTCTTACTTCACTATTTCATTGATTCTATTATATCAATTTTTATTTGAAAAATCTTAATAAGATTAATATTTCTAAAAGTATTTTTTTTAAGAACCTAATTCACCCCCCCCCTCTTAGGTTGCTTTGGGACCAACACATTTTAAAAATACCTAAATCCTACTTCTTACTAGGCAGCATCCCACAAGTATACGGTTGTCAACTAGTAGTAAATGGAAGTAGGGATTGTACCCACAAAGATTGATTGAAATTTTTTGATTATTTGGTTAGATTATTAGTTAAAGGGATTGATTAAAAGAGGATTTAATCAAAACTCGAATTAAAGAAACTAAGAAAGTAATTTAAAGGCTACTAGCAAAGCAATTTAAAAGTTAATATTAACATCTAAAGAAAGCATTTTTAAGAAGTAATTAAGAAAAGAAAATAAAAGGGAAGCATTTTAAGGAAGCAATTAACTAATCTAACTACTAATTATCACTAAGAAAGCACAATTAAAGAAAGCCATTAACTATTCTAAGAAATTATTGAAAAGAAATCATTTTTAGAAAGTAATTAACTAGAATAAACTACAAATTAATGCTAAGAAAACATAATTAAGGAAATATCATTAACTAATCCACCAATTAAACTAAGAAAGCAAGTTAAGGAAGCAATTAAACGAAAGTCCACAAGCTAATCTACCTTAATTAGCTAATCTAAACTATAAATCACCACAAAGAAAGCATTTTTAACGAAAGCCCACAAACTAATCTAACAACTACACTAATAAATCAAGTAAGGAAGCACTTAGATGAAAGCAATTAAACTAATTAACTAAAGGAACTTGAAATTAAAGTTTAACTAAAGGAGTATTAACAGAAATAAAGTACTTACCACTAAAAAGTTTATCAACCTTTAACTAGGAAATTAAGATTCAAGAAAGAGAAATGAGAAACCCTAATCTAATCTAAGAAAACCCTCCCCAATTGGGTAGGAACTATTCTAGCCTACTCTTACTAGGTTTCTAATGAGTCTTTGATAAGATCATAAATGTTGTGTATTTCATGCGTCGTTTACCTCCGTTTTCATTTAATTTGAGCAATAATTGAGTGAATTATGGGCTTAAATGTTTTATTTTAGTTTATGTAGATATTGAATGAAAAAGGAGCCAAAAAGATCAAAAAGTCAAGAAAAATCAAAAGGATGCATAACGTGTATTGGTAGGGAGTGAATTTGGACACTGTTCGGCATTTTGATCATAACTTTCTTATCTAAGCTCCAATTGATGTGATTCAAGATTCTTTGGAAAGCTAAGATGAAGGAGAAGGGATCATTTGAGCAATGAGAGGATCATTGTTTGAGAGGTAACCCGGCAACTCCTCCATGATTTTCTCATGTGTAAGGAAACAGGTCATCCTTGGCTGTTAGATATAAATTTAGAACATTCAAAGAAGATGGAGATATTGTTAGCTGTTAGGGCTCATTTAACTCATTCTCCTGGTTTGAATTGTTTGACTTATCCAGGCTTGTTTCCAAAATCCCTTGAATGGTGGAATTTGAATTTTGGAACCCTGGTTCTTGTGGTGGCCACTCTTCCACGGCTGGTTGCTCTTCCGCAACTGGTGGCTCCTCCACAGCTGGTGGTGTCTCCAAGACTGAAAGTTTTTCTTGCATTTCTTTAGGTAGTTGTTGTGATGGCTCTTGTTGTGTAGGTGGAGTTTCTTTTGTTCCAGATGGTCCAACTTCATGATGTTTCACTGGTGTCCAGCGTGATTGAGTTAGTTTCTTTGTTGGATGCTTCATGTTGTCTCTAGGGCCATTGGTTTGTTTTGCCAAATTCGAACCTCCTCTTTTGCATGCTTCTTGGTCATGACCAATTTTTTTGCATTTAGTACAGTAACATGGCATATAGTATAAGTTCATAGTTGATTTTTTGCCAAATGCCTTCTTTATCAACCCCGAACCATACTTTAGGAAGGAGTGCAGATAAGAGGCCTACCTCAACACCAACCTTGGCAACACTTGGCTGGGTGAAATTTTCGGTTGCTAAGTTCAATTTGAGGGATGTCCCGACAGCTTGGCAAAGGCGGAACACGGCATGTTTGTTAAAGAAAACTGATGGAAGGCCCTGAAAAGTGATCCAAATGGGCACTATGGATGGCTCCTCTTCGACGGTAAAGAGTGGATGCCACTTAAGAACTCTCATGTAGTAACCATTGACGAACCAAGTGTTCTTAAGCCAACATCGGAGATAATACTCCTCCAAAGAAAATTTGAATATCACATACTTATAATCCAGATATCCATTTGTGAACTGACCTTTAAATCCAATTGTATGAAAACTTTTCCTAAGTGATTCCATATTTGGCTTTCCCCTCGGGAAATTCCCCACCAAAGTGCATTGTAATGGTGCAGCAAGAAAGCTGTTGAATTTCTTCCATAGAGAAGAATAGTGCTGGTTCTCTTTTATGAGATTGGAGCTCCTTTAAAGATGCATCTGGTTTTAGAGTATGATTGCCTTGATTCTATCTACCCGAGAGGACTTGTCCGAATGTTCTTGGTTGCCTTCAACCAGATGTCTTAGCCATGGCCGAGTTTGGCAAAGGGAGAGGAGGAGTAAAGTAGACAGAAGGAGGAGAATCTTTAAAGAGAGAGTGAATCCCTTGTTGATATGGATAAAGTCCTAATATGGAATATACGGGGGGAGGTAATAAACCTTTGCTTAGGAGGCTCAAAACATTGGTTAAGGACCACAAAATAAAATTTCTAGCCTTACTGGAACCTATGGTAGATAAGGTTAGGATTGACTCGACTGCCCAAAACTTAGGATTTCATTCCTGTAAAACAAACATGAATGGCCAAATTTAGTTATTTTGGAATAATGAACTTGATATTTCGGAAATTCACAGCTCCAACCAACTCTTTCATGTCCTCTTACAAGTCAATCTCTCCAAAGGATTCCTAGCTGAAATTCCTGGCCTCTTTAGTCTATGCCAAATGCACTAGGCAAGAAAGGAAATGGTTGTGGAGTGAACTCTGGGGCCATCACCAGCCTAACATTCCATGGCTCGTCAGTGGTGACTTTAATGTTATCTCCACATCAGATGAATATAAAGGGTCTTCAACCCAAGACATAGAAACAATGCAAGAATTTAATGGCTGCCTCCAAGATTATGGATTGATGGAATTGGCATTTCAAGGGTGCAAGTTCACATGGAAAGGTAATCATTTTGGCAACACTATATGGAAATGGACTTATTGATAATTGTCAATATCTTGAATGGCAAAGCAACATTACCATGACACATCAACTTCCTCCTTCAGTCCAATCATAACTTTGTAATAGTAAAGAATTTCTCTTTTTCACATATAATTTTAGGGAGGGGAATCAAGTTGCAGATAACCTTGCAAATGAGGGCATAAAAAATGAGACATATTTTGAGTATATCTAACTAGCACACAATTCCTCACCTAGTGAAAGGATTGTTGCAGCTGGATGCTCAAAGATACCCCTATATTCGACTTTGTACCTCTTGAATTTAGTTTTAATAAATTATTTGCCCGGTTGGGTTAAAAAAAAAAAAAAAAACCTAAGAGGAAGAGCTACGACTTTCATGACTTGAGTTTTCCAAATTCTATCAGCATCGAGGTCGAAATTGAGGTGGAAGTTAAAACTAGCAATGTCATTTGCACATGTGCACGATGAAAAGCTTCCCATGTGTGTAGACCGAGAAAACAAGATTTCACCACTGTAAATTGCACACATGCACAAGAATATGAAACACATGTGCCTAGGTCCAGTAGCAGTTGACGTAAATTACTTGTTTTTGAAGTTTTCTCTACCTGATTGGACTCCTTGTCGGGTTTTAATGTATTTTTATCATCTTGGGGACCTAAACCCTGATATATCCCCTATAAATACCCCACTATAAGGGAAGTTGAACAAAACATAGCAGCCAGTAACTTGCTGGATGTTAGTTAGATTAGACATTATAATAGAAATTCATTAGATTAGGGCTGGGGTTTCATTCTTCTTGTTCAAGACTACAAGATCCATCAACTTTTAGTTATAACTACATTATTGAGTTTGATTTCTTGACTTAAATTTAATTTAATTTCAGTTCTTATTTCAATTATATAGTTCTTATTTAATTTTCCTGCTATTTACACTTCTATTTCATTATTTAAGTTTACATACGTTAAATTTTATTGATTTCTTTAGTTTTAATTGGGTTTGGTGATTGTTCTTATTTTCTTAGTGATTGAAATTCATTTAGTTAGATAGAACAAACTTCCATAATTGATTTGTCTTACTAGTTCATAGGTTTGTGAACCCTAGTACTTGACCAATAGTCCTCATAGGAACGATCCTTACTCATCCAATCTACAAATATACCTCGTATCCTTGCGAGTGTGTGGAAGTATTGATTAAAGTTATTAAGACTTATTTATTACTTGTTTGTGAATTGAAATATCCCAACAATAATTACATCGAACAGTCTTCTATGAATCAAATGAAACTAAAAAGAGTGCATATAGTGCCTGGGCTGGGAAAGTTAATAGCAGCCCAAAAAAACTTCAAAACTTGACTTTTTTTACCCTTGCCAATATCGATACCACGGTATGGATTCTAGTATAAAAATCCGTATCGCGGTATCAACCACAACTTTTGCAACACTTCACTATTTTACTTCAAAAATCTTTGTCCAATATCCGATTGATGCTCCATTTTTTCTCATGCGGCCCTAACACATAAGAAAATATTATTAGCTATAATAAACCCTTAAAATAAGTCCTAAGCATCTCAATAAAATTCTCACAATAGAGACCAAAAACAAAAGGCAAACAAGGACGAATGAAAACCTTACTTCAAACGATGTTAGGTTAAAGAGACGACACAACTCTAAACACACGAACCTAATAAAATATCATAATTAACACCTAAATAAATACTGAAACACTTAATAAACATATACTAAAACAACATTCTAGCACATAAAATAAAAAATAGACAAAAGCACACATTAAAACACTGAGAATGCTCGAAACTCATTGTAAAATCGTCAAGTTTAGGGTACATAGAACTTTAGTTTCCTAGAGTTATCAATAGTATTTTAAGAAAGTATTTAAAGAAAGTAAGTAAAAGGGAAAGCATCATAAGAAAGCAATTAACTTATCTAAATTACTAATTATTACTAAGCAAGCACAATTCAACAAAGCCCATAAACTATTCTAAGAAAGTATGTAGAAAGAAAGCATTTAAATCTACAAACTATAAATTACTACTAATAAATAATTTTTAAAGAAAGCCCCTAAACCAATCTTACTATTTATACTAAGAAATCAAGTAATGAAAGCAATTAAATGAAATGCCCATGAACTAATCTACTATTCCAACAAAGAAATCATGTAAAGGACACAAATAGAGCAATTAGACTGAAGTACACTGACTTAGTCAAAGTAAAGGAGATTGAACATAAACAGAAATTGAGAGATCTTACATCAACAGTCTTCAATCCACAACTAGGAGTTTAGAATTACACTAAACTACATCTAATTTAAGAAAATCCTCCCCAAAGAGGGAGAAAAATGGAGAACTCAAATTTGCACTAACACACTCTAACTATGTAAAAAAGAGGCTTAAACGTGCTATTTATAGTGTTAGGGTTGGGGAGAATTTTCAGCTACAAAATAGTCTCATCCTGGACGATTTTGGGGCCTTGGGACTGGTCACCGTGGTCACTAGATTAGTCATTGTGATTACCTAGCATGGCTATTAATCAAGTGGCCAATTTGGTCCAATAACCACGGTTACTAACTTAATTTCAGCACACTCTCGCTATTTTGCTCCAAAATCCTCATTGATCGTCCGAATGATGTGCCATTTTTTTTATGTGACCATAACACATAAGAGCACATTATTAGCTATAATAAATATGTAAAATAATTCATAAATATTTAAATAAAATTATCATAAAAGAAACCAAAAACAAAAGATGAACAAAGACAAACGAACACCAAACTCCTAATGTAATTAGGTTAAAGATAAGACACAAATTGTAAACACAAGAACACAATAGAGTATGATAATTTAATACCTAAATAAGTACTAAAATACTTAATAAATATATACTAAGACATAAAAGTAAAAATAGACGAAAACACCCACAAAATCGCTAAAATTGGTTGAAACTAGAGGCAAAGCACTCAAAATTAAGGTACATATAACTCTAGTTTCCTAGAGTTATCACACCACCAAACTTAAGCTTTTGCTCATCCCAACCAAAATAAATATAAGAAAAGAACAACAAAAATGACTAACACAAAACACATAACACCACCAAGAAAATTGAAATGTCTCTAGTGCACTTGTCAAATGTAAAAATGGGGTTTTAACTCAACAAACTCAACATTTTCATCCATCATTTTTTTACACTAGTTTTGGTTACAAAGATTACTTTGATTAATGAAGAGCTAATACAATACCAATTCAAATCTTGTAATTTGATCTAAAAAAAAAATCAGGTCTCTCAAAAATTGCCCCAAGTATAGAAAGATCATTAGGACTTAAGAAGCGCAAATCAATGCAAATGAACATAAAAAGATATTTGCTAGCACCGCAAGATGTAGCAAAAGATATCAAATGATACAACACTTCACCTCTGGCTCTAATATATAATAGCCCAGATTAGGATAAATTTGGATATAAGTGACTCAAATCACCTTTGTCATTCTAATACAAAATCTTGGACTACTATCCCAAACAAGTCCCAAAACCATCATGACTAAACCAACCAACACCTGAAAATTAAAAAATATTATTTCTAACTAAATTAACTTTTGAAGGTGAGATGAAATTGAACCTTCTTCATTCAATAAGAACATAACACTTTCAATTTTCTTTCTTTTTCTCTTTTTTTTTTTTTGTCATTTTTTCTTTTTTTTTTCTTTCTTTTTTTTTTTGCAACAAAAACAAAAACATAACATAACAATTACAAAAGGGAAAATACTTTGCTGATCAACATTGAATTGTAGACTCCATTCCCAAACAAATACACAAAAACTTTCCTTCAAACCATCTTAAAAGCCTTAACTATTACATTGGAGAACGAAGATAGATTCCACAATAACTAAAGTGATGGGATGAAGAGAGGATAAATAAATAAAGTGGAATGGTTAGATATGTGGCTGTTGAAGAAATTAGTCTTTAAAGCTCAATGGGGAAACTAAAGACAAATTCAATATATGGTAGGATTTTTTGGCTCAAATGGTCCAAGATATGCCTAGATCATTTTCAAAATCTGGCTACTTCTGCTAAAATGGGGGACTCACACTACCCCATTCAATGTCCTAAACCACCTCACAAAACACATAAAATATCTAAAAATGCAACTTCATGCAAAATGACCAAACGATGGCCTAACTTACTTCTATCTCTACGTTGAAACAATTTTCGAAAATCTTGAAGTGTGTAAACTAAATTAACAATCAATTGAACTTCGCATTGGAAAAATACACTTCTTAGAGAAAAAGTGAAGTTTAAGATAAAAACTAGTTGAAAAAACCATTTTACGAAGTAGTTAATCACATGGTTGAGTTTCATGGGTTAAACCCCATTTATCTCATGAACTGTAATCCATGTTTAACACATTTTTTTAAGCAACCACCGAACTCGATGAGATTTTCATTATATAATTAGCAAGATTTACAATGGCGAATGTATGGGCAGCCTCTAGCATTCAAGAGAACCAAACCTTTTATAAAGGAAGGAATAGTGTCTTGGTCATATTCAACATAGATAGGATCGTTTATGCCCTCATTCGCTAAACAATTAGCAACTTGATTCGTCTCACTAAATACATGTGAAAATGAAACATTTCTGCATACTAGGAAGTCTTTGATGAATTGGAGTTCATTATCAATGCTCCATGAAGGTGCGGACAGGCCGTTCAAGATGTTGACAAGAATTAGTGAATCAAGTTCCACCTCCACAGGTTGTAATTGCAACTTATCACATATTTTGAGATTCTATCTACAAGGGCCAATACCTCAGCTTTCAAGTTGGTTTGTTGTTTATCGCAGTTGGAGAAGGCCTTGATACATTGTCCATTGTGATTCCTAGGAATGCCACCTCCTGCTGCCATACCTGGATTACCTTTTGAAGCACCATCCAGGTTCAACTTGAAGGAGCCAAGAAAAGGGCATTCCTATTTTATAGCAAGTACTCTTCTCGATTTTAATTGAAGAAGTTGACAGCAAATACCTCTCAAGAGAAAAAGTTCATTAGCTTCTATCACCTTTATAAAAGGATAAGTTGAAGAAATGTATTTCAAGTAAGAACAAATATCAACAATTATCCATGTTGCATTAATTGTTGTTCCTTTGAGATGACCTTGTTTCTAGCTTTCCATACAAACAAGCAAATTATGCATGGAAGAATTTTATGAATTGCCCCAGTTGTGGTTAAAGGTGGGTAGGTAGCCCACCACTTTAACTTGTCCAAAATGGATGTTGCTGGAGCAAACGTCAATTCAAACCAAGATTCAAAGAAACTCCAAATTTATTTTGAAATTGCACAGGCCACAAATAGATGATCCAAGGATTCCTCATTATTGCAGAAGCAGCACTTGAAGGCTATCAGACTGGCAACTTGGAAATTATATCATCCATTGGAAACCATTTGGTCAACAATCTCCACATAAAGATGGAGATTTTCGGCTGGAGTCTTTTATCCCAAATCATTTGCCTAGAGAATGACCATGAAAGTGATGGAAAAGTCGATGAGATTAAGAAAGGACCCTTGGATGTTAGGGTCCAAATGAGCTAGTCCGGTTCCTCCTTCAAGAAAATTACCTTTTCCTTGAGAATTTGTCCAACGTTTTGAAGTTCTTCACTAGAATATCACCCATCTAGTGAGGAAAGTTTCCAGCCATCAAAATTCCATACTTGTTCCACCGTGAGGTGGCTATCATAGACTTGCTCCACCATGTGAAAGATAGGCCCTTATTCAGTCCATGGATTAAACCAAAATGAAGACTTAGCTTTCTTCCTAAGTAGGAATAACAAATGCTTTTCCACTTCCTCTTGAACTCTTAGCATCCTTTTCCATGTAAACGAATCTCCAGGTGATTCCTTGACTACGCAAGGGTGAACTTGGCCTATAAGGTATCTACCTTGGAGAAAAGAGCACTGTAGTGACTGGCCTTTGTGAATCTTCCACCATAGTTTGATATTGAAGCTGTTTATCACATCCAATAGAGGTGAAATGCCAAGTCCATTTGAAAATATTGCTTGACATATTGTGGCCCACGCAAACCAATGGTGTTTGTGAACACCCTCCGATGCTTCCCATAAGAAATTTGCGAATTGCCTCTCCAATTCCTTGAGAATTGAATTTGGGGGGAAAAGAACTGCCATAACAAAGATCAGAATGCTACTATGAACATGTTTGACAAGAATAAGTCAACCTCTAGGAGAGAGAAATCGAGTTTGCCATCCATGAATGCAGGATGCCACTTTTTCAATCAATGGCTGAAAAAGAGATGTACGCTAGTCTGTCTTTTAGCTTTCTGGATAGGGCATCCCAAGTATCTGAATGGTAGGGATTTCTTTGTGAACCCTATCTTGGCTTGAATCATCCGAATTCGAGATGGTGATGCTTTTTTGGATAAATAGAAAGAGCTTTTGGACTTATTAAAAAGCTGTCCTGAAGATGTCTCAAATTTCAAGAGAAAAACCATTAGATTTTCAATGGAAATGGATTCTCCCTTTGTAAAAATAACAATATCATCCGCAGAAGCCAAATGGGAAATGAGTGGGCAATTTCTTGGTAGTGAAAAATCAGAAATTTTCCCCAAACGAAATTGAGATGTCAATCCATGGGAGGTTCCATCATGGTTATAAAAAGAAGGGGTGATAATGGATCCCCTTGCCGAACCCCTCTTGATGATTTGAAGAAACCCCTTGGCATCCCATTGGTCAAAATGAAGAACCAACGATCCTCCAAGATGCTCCTCATTAAGGAAATCCATTCTTCAGCAAATCCAAACTTCCTCAAAGTTGCATATAAGTGAAAGACCAAGAAAGCCTATCAAACACTTTGGCAAGGTCCAGCTTAATGATCATATTTCCACCTCTTATTTTTCCATCTAAAAAATCAACCATCTCTTGCACTAGTAAGATGTTGTTTGCAATTTCTTTGCCATGGACATAAGCCACCTACTTGAGGGAAATAAACTTTGGCAGAATAGAAGAAAGCCTATTAGCCAAAATTTTTCTGCAAATTTTATTAAAGAAATTACAAAGACTAATGGGTCTAAAGTCATTGAAATAGGAAGGATTAGCTGTTTTGGGGATTAATGTAATAAGGGTGCTGGTGAACATTCTTGGTAATTTTGCACCCTTCAAGAAGTGCCTTACGGCATGGAAGAGGTCTTGTTGAATGATATCCCAGCAAGTGGTGAAGAAAACCCCATTGTATCCATCTATAGTCGCTGCTCCATCCGGATTGAGGGAGAAAATAGCTTCCTTCAATTCCTTTGTTGAGAGTTCAGATAGTAAAAATAGATTATCTTCAGGAATTGGAGGCTGTTTTTGTGAGAGTATCTAACAGCGAGTTGTCTATCACTAGGGGATCATTGCATGACAAGAGTTCTTGAAAGAAATTAACCCTGTCCGCCTCAATTCATTATATGTCTTCGGTCCAGACCCCATCAACCTTAATCTTTGAAATACGTAGTTTTTTATTCTTGGCCATGAGAATGGAGTGAGAGAATGTAGTATTATGGTCTTTCAACCATTTCAGCCCCACTTTTTCTCTCCAAAAAGTTTCTTCCTCCTCAAGCCAGTTAGAGTGTATAGCTTGTGCATGAGCTAATGCAAGTTGGTTGCTTTGATTTTGCTACTGCAAAAAGGCTTCTTCCTTTAGCTTTACCTCTCGTTCAGCTTTCTTTACTTTGGTGAATACATTTCCAAACATTGTGTGACTCCAATTCTGCAGCTTCACCTTCAACCTTTTAAGTTTGCAAGCTAGAATAAAGACGGGGGATCCAGAACAATGTAAGGACCAATTCCATTCTACCACCTGATCCTCAAAAAATTCTTAAGCTTAGTCCACATGTTTAAAATTTTAAATTGTTTCGGGCCTGATGTGGTTATATTGGTCACTTTGAAAATGAGAGGCGAGTGATCCAAGCATGTCTTTATTAGATGCTCTACACTGATATTTTGAAAGGCTGCAAGAAAACCATTGTTCCACACATATCTGTCTAGCCGCCTACACACAACATTTCCAAACCTATTACCACGCCATGTATATTTGCAAGTTTGGAAGGCCATGTCCATCAAGCCACAATCATGAAGACAATCATTGAATTCCCACATAGCATCAAGATCTAAAGAGCAAGAGCCTTTATATTCATTCGAGTTGGAAATGACGTTAAAATCTCCAACAACCAACCATGAAGATTGAGGTTGGATGACCCTGAGAGCCTCCCATAAACTCCTTTCCCTTTTGTGCACTTTGCATAAAAAAAAGAAGCTGCCACATCCACGTGATAGGGTGCCAAGGAGAAGGTTACATGGAAAAGTTGGTCATTGGAGAAACAAAAATGGAAGCTAAAGCTAACCTTTATTCCAAAAAATCCAAATTTTGCCATTAGGATTGGAATCACAGCTATCAAATCCTAATTTGTGGGTGAAATAGGTAATCCTTGCTTTGTCCACCATAGGCTCCATTAAAGCAAGAATTTTTATTTTCTATTATTTTACTAGCAACTTTAATCTACGAACGGAGAGTTTATTAGCTATCCCCCTTACGTTCCATAAGAGGATACTATCCATTTAACACAGGAGAGTTGGGAGCTAAGTGGAAGGTTTAGTAGATAACCTTGCTCACATTCGTCTTGCCATGTTGTAGATTCGTTTACGTCTACTTTTCTTTTTGGATGTGGACTTACCAACCGGTTGTGGCTTGGAGAAAGAAGGCTGATGAATAGTATCCGTTGCATGTTTTGCATTGGGGAAATCACTGTCCAAAAAGTAGCATGGTAACTCCTCCAATATTTTTGCATGAGGGATGAAAGAGTCATCCATGGATAGGTTGTATTTGAAATTCGAATGGGAGAGGTTGGTGGCTGGATAGCTAAATCTTTGTATGAGTCAGCTCTTGTTCAACCGAATCTGTTAGATGTTCCCCCAAATTTAAGTGCAACCGTCCTTCCAAGGGATTCAAAATTTGAAACTCCACAATTGTAGGGTTTATTGTTGGCATGTTTGGCAGCTTGGGGGATGGTTGGGCTTCCACCTCTTCCACAGGCTCTTCCACCACTGGTGGTGCAGCCATCTGGGAAAGTTCTTGTGCATCTGGCTGCAATGGCATCTCTAGATTTTTGTCATGAAGTAAAGTGTCTTTTGGTGATTTTCCTTTATCAACTCCTGAGATGCTCGCTTCATTTTACTTGATTGGCTTCCATTGCGACTTACTTTTTTCCTTCGGTTGTTGCGGTTTGGAAGGAACTGAGGAGTCAACTTGCTTGTTGGAGGTCTTAGGAATGCCTGCAAAGCAATCATCAAATCTTTACCCAAGTTTGTTGCATTTTGTACAGTAGCTTGTAGATTCTCTTCATTGCAAATTTTCTGCTAGTTACCATTATCTCCTACCCCTAGCCAAATCCTTGTGGGGAGAGTAGCCAAAATATCAACTTCACGCATACCTTAGCTGTGTTGGGATGGGTAAAATGTTCAGTAGCCAAGTCTAATTTGAAAGGAGTGCTTACCGCTTGGGCAAGACTGAAAATTGAGTGCTTATTGAAGAAAACGGTAGGTAATCCCTCTAGTGTAATCCAGAGAGGCACAATTGAAGGCTCAGTGTTTGGGGTGTAAAGTGGATGTCATTTGAGGACACGCATGTAAAAACTATTTATAAACCAAGTATTTTTGAGCCAGCAGCAAAGATAATCCTCCTCTAAAGAAAATCGGATGAGTACATGCCTATGATCAAGGAAGCCAACCGTGAAGTTACCTTTAAAACTAATGGTGTGGAAACTCTTCCTCATTGTCTCCATGTTTGGTTTGCCTCTAGGGAAATCACCAACTAGCATGAAGTGAAATGGTTCATTAAAGCCAATTTTTGTCCTTCTTAAAAGAAAAAGATGGCTGATTCCTCCTTGTAAGATTGTAACTTCTTCAAGGGATGATCCAGCTGTGGAGTTCGTGTTTGCTGCTGTTGTTTACCAAGCAGAACATGCACAAAAGATCTTGTCTACCCTTCTACCATAGGTTGAAGGGCCTCTTTCTTGGCCATGCCGAGGGATGTAGACGAGGGCAAAGTTCTTTTAGAGTGAGAAAATACAGAGAGAAGGAGGAAATTTCATGTTTAACACCTAATTTCAACTTTCACAAACAACAAAGACAACACCATTCAAAATGAACAAGACAACAGACACCACCATACTTTTCATATTATTCAATGATGAGGGAACTTGTCCTACCATTCACCCATATAACAAGAAACAAAAATAGTACTAGTGTTGGCCCCAAAGAGCAACCTAAGAGGGGGGTGAATTAGGTTGTATCTAAAACAATCCTTTTTATGTGCTTAATAGAAATTCAAACTTTATGCACCTATAAATAAAAACTTAAGCACAAATGAATACAATAGATATTCAACTATTTAAGCTTAAAGAACAAATAAGAATATTGAGATTAAGAGAATCAAACCAAACTCCCAAGCTTCTCAAGCTTGGAGCTTACAACTGCAAAGAGCTTCTTACAAGGCAACTACCAAGTTCACAACTTGAAGTTTAGCCACTTAAAGTCTCTTCAAAGTAGGTGAGACAATAACCTCTTGTACACAAATGAGGATCACTCTTGCTCACACTAATTTCCTTTAGTTGAGCCAAGAGTTTTACACTCACAACCTCCCTTTGTTACAATTGTTATCTCTCCACTCTTACACTTGAAGAACTCTTACACTTCTAAGCTCTTTTCACAAAACTACCTACACTATTACAACACTTGTACCCACTATTTCTCCCAAATAGCTCAAGTATTATTTGTAATCAATGTAGAAGTCTCTATTTAATTAATTCAGGCTTAGGGGTATTTATAGTTGCCAAATATCTGCTTGGCTTTGAGATCGTCTGTTGAAAATCTTCGAGACGTTGTTCGATGCTATTTTCTTCGAACGAGGTTTCTAGATGTGTCTCGGAAGGAAATATGATCGGACGCTGTTCTTCGTCCGAGACTTGCTTCAAATTCTTTGTGTCGGACGATTACCATCGTCCGAAGCTCTGTCTTTCGGACAGTCATTTGCGTCCGTGGAGTCTTCTGGTTGTTTTGTTTTTCTGCACACTTTTCAAACCATTAGTGCGATTTGGTCATCATCAAAACATGATTATCATAACTGGGGTTCAACAACTAGAAAGCATAAAAGCACATAAGACACTAAACAAAACAGTAGGCAATGATTTTAAATTACACTTAGACAATCAAAAAGCTAATACAGAAGAGTGGATAACATATTAACAAAGTGAAGGTGAATATAACCCACAAAGCTCAATTTGAACTTAGAACCAAGAATTCTACCCTTAATTATGGAAATCGCCAACAATAAGCACCATACCAAACAAGGCTAAGCAATGAGTAACCCAAGTAAACTATATGAATGCTATATCAATTAAACTCATGAGTCTTCAAAATTGAATTTCCTTCAACAACCAATCATGAATACACTAAGAAAGGGTCCGTGGGGCTTCAAGGGTTAAAGAAAAAAGAAAAACATACATAAGGATAACAAGATTTAACACAACAAATGGGTTATCTATATTGCCCAATTCCTCTCCCAAACTTAGGTTCCCACATAATTAACCTTAAAAAGTCATTCAACTTCCAAAACTACTCTCAGTTCTATGTCAAGCATTCATATCATTTGCTCAAAAATTAACTCAAAACTTAGCAAGTCTAATGTCTCAACAAGTATACTTTCCATAATCAAGTAGCAGACCAAGTTTACAGTTCATCCAACAATCATCACATAAATCACAAGAAATACTATATTACCATCAAAATTATCATCAATTACCAAATTTATCCAAGGAGTTCCAAAAATCATTCACCAACAACATGACACAACTGAACTAGGCACAAAAAATGCTACAAGTCTTTATTACCAACCGGTTACTCAAACTAAAGCAATGAAACTAAAATAAAGCATAACAAATTAAAGGAAAAGAAATATTCCCTCAATACCAAGGAGTCTTCCTAAGGATATTGTAATCCTTGGTGAACTTACAGCATTGCTTTTTTATCTCCGAAGTCCCTAAGGCTTTGAATTTCAGCATATGTAATTGGCATCTTCCCAGTCCCGTCTAGAAAGTATCCTTCTTCTTCCACTCCTTCTCGAGCTGGCTCTTTTTTCTCAAGTACCCCAAATGGCACATCTTCTATTGTCAACTGGAAAAAGTCACACTCATTTACATAAGTGCCAAGTGACCCGGCTATTGTGAATTCAAGTATTACTTGAGGTTTTTGGTATACGGTTCCTTCTGAGATATATTCATCCATTTTGTTTTCTTGAACTGGTTCTTCACCAATTGGTGAGAGTTTCGGAATCCCTTGTTCTTGACCATTTACCATTCCTTAATTTTGGCAAGTTGGTCTTGTATCCTTTTGGTGGATGTGTCCTGGTCTTCAAAGAATCTAACTATCTCTCCTCGAAGTTGAGCATGTTCCTTAGCTAATTCTTCTTGATCTTTGGCCTTGACTTCTCGAACTTTGGTAATTTTGTCTTGAAGTTCTTGAAGTTTCATTCACATGTCAATTGATTTTGCCTCTCATATTCTTTGATTGGTAGGCGAAAGAACTGGGGCTCTATTGGTTCATTTATAGGCTCTTGTAAAAGAAGGAAATAATAGGGATTTTCTAGGTAGTTCTAATAAGTATATGGATGACTAGATCATTCCATTTGGTAATCTAAGGGTTAGGGAAAATAATTATAACAAGAATCATACTCATTGGACATATAATGTCTTTATTACAATAAGAATGATAATTTCCTTTGCATGAACAATTCCAATTAATTCCTTGCATGTTCTTGAACAACAAACACAACAAATATAAAAACAAGAAAGAGAACTAAAACACACAAACAAGAAAAGTAGACAAGTTTAGACTACTAGTTAGTCAAAACTAACCATCACCAAGAAAATCTTTATGGATTTTTTAAAGTTAGAACACAAGAAAAGAAATGAAAATCAATTTGGTTTTTTCAAATAGAGCTGTCTCTTATACAAGAAAATATAAGATTTGAATCTAGTTTTTCAACCAAATTATATTGATATCACTGAAAACCAATATCCAGCAATAGTGCCAAAAACTTGATGCCTCGTTTGAAAATACCTAGTTATATCATTTATAAAACATCTAAATTCTACTATTAACTACGTAGTATCCTACAAATATACGATTGTCAATTAGTAGTAAAAGGAAGTAGGAATCAAACCAATAAGGATTGGTCGATAATTACAAATTAGATTTATTTGGTTGGATTACTAGTTGAAGTGATCAATTTTGAAGAGATAAGAAAGAAATTTGAAAACTAATTAATGCTTTAAAATAAACATTATCACTAAGAAAAGCATTTTAAAGAAAGAATGTAAAAAGATAGCATTTTAAGAAACAATTTAAAGAAAGCAAGTAAAAGAGAAAGCATCTTAAGAAAGCAATTAACTTATCTAAACTACAAATTATCACTAAGCAAGCACAATTAAAGGAAGCCTATAAACTATTCTATGAAAGCTTGCTGAAAGAGAACAATTTAGAAAGAATTTAAACCTACTTACTACAAATTACTACTAAGAAAGCATTTTTAATGAAAGCCCCTGAAATTGTTACTTACTACAAATTACTACTAAGAAAGCATTTCAATGAAAGCCCCTAAAATTGTATTAGTATTATACTAAGAAATCAAGTAAAGAAAGCAATTAAATGAAAAGCCCATGAACTAATCTACATTTCAACTAAGAAATCAAGTAAAGTATAAAGCACATAAATAGAGCAATTAGACTAATCTATTCTAAATTAACACTAAGTAAAGGAGATTAAATATAAACATAAAGATCTTACACCAAAGGTCTTCAATCCACAACTAGGAGTTTAGAAATTACACTAAACTACATCTAATTTAAGAAAATTCTCCCCAAATGGGAGGAAAATGGAGAACTTTAGCCTACACTAACACCTATTAACACATTCTAATTATGTAAAAAAAAAAAGTTGGGGGAGAAGTTTCAGCTACAAAATACCTCATTTTGCACTTTTGGGGCCCCAGAACTGGTCACCGCGGTCACTGAATTGGTCACCATGGTTATTGACTGCAGTTATACATCCAGTGGGCAATTTGGTCCAGTAACCGCGTTACCCACTCAGTTTCAGCACATCTTCATTGTTTTGCTCCAAAAATCCTCGTCCAACATGATTTATGCGTCTTTTCTTCATGCGACCTTGCAAATAAGAGCACATTATTAGATACAATAAATACATAAAATAACCATCCAAACATTTAAATAAAATTCTCATAAAAGAGACCACAAACAAAGGATGAACAAAGACAAATGAACACTTAACTCGCAATAGAATTAGGTTATAGACAAGACACAAATTCTAAACACAAGAACCTAGTAAAATATGATAATCAATACCCCCTTATCTCAAATACATATGATTCAACACAAAATTGGCTTTGCAAAGAAGACTTTCCCATTCACCTACTTAAGCTGCCCCATTCAAAAAGCAAAGAAGAGATGAACAATTTTCCAGCCAATGTTAGACAAAATAGCAGCTCGAATCAATGGTTGGCAGTCTAAGCTTCTCTCCGCGGGAAGAAAATTGATTCTCATAAAGCATATCCTCACAAGTATCATTGGTTTGCTTGGAAAGATGTCTGTAAACCTATGGCTGCCAAAGGGATCCCCTCGCTTGCAAGTTTGGCAAATGGCTTTAGCATTAAGATGTGGTGGAAATTTAGGAGGGGAAATTCACTTTGGAGAAACTTTCTTCTTTACGCAAGATACATGCACGAGCATACTCATCCTTGTGAAGTGCACGAAGCTAAGAATGTCTCTTCCACATAGAAAAGAATGCTAAAAGTACGAGAGGAGGCCGAAAATGGTATTATGGTATTATTGCGACATGGAAATTCCTCCTTTTGGTATGATCCATGGATAAAAAGGGGTACCCTGGCTCAGGAAATAGACAATGTTTATGATAAGGACATCACGATGCATAATTTTGGAGCTCTAATGGCTGGAATCTCAGCTTGCTTGATAGTAGATACTCTCAAGAAGAACTTGACTGAATATGGGAGACCCTCAAAGGAAAGTCGTTGATCAATTCAAATGAAAAGGACATAATAATATGGAAGCTCACAGCCAAAGGGAACTTCTCAATCTCTTCCAAATTGCCTACTTTACTCTCAATCTTCTCGGGGAAAATGATTTGGGATGAAAAGGTTCAACCAAAAATCTCTATTTTTATGTGGCAGTTGCTGAATAGAAGGCTCCCACTAGATGATATCCAACTCAAGTATGGCTTTGCAATGACCTCAAAATGTGGCTTTTGTGAAGCAACACAAGAGACTTTGATCACCACTTCACTACATGTCACTAGTCATCTCAAGTATGGAGTTTCTTTGAATCTTGGCTTGAGGTGGACTTCTCTCCTTCCTCTAACCTCGTGGAAAAGCTCAATTCATGGTGGTGGCACGCTACCCCTTCAACCACAAAGGAGACAGTCCATAAGATCATCCCAAGTCTAGTTTGCTAGTCCCTATGGAAAGCTCAAAACAAGCTACTTTATGAAGGAAAGAAGACTCACACAAACCACATCATTGTTGAAATATGTGCTTCCTTGAAAAACATATCCTTAATCCATCCTTTTACATGCTAGCTCTTGGTCAAGGTTTCAATCATCGAAAGCCGAGGAAAGCAATGGCGTTGAGTTGGTCGCCTCCACCTCATGGAATGGTCAAAGTTAATATAGATGGTGCATGTAAGGGGAACCCTAGAACTCAGGCAGCTGGAGGAGGAGCTATCCAGGATCACAATGGCCAACTTATTTGTGCTTTTTCTAACTTTTATCATAGCCAATCCAATCTTCAAGCAGAACTTATGGCTTTGGTTGACGAACTCCAACTTTGTGCCAAATTTGAGCTCTCATCGGCCCAAGTAGAAATGGACTCATTGATAATTGTCAATATCTTGAATGTCAAAGCAACATCACCATGGCACATCAACTTCCTCCTTCAATCCATTCATAACTTTGTAATTGGAAACAATTTCTCTTTTTCACATATATATAAGAAGGCAAATCAAGTTGCGGATAACCTTGCAAATGAGAACATAAAAATTTAGAGATATCTTGAGTATAACCAGCACACAATTGTTGTGGCTGGATGCTCAAAGATGCCCCTACATTCGGCTTTGTAGAACTTGAATCTGGTTTCAATAAAATTTTTGCCTGTTTGGGTTTTAAAAAAAAAAATGATAATCGATACCTAAATAAGTACTAAAACACTTAATGAACATATACTAACACATAAAAGTAAAAATAGACAAAAAAAAACCCACTAAATCACTAAAAATGCTTGAAACTACAAGCAAAACACTCAAATATAGCCTACATATGCTCTAGTTTTCTAGAGTTATCAACTACTCAACTAGCTAAGTTAATGTACCTAAAACTAGAAGTTCTATAACCTAATAGCAACAACCAAATTCAAGTCAATTGAGAATTCCATGACAACCACAATTCATCAATTATGCATATAATCCATCATCATTAGCCAAATTAGACTAATTTATCATAGGCTAAATAAAAGTATAACCAAAAGCAATTCACAACATAAAATACCTAAAATTGAACTAATCATGAAGCATAAAGCCTTTATTTCCCCTACGGGGATCTCGAACTAAAGCATAGAAGGCATAAATAAAAGCATATCAAAAGAAACACTCCCTAGTAAAGCCAAGTTAGCTTGACGGGAATGTTGTAGTCCTTGCTTAGTTGTCAATATTACTATATAGCACGTCTAAAGTTTCCAAGAACAAGTGAAACTCCGGCATAAGAATTCATCTCTTCCTTATTTACTCTAAAAAATAGCCCACATCTTCTAGTACTCGAGTCAGCTTTATCATCATATCGGATGGCATCTTTGTAATGTGAGATTGGATGATGGAATCCATCTTTTGTTTCTTCTTTATTGCAAAAGTTCAATGACTCAGTCATCTCAAAATTACCCTGAAGGTGGCCATCTTCTCCTTCAACTAGAATTGGTATAGGAATCCCTTAGGCTTCAATTACCAACTTATTGCAAGTTCGTCAAGTTGAGCTTCTAATTTCCTTATGGATTCGTCTTGATGCTCAAATCTACTCATTAACTTCTCCACATAGGCAATCATTATCCAAGCTAACCCTGCCACTTCTTCTTGAGTATATGATACCCTTTTAGAGAAACACCTAGTTATATCATTTATAAGAACACCTAAATCCTACTACTACATAGTCGGCATCCTGCAAGCAGGTATGGCTGTCAACTAGTAATAATTGGAAGTAGGGATCGAACACACAAGAATTAGCCGCTATTTTCGATTATTTGGTAGGAATATTAGTTGAAGTTATTGATTTTAAAGCAATTTAACTAAAACTAGAATTTAAGAGGTTAAGAAAGCTATTTAAAGACTAACTAGCAAAGCAATTTAAAAATAGACATTAACATTAAGGAAAGCATATCAAAGAAAGCATTCAAAGCGAGCATGAAAAAGGAAAGCATTTTAGAAAGCAAATAACTAATCTTGACTACTAATTATCACTAAGAAAGCATATTTAGAGAAAGCCTATAAATTAATTTAGGGTTAAATCCAATTTGGCTTCTTAAACTTGTTACCATTTACCACATTGCACCCCAAACTAATTTTTTGATCACTTTGCCCCCTAAAGTTTTTGTTTCATGACACTTCACCTCAAATTATGATGGAAGCTATAAAAGTAACGGTATATTCGTAAGCTTTATTTACATGTAATTAGTGCTTTATGCTATGATGTTTAACAAAATATTTTTGTTTTATTATGACTCTTGACATTACACTAACAACACTGTGTAGAACTCACAAACATACCCTTCATTTTATAGCTTCTGTCAAAATTTGGGGTAAGTGTCAAGAAACAAAAATTTTAGGTGGAAAAATGATCAAAAAATTAGTTCAGGGTACAATGTGGTAAATGTTGACAAGTTTTGGGAGCTAGAGAATTTAACCCACTAATTTAACAATTAGATGAAGAATTCAAGTAAAGAAAGTAATAAAATGGAAAGCCCATAAACTAATCTATCCTAATTATCTAATATAAGCTACAATTTACCATTAAGAAAGCATTTTTAAAGAAGATAACAAATTAATCTAAGAAAATAAGTAAATAAAGAAATTAAACTAAACTACACATTTTTTAATACCAAGGATGGTGAAATTTTACTAAATCAATGACTAACACAATGTGCTAGTGATTGCAAAGTCTTATATATGGAACTTCTAAAGCATTCTAACGTGCAAATAACCTATCAATGTTTGAGGCACAAAATGAGATTGGAAAAATAAATCAATACAAGTCGTTTTACTCTCTAACTTAGCTAAACAATTTGCCACAGTGTTTGCTTCACAAAAAATATGAGTGATTGAGTGATGATTTTGGACTTATGAGTCTTGGATTTGATGTGCAACAGCATCGATTGCCCAAGGAATTGCAACGTGATTAAGGATGATTTGATGAAGGAGTAATGAGTTCGTCTCAAATTGCACATACAGAATACCCATTGCTTGGCATAATTTCAGTCCATGAAGTAGTTCCATTGCTTCAGCTTTTAGGTTTGTTGCTGGATGCTCTAGAGATTTAAAAAGCCAAAAAGAACAGGTCTAGAAATTTCACTAGCCACACCCCCAATTCCCAACTAACCTGGATTATCCTTAGAAGAGCCATCTACATCCATTTTTGTGGAACCCCAGTTATGATAATCATGTTTTGATAATAACCAAATCGTACTAATGGCTTGAAAACATAACTAGTAGTGTGCATAAAAACAAGAAGGTTCGGAGCCACTGACCACTTATCAGACGCAAGCTCGAACATCTGAACGAAGACAAGATAAGAATCCATCAAGAGTTTAGACGGATAGTTGGACGTAGTGAGTTGGGATCGGACGTCTGAAAGCTCTAATGGTTAGTTTTTCAATAAATAGGAAATCGCCCTTGGAGAGTTGTTGGGGAGCTACTATTACATTCAATACAAACACTTGTGAGAGTTATTTGGGGAGAAATAGCTTAAAATATTATGGGTTGTATTGGTTTAGGTAGTGTAGTTCTCTTGGCTCAACTAAAGCAAGTTAGTATGAACAAGAGTAGACTAGTGAGTGATCTTCAAATTTAAAATGGAGGGATACCAATTATGCAAAACTGAGGTTGTAGTGTAAAAGCCGTTGACTCAACTAGAGGAATTTAGTTGGTACAAAGGGTGATCCTACTTTGTGGATAAGATGGTTATTGCCTTACATTTTTTGAAAAGTCACAATAGTGCAAAAAATGTACACTCCAAGCTTGAGAATTTAAAATTCTTAATCTCAATCTCTTTATTTGTTCTTTAACCTTCAATTGATTATTTGTGCTCAAGTGTTCATTCCATTAAACACATCAAAATGTTTGTTTTTTGAGACAAGCTAATCCAAACCCTCCTCTTGGATTGCTTTTGGGCCAACAATTTTCACTCCATGCATTTGCTTCTTCCAAGATATTGCAAGTGGCTGACTTTGTATGAGCGAGCGCATGCGAATGGAGAAGGAGGACGAAATTGCAATTGGCACTCGATTCGAATCAACTATGAATGGACTTCCAATGGTGATGGATGAGAGCATGTAATGCACATTGTGAATAGCCCAACCTGGACACATAATCTGGCTTCAAACACAAACTTGTTGCGTCCGACCCAAATCTGCCTGCAAATCAACAATGGGAGTAGTATACTAAATTGTCCATGCAAAGAGTTCGACAATTTTTACCACTATATCTGGAGTTGATGAAGAAGTTATGCCATCGGCCATGGTGGGATAACCAATAATGATGTAAAATGAACCCAAATCTTCCTTGCAAAATACATGATACAAAACAGTGATCAACTTCCTCAATTGAGTTGCAAAAGAAGCACTTAGATGAACCATGAAAACCTAATTCCATGAGAGAGTCAGCTAGAGTAACCGTGCCATTAAGTAGTCTCTACATTAGAATAGATATTTTCCAAGGAATTCAAGCATCCCAAATAAATTTCCTTAATGAAATTCTAGCTCCATGCTTACGGACCACCCATAAATTGAGGATAATGTGAACTAACTAGAAGCAGAGTTATTCCAAACATGCACGTACAAGTGAAGGAGGCAAAATTTGAGCCAAATTCGGCAGATTCCAACCGACGTCGTTTGAAAAAACTTGAACAACTGTTGTATCTGGTTGGATTATTTCTCCTTCAATCAAATTGGCTAAGGTTGAATTTCCTAGCCAAATATCAAACTAGAAGCTTGAATCCCCCTTGCAATAATAAGTTTGTGAAATTTTTCATCCACCAAATGCTCGAGTTTTATCATACGTCACCATACTTGAGAAGGAACTGGCACTTCATGCACTCCATATCTGGCTGCCATAAAAATTTCCCACAGAGAGTTAGATATATAGAAGTTCCACCATAGCTTTAGAGTGAAGGCCTGGATGATGTCTTGAAAGCTACGCACTCCAAGCCCATTCTTTGCCGTAGGTAAGTAGCATTTGTGCCAACTTGTCCAATGCCGTTAATCACCATAGCTAGATTCTCCCCAAAAGAACCGCGATAGCTCTTGTTCTATTGCTTAATTATTGCTTTAGGAGGATCAAGAATTACTAATTGATGAATTGGAATTGTGGAGAGTACATGTTTGATCAACACCAAACGACCACTAGGAGCTAAAAGACGACTTTTCCATCCTTGAACCCTAGCTTGTAGCTTGTCAACCATGTTTTGATAATACACCCTTTTCGACTTTCCTGAATAAAGATTACAACCATAGATATAACAAAGGGAAAGTTTTGTGAGGGAAACCCATCAAATGCTCAATTAAAACCCTTGTCGAGTTAGGGTATCTCGATGGCAAAATTAGTGAGCTTTCAGAAGGGTTGATTTCCTGGCCAGACCCATGTTGACAGAAATGTAAGAAGAGCAGCAAATTCTAAATTGTTCTACGATCTCCTCAGGTAAAAAAAAATTGTATTATCAACATATGACAAATGTATGACTAGTGGACATCCAGGAGGTATAAGGAGCAACTTTGCATGATGCAACAAAGATTTTAGGCCTCGAGACAATACTTTTGAGCACAATAAAAATAGAAGCGGAGATAACGGATCGCCTTGTTTCACTCCACGAGATGGTTGAAAGAATCCTGTAACTTCCCCTTTAACAAGTAAAGAAAACCAACTGCCCTACAATAAGTTCATAATTAATTGAATGAAGAGGGAAAAATTTCTAAAATTATGCTCCTTTTTTAAATTGTTCTTTTTTTATGCCAATTTGTCAAGTGGAACTTCCATGAGCTCGCATTCCCGGAATGCGAGCTCAATATTGATTTAAAAAAAAAAAAAATTTTTTGAACTATTTTGAAATATATATATATACTTGTGCATGTTCATGGATCTTCCTCTTCTGTTAAACAGGTTTGCGTGGAACACAAACGCCTAAAAGTTGCATTTTCATTACTTGCAGAGATGAAAAAAAATCAGATAAAACCTAATCTGGTAAGGGTCTTTAAATTTGTAGTGTTTTCTTCTCAACTTACCTTATGACTTTTCCATTGATGAAACAAATTAGACTGGGCATTTTGTTGATGCTAATAATAATTTATCTCAACTTATCTGCGAATTTACATGAAACATAATAATAAAGTTCCTTTTTTCTGTCATTCACTTTTCTTTTCAGGCAAAAGCCACATTATATTATAGTATAATGTTTTACCATGTAAGAAATGGCATGCGGGCAGAAATGTTGAAACTTATTTGTGCTGCACTGGTGATGAATAGTCCTTATTTTATTGTTTACTAGATATGTTTTTAGGCACAGTAACAAGTTTATCATATTCGTGTTTGTTGATCACTTTGAAGTTTCATTTCAGGTGACTTACAATACTCTTCTCAGAGCTCGCAGTCAGTACGGTTCTCTGCAGGAAGTACAACAATGCCTTGCAATATATCAGGATATGCGGAAAGCAGGGTATGTTATAATAAGAAAACTGTGCGGCTGTTGATTATTTGTGTCGTCCTTTTAACCAAACTTTGCATACCTGAATAAAATGATAACTCTGTATGGCACAAGTTAGCATGTGGGTATGAGAAAAGAAAGCACATCTTTAGCCAGTCACCTGAAAAAATATAATCAGACCTCGCATGGAAAAAAATATAATTTTTTTTTTTTTTAAAATACAAAATGGAACTCGCATTCTCCGAATGCGAGTTCCGCTTGCCTGGAAATGCCTTTTGAAATTGGCATAAAAAAGAACAATTTAAAAAAGGAACACAATTTTAGAAATTTTTCAATGAAGAGGCCTCATGAAAGCCAAATTTGCGAAGAACCTCTCGAAGGAAAACCATGAAACTCGATCAAAGGCCTTCATAAGGTCCAATTTGAGGATCACATTATGGCCACGACCTCTCTTATTGAGGGATAAGATCATTTCTTGACCCAAAAAAGAGACAATCTATTAGTCAAAGTTCTAGAAAATTTTTTGCTAACAAATGTACAAAGAGAAATAGGCCTGAAATCTGAAGAAGTTCTGGGGTTTTCAGTCTTTGGAATTAGAACTAGCAGAGTGCTTCTAATAGCTATTGTTAGGGGTACGCTTGTGAAGAATTCCTGTGTTGCAAGAAATACATCCTCAACTACAATCTCCAACAATGTGCAAAAAATATCCAGTGAACCATCTGGTCCGGCCGGACTCTCTGTCTAGATGGAAGACCACTCTCTTGACTTCCTCCAACAAGACTGGCTTGATTAGACCCTCATTATCCTCCTCATAACACTCCTAGGAATTATCTCCAAAAGCAGCTGGATGATCCTCTTCATGAATGTCCTCGGCCGAGAGAAGGTTTTCGAAGAACATGATCCACTCTTCTTTGATTTGCTCAATATCATCATCCATTCTCCTCTCGTGTTTTTAATCCTTCTGAGCTGCATGCTCGACTGCTTACTAGTGATTGAAGCATGAAAATATTTAGTATTCCTATCCCCATCTACCAACCATCTTTCCTCATGTTTAAGCAATTGAAATAAACGTGCTTGAGCTAGATACAAAGCTTGTCTAGCCAAAGCAGTCTGGTTGACCTCATATGCTTGTTGACATTGATCCACAGCATTCTGCTTCTTTAATGCCATCAAAAATATTGTCAAACACTTGCTGGTTCCAAACTCGTAAATGACCCTTTAATTATTCTAATTATCTGATAAAGCTTGCATGCCAAATCTAATCATTGACAACTCCCAAATTTTATGAACCTCATCCAGGAATGTCGGATGCTCCAACCACATTTGCTGAAATCTAAACAACTTAGTTATCCTGCATAGAATCCGCCTGAAGTTCCAAGAATAGTGGAGAGTGATTCGATGTAGATCTGTTCAAGTGGATAACATGCGATCTAGGAACACGTCAATCCATGTGTGATTAGCGAGATGCCTGTCCAGTCACTTGAATACTGTTCTTCCATTATGAGTACTCCCCACAAAACTTAGTTCTTAGAAATCACAAGAGTGAATAGCCAAATTAAAATCATTCATTGCCACTTGACTTTGTTATGAAGCCCCCAAGTTTTTAGGCATTGTTGAAATAATATTATAATCACCCCCACACGACCAAGGCCGATCGCTGATAATAGCAATCCAAGATAAACTAGACCATAAAATCCAGCCTCTCAAAGCGAGAACATTTGGCATAAATAAAGGTGATTAAAGCCTAATAGCTCCATTTATCATGTAATAAGCCCATGTTTATGTATTGTTCATTATTTTTCAAAACGTACAAAAGAAAACCACTTTTTTGAAAATCCCAAATTTTATTATACGACATTACTAGTACAAAAACAAAAACCTAACTTCATGCAAACAGCATCCAGTTGAGACACATCAATGAACGGCTCCAATAAAGCTAACATTTGAACGTTATGCAACCGAACTACTTGTTTCAAATGCCTTAAAGAAGAAACATTACCAACACCTCGAATGTTCCAAATAAGTGAATTAATCATGATTAACTTGAAGTGTCGAATCCTGATTCGTCCGAGCAAATTGCCTTGTGAGAATAATACGACGTAGAGAATATTGCTTACATCTCCTGCTGCGAACCGACTAAAGCCGTCCTTATCCACCCGTGACTGCTCTTGAGGTAGTTTTTTTTTTTTTTTTTTTGAATGTTGAAAAGAAATTCATGAAATCCATACTGGAGTTCCTCCTAGTCAATGGCTTCCAAGTTACATCCTCCCAATCTAACAACGTGTCAGTAACATCTTTTTCCTTAATTGGCTATCTAGGATTACCTTTCACTCGGAACAGCAATGGTGATCATTATTCTCAGGTTGGGTTCAATATTCACCTTCATGTCTGGATTAACGGCTTCACAACTGATACGTCCACCGTAGCAGTAGCTGGTTCATACGTCAAAATGTAATTTTTCCTTGCATGGACAACTAATTTCCTTCCAAATTTTTATGCATGGGCAATCCTGGTGACGACTCAGTTTAGATTTGGTCCAATTGGGCCAAGAGTAACGTCATGTCATTTGCATGTGGGAGTTGTGCCACTTGGCCATCCGATTATTGAACCAAGCCTACTTGAGGAATAACCGCCTTATCAATTACGGAGACCTCAGATGTTCTTTCATCGCTAGGTTTAGTGAAGGTTTTGGCAGCCAAACTTGTTGGGTAGGAGTTTTCAAATTAGGGTTAGGGTTTTGTGTCTTAGTGGATGATGATTGCTTAGGAGGCTTAATTTCGACAGTTTCAAAGGATTAAAGTTAGGGATGGAAGTCGCTATTGGTTGTTTTGGAAACTATTTAGCTTTCTATTGCCTTCATTGCAATGGGTTTTCCTTAGAAGCAAGCAAATGACATGAATCTTCACCATGTCCAAAGTTTTTGCATCCATCACAATATTTAGGCAAGCCATGATAAGTAATATATTACCAAAAATCCCCTTCTTCACTATTCGCAATCCTTACACGATGTGGAAAAGTCTTCGTAAGATCAATTTCAACACATGAACGAAAAAGACCCGGCCGTGCAATTGTAGTGGTGGACAAATCAACTTTTAAAGGGTGGCCAACAAGTTGAGAAATGGAGTATAAGGCAACTTTGTTGAACAAATGAGGTGGTAGGTCTTCCAAAGATATCTAGACTGGAGCGATGGGAGCTTTCACATTAACCCTAAACGAGGGAGTCAATTTTAGAGTGCACATGCCAAATCCTTGAAAGCTCTAAAAACCCCAACACCACATGCACAGATAATCTTCTTCTAGGTCAAATCTAATAAGCATATGTCGTTAATTGAGTAGATCTAGGCATAGAAACACATGAAGTCAATCTGTGAGCGAAAATCCTTACGAAGAGATTCCATAGAAGGTATCCCTTTTGAGAATTTGCCAAAAGTGCAAACTTGAATGGAATTGAAAGTTTCTAAATCTATTGTTGAGAAAAAATACTGTTGGTTTTCCTTTATATGTTGAGGGCTTTTTGATGGGGATAATATCATGGGCATCCGAGTTTGTTTTAGAAACAACTAACGCGACAGACGGGGTTACAGTAGAGACAAGAAAAATAGATACCGATGAAGATGGTTTGGCTGAAGGGCTAACATGGCTAGTGTTTGAAGAACCCTAGAGAGAAGAATGAGAGAAGGGAGGTATGATTCATAACTATGATATTCTATGATTAACATTTTACACTAAACTATACTAAATTAACTCAAAGAAAGTAAAATTAGACATAAATTAAAGATAAATTCACTAGGAGTCTTCAATCTACGACTAGGAATTGAAAATTACAACTACAATACATCTAATATAAGAAAATCCTCCCCAAATGAGGAAACTGAAAGAGGAAACTCTAGCCTACACCTACTAACACCTACTAAGACATTCTAACTATGTGAAAAAAGAGGCTTAAATATGCTATATATAATGCTATGGTTGGAGAAGAAGTTTCAGCCACAAATCAGCCACATTATGGACACTTTTACCCCTAGAAAATCTCGAACCACGGTGACGAATTTCAAGCCATAAAACTAGTAACCACAATCAACAACTCAACTTCAGCATACTATCGATGTTTCGCTCCAAAAATTCTTGTGTGATGTCTGATTGATGTGTTGTTTTTTTTCATGTGACCCTAACACAGCACAATATTAGCGACAATAAACACTTAAAATAACTTTGAAACACTAAAAATATAATACTCACAAAAGAGACCAAAAATCAAAGACAAACAAAGACGAATGGAAACCAAACTCCCAATAGAATTATGTTAAAAACAAGATAGAAATTCTAAACACAAGAACCAACTAAAATATGATAATTAAAACCAAATTAAATTCTAAAACACTTTTAATAAACACATATTAATACATTGTAACACGTAAAAGTAAAAATAGACAAAAACACGAACTAAAGCACTAGGAATGCTCGAAGCTAATACAAAACTGTTAAATTTAGGGTACTCTAGTTTTCTAGAGTTATCACAATTCCAAACTTAAATTTTTGCTCGTCCTGAGCAAAATAAGTATAAGAAAAGAACAACAAAAACGACTAACACAAAACACATAACAACACTAACAAAATTGAAATGCTAAACTCTAGTGCACTAGTCAAAAGTGAAAATTGGGTTTTAACTCAATAAACTCAACATTTTCATTCTCCCCTTCATTTACAAAAGTTTACACTAGTTTTGATCACAAAAATCGCTTTAACTAATGAAGAGTTAATTGAATAGCAATTCAAATCTAAGTTGATCATGAATAACCCGAAAATTGCTCCAAGTATAGAAATATCATTAGGAGTTATCCTGAAAAGTACAAATCATGAAAATGAACACTCAAGGATATTTTTGGTTCATACCACAAGGTATAGCAAAAGACATCAAATGAGGAAACGCTTCACCCTTGCCTCACTAGTACTCATTAGCCTAGATCAATGATCATTTATGACTTTTTTAAGCTTGTATTGTAGGCTAGGGTAATAAGGTGGAATAAATTTGGATATAAGTAACTAAAATCACCTTAGTCATGTCTATACAAACTCTTGGACTACTATCCCATACATAAAAGTCACAGAAACCAACATTACCTAACCAATAAACACTTGAAAGACTAAATCATTATTTCTAACTAGATTAACTTTTGAAGGTAAATTGAACTTTCTTTATTGAATAAGAACACAACACTTGCAACTATTTTCTTTTCTCTTCTTTTCATTTCTTTTATTCTTTTTTTTTTTTTTTTTTTTTTTTGCAACAATATAACAATAACATCACATAACAATTACAAAAGGAGAAATATAAACAACATTGAACTCTTAACTTCATTCACCAACAAATACACCAAAAACTCTTAGTGAACCATTTGCTGTATATAATAAACCATTATATTAAAGAGCTCAAAGAGATCAACAATAACTAAGTTGATAGGTTTGAAAGAGGATATACAAGAAAAGTAAATTGCCTAAATTATGTGGCCAACAAGGAAATAGGTTTATTAAGGCTCAATGGGGACGCTAGCGACAATAATGATGTAAGGTAGGCTTTTTTGGCTCAAACGGTCCAAGAAATGCGTAGATCATTTCCAAAATCCATGTTTCACAATTACTTCACAAAAAGTAAGGATCCACATTGTCCCAATCAATGTCCTAAGATGCCTCAATAAAAACCACAAAATATCCAAAAATGGAAGTTCATGCAATATGACCAAACGATGACCTAACTAGTTTCCATCTCTAGTTAGAAACAATTTTCAAAAATCTTGAACTGTGTAAATTAAATCAACAATCATTTGAAATTGGCATTTGAAACACTTAGTAAAAAATTAATATTTGAGATAAAAACAATTTAAGAAAACCATTTTATGAAGTAGTTGAGAAACATGGTTGAGTTTCAAGGGTTAAATAATTTTTCACATGAAGCGCAACTTATGTTCAACATCCAATTTCAACTTCACGAACAACAAAAATAGCATCATTCCTAATGAACAAGACAATAGAGACCACCATACTTTTCATATTATTAAATAATGAGTACAACTCGTCCTATCACTTACCCATATCGCAAGAAATACAAATACTACTAGAAAGCATAAAAACTCATGCTAAACATAAAACTAGGCAATGACTTTGAATTATACTTGGACAATCAAAAGCTCATAAAGAATATGGACAACATACAAACCAAGTCAAGGTGAATGCAACCAATTAAGCTCAAATTGAACCTGAAAACAAGAATTCTATCCTTTAATTTTGGACTTCACCAATAGTAAGTACAACAATAATCAAGGCTAAGCAATGAGCAATTTTCCAGTAGTTCATATAAATGCGATTTCCATTTAAGCACATAAGTCCCGTAAGTTGATTTTCTTTTTTCAACTTTGCAATCAAAGTTACACTAGAGAGGTCATTAGGGCTTCATGGGATCTAAACAATTAAAAGAGAGAGAAAAACACACATATGTATATGCCTAACTAATCCCTCCCCCCAAACTTAACTTCACAAATAATTGGTCTGAAAAAGACATTAAACAACAAAGACTACTCCCAAACCATATCAAGCATTCACATGGTTTTCTCAAAATAAGTTCAAACATTTGGCACATAAAGTGTACCATTAACTAGAATTTCCACAAGTAAAAGGTAAAAATAAAGTCTAAGTTCAACCCATAAACTACATATCCATCACAAATCACAAGTCCTAAATTGACATCAATATTGTCATTAATAACCAAATTTGTCCAAGAAAGTCAAAGATCAATCACCAACATTATAACATAAATTAAACTAATCACAAGGCTACAAGCCTTTATTACCCACCGGTTTCTTAAACTAAAGCAAGTAATCTAAAAGAAAAGAGATACTGCCCTCAACACCAAGAAGGCTTTCCACCCAATGTGATAGTCCTTGGTTAACTTCTTCCATGGTTTAGCATATTCAAAGTCCCCAAGAGAAGTGTTAAACATCAGCATAAGTGGATTGTACCTCTCCAGTCCCTTCTAGAAAGTACTTTTCTTCTTCCACTCCTTGAGTCGGCTCTTTCTCCACAAACACTCCAAATGGAACCTTCTTACTTGTAATCGAGATAAACTCACACTCATGAAATGGAAAAATTGGTGGCTGTTCCAAACAAGTGTTCATTGTTCCAATTGTTTGAATTTCTACCTCAATAGGTCCTTGGCAACCAGTTTCTTCCAATACATATTCATCTTTTTTTTTTCTTCTTGAATCATTTCACTCTTATCGTCATTTGTTGGAAGTATTGGAGTCCATTGATCTTCATCATCTATTATTCTCTATACCTCGGCAAGTTGATCTTGAAACCTCTTGTTGAATTTCTCTTTGTCTTCGAAGAATTTAACTTGCTCTTCTTCCAGTTGAGCTTGTTGCTCTCAGGAGTTGGGCTAGTCCTTCTCAGAATTGGGCTAGTTTTTAAAGTATCATCCTCATATCTATTCATCTTGCCCCATCAATTTATCGAATAGGTAGGTGAAAGAATTAGGGCTCCATTGGTTCATATGAAGACTCTTGTGGTGGAAGGAAAGGATAGGGATTTTCTTGGTAGCTGTCATAAAGATATGGATGGCAAGACCATCCCATTTGATAATAGGTAAGAAGAATAATCATGACAAGAATCATGCTCATTGGGCATACCTCTATTACCATAAGAATGGTAATTTCCTTGGTATGAAAGTTCCAATTAGTTTTTTGCATGTTCTTGAACAACAAACAATAACAAACAGCAATGCAAAAACAAGAAAAAAAACTAAAACGCACAAACAAGAAAAGTAAAGTTTAGACTACAAGTTAGTCCAAACTATTCATCACAAACAAAATCTTTTGTACTTTTCAAGGCAAGAACACAATTACAAAATGAAAATCTTTTTGGTTTTTCAATAGCTAAAACAACTATACAAGAAAACAAAAGACTTTAATCAAGTAACACAACCAAATTATATCGATATCACTGAAAATCAATCCCTGACAACGGTTTTCTAAACTTGATGCCCGTTTAGAAAAATGCCTAGTTATATTATTTATAAAAATACCTAAATTCTACTAGTAGCTAGGCACCATCCCACAAGTATCTGGCTACCAACTAGTAGTAAAGAGAAGTAAGGATCAAACCCACAAAGATTGTCGATAATTACCGATTATTTGGTTGGATAATTAGTTGGAGTAATTGATTTTAAAGTTATTTGACTAAAACTACAATTTAAGAGGTTAAGAAAGCAATTTAAAGAGTAACTAGAAAAGAAATTTAAAAGTATACATTAACACTAAAGAAAGCATTTAAAGAGAGCATGAAAAGGAAAAGCATTTTAGATAGCAATGGACTAGTCTAGACTACTAATTATCACCAAGTAAGCATTACTAGAGAAAGCTCATAAATTAATTTAACAAGTTTAGACTAAGAATTCAAGTAAAGAAAGCAATTAAATTGAAAGGCCATAAATTAATCTATCTTAATTAGCTAATATAAGCTACAATTTACCACTAAGAAAGTATTTTTAAAGAAGACAACAAATTAATCTGCCAATTAATCTAAGAAAAAAGTAAATAAAGAAATGAAATTAAACTATGCTAAATTAACTCAAAGCAAGTGAAATTGGACATAAATTAAAGAGAACTTACATTAGGAGTCTTCTATCTACAACTAGGAATTGAAAATTACAACTACCCTACATCTAATCTAAAAAAATCCTTCCCAAATGGGGAGGAAAATGAAAAAGAAACTCTAGCCTACACTAACACCTACAAATACACTCTAACTATGAGAAAAAAGAGGGTTAGATGTGCTTTATATATTACTAGGATTGGGAAAAAGTTTCAGCCACGTTTTGGACATTTTTACCCCAAAAAAATCTCGAACTACAGTAACCAATTTCTAGCCATAAAACTAGTAACTACGGTTCACCAACTCAACTTCAGCACACCTTATCTATTTGCTCTAAAACTCCTTGTTTGATGTCTGATTGTTGTGCCATTTTTTTTATGCGACCCTAACACATAAGAGTACATTATTAGCTTTAATAAACACTTAAAATAAATCCTAAACACTGAAACAAAATATTCACAAAAGATACTCAAAACCAAAGACAAATAAAAACCTAACTCCCAATGGAATTAAGTTAAAGACAAGACACAAGGTCTAAATACAAGAACCTACTAAGATATGATAATTAACACCTAATTAAGTACTAAAATACTTAATAAACACATACTAACACATAAAAGTAAAAAAAAAAAAGAAGACAAAAACACGCACTAATGCACTAAGAAAGCTCAAAAATTAATAACAAAACCATTAAATTTAGGATACATATAACTCTAGTTTCCTAAAGTTATCAATAGGTTGAGTGTAGACATAACCATAGCACTCATAAGAATATCCATGAAGGCCAATCCCCCCAAACTAACAGATACAGTGTTCTGTAGGTAATGGTTAATAGTAGTTGTTCATGTGAGCTTTTTCACCATAACCTTCCACGATGCTTGATTGGTCATGGAAGTTCCCTTGGGTAGCATTCTCAATTGTGGACCATATGTATTCACTCACACTAGGTGATCCCTTTGTCCATACATAGGCTATTGATTTGTAGGAAAGTATACGGATAATCTTAGTAGTCGAGAAAGAATTTGGATGGTTGCCAGCCCATATGATAATCATAAGAGTAGGGAATATATCGGTATGCACATTCCCAATTAGAATGGGTACCTGCCCAAAAATCATAATATAAACCATTATAAGGAATGGAATAAGCACAAAAATTACCTATTTATTCTTCTAAGGCTGCTATTTGGATTGACAAATTATCAGAATTAATCCTAAGTTCATCCATAACATCATAAGAAACTGACCCCGTAATCATAAGGATCTATCCTTAGCATGATTGATTCCAAGTCATGTTTTGCATGTTTTACAATGTTGACATAAAAATAAAATTCAAAAAAAAAAAAAACAAGTACTAACACAAAAACACGCAAAAAGGAAAAATAGGAAAGTTTAAACTAGTCGCTAGTGCAAATTATCCATTAAAATGAGAAAAAAAATTTATATTTTTTCAATAAAAGAACACAAACCAGGAAAAAAAAAATCTGTTTGGTTTTTCAAAATATTGAGAACACAAAAGTAAAACACCATTTACACTTTAAAGTAGTATTCTTGCCAAATCATACAGATATTGCCAAAGACAACATCCGCAGCAACGTCACAAAAACTTAATACATAAAATATCTAGTTAAACAATTCATAGTCACATAATCTAACTATTGACTAGATGACACACTGCAAATATTCATGGTCAAATAGTATATAGTGGAAGTAGGGGTCAAACCCACACGGATTGGTTTAACAACTACCAGATCTTTGGCGTGAATTCTATTTGAAAAAATGACAATGGAAGAGAGATAACTAAGCTAGAATTAAAGATTGGAAATTAACTAGTGAAAACAATAGTTTAGGGTTAGACAAGCTAATTCCCTACTTTGATCTTAAGTAATCGATTCAATTAAACACATTAGAGGTTAATTCTCATTATTAACCTAATCCCAATTCTTCACGTCATTAAACCATTCAATTCAATTAGTCTAAATGAGGATTCCTCCTACCACCTAAAACTAACTAAATTGACCATCCATCCTATGGAATTCTAGGTGACTAATTAGGTAATTTAGTTTGTCACAATCATAAATTAAACCTAGTACAATTACTAAGTAGGTCTAAAATAGAGGTACAAATTCAGTGCTTACCTCGATTTACTATTCAGTTAATTAAGAAAGTGAACAATTCCCCTAATTATCATTAATTCTAGTCCATTAGAATTGTCCAATAGACAATTTACTATTTAATCTGCCAAATTATTCATCATCAAATGAAATTCGTACCACCCAACCTTAAACAATGACAAATTAGAACATCATTGAAAAAATAAACATAAAAGAAATAAATGAAAGCAAGTAAACTACTCTAACTATTAATCTAGTAAATCAAATACAAAAAGCATAGTTGGAAGGCAAACAATAAAAGAACCATGAAACAAGAATTAAATAACAAAGAATATCTAAGGCAGTTTAAGAATGATTTTCTAATGAAGAATTACAAGTTCTCTATTCAAAGTTGTCAATCTTGTGTATTCCTCTTTAACTCTTTTTGAAAAAATAAAGAAAACACTAGTCTAATCTTGCAACCCCTGAATGGAAATTGAAAGAGAACATGTTTTTGAGGTCATACAGACCCTTATTATGGGTTTTAAGAATTACAAGGTATTGGGTTCTGAATAAGGTCCGTAACACACTAAAACGAACCTAAAATGGACACCTGGAACCCTATATTTATAGCCCTTGTTGAATTCTTATTTATATTCGTAGCCCTTGTTGGGCATGATTTTTGGTAGGGAGAATTTTCAATAAATAGGGGAAATTCTACCAAAATTTTTCCCAAAAAATGTCATATTAAATGAAAATTATATTTCTACTTTCAAGGTTTTCTTTCAATTTATATATTTCTTTCTAAAATAATTTTATAGCTATTGGCACCATACACTATTAACTTAAAATACTTTTGTCATAAGAATCGATCGTCAAAAGTACAAACACTGAAAAAATCTCTACATATGTTGATAGTTTCAGGTTGAGGTTGTTTTGCTCTTATGTTATTGTTTCAGTGGTTGACATTTAATTTCACGTGTTACAATTTAGAGTATAAGGGAACACAAAACCTAAACAAACATGATTTTATTTTACTCTTAGGGTTTAGGAATTATATTTCAATTTTAGGGTTTAGGAATTATATTTCAATTTTAGGGTTTAGGGTTTTGTGTTGGCGTATAGCACACAAATTTTACCATTTAGGGGTTTTTGTGGTCAGTTTAGGTATTTTGGTACAATTTAGGGTTTAGGGTATACATGGTATAAGGTTTAGGATTTTTGGGTAAGTTTAGGATTTAGGATTTATTTAAAAAGGGTTTTTGAGTTCAGTTTTGTTAGACCCTAGTTATGATAATCATGTTTTGATGATAACCAAATCGTACTAAAGGCTTGAAAACAACTGTGCAGAAAAACATGAAGGTTTGGACGAAAATGATCATCCAAACACAATCAAGAAAAACAACCAAAAGTTGAACAACATCTTACAGACGATGAAAAGCGTCCGAAAGAAAGGAGTTTGGACGCAAGGGAGCGTCCGAAACATGACCAGACAATACCGAAGAACAACACATCTTTTGGACATAGATAACCGTCCGAAGAAAGTGCTTCAGACACACAAGACTATCCGAGACAAGAAATACGAAAGACAAAAGAAACAGACGTTGAAGACCTTCCGAAGAAATGAGCTCGAAATGAAGAAATTTTCTGTCAAAGCTGTAGGACGCATATGACCGTCCGAGACACTGTTCATCAATCTGTACGAAGCATATTACCCACCGAAACACTGTTCATGATGCTTTAGGACACACGATTGGATGATTCCTCCGAACCACCGTCCGAACCCCTAACAGCTAGCTTTTTAACTGTTGGTGCTCAAATTTCAGCACATCTTTCATCTATAAATAATCCAAGGACATCCAAATGATGTGTGGAACTACTACATTCAATTCAAACACTTGTAAGAGCTATTTCGGGAGAAATAGGCTAAAATATTGTGGGTTGTATTGGTTTGGGTAGTATAGTTCTCTTGGCTCAACTAGAGAGAATTAGTATGAGCTAGAGTAGACTAGTGAGTGATCTTCATATGTAAGAGTGGAGGGATAACAAGTGTACAAAAGTGAGGTTGTAATGTAAAACCCTTTGGCTCAACTCGAGGAACTAAGTTGGTGCCAAGGGTGAGCCTGCTTTGTGTACAAGAAGAATATTGCCTCACCTTCTTCGAAGAGGCACTACTAGTGGATGTACTCCAAGCTTGAATAGCTTGGGAGTTTGGTTTGATATTCATTATCTCAATCTCTTTATTTGTTCTTTAAGCTTTAATTGTTCTCTTAAATATTTATTTTCGATCATTTGTGCTTAAGTGTGCATTTGTTGCACAAAGTTTGCATTTTCATTAAGCACTTCAGAAGGTTTGTTATTTGACACAACCTAATTCACCCCCCCCCTCTTTGGTTTCTCTTGGGCCAACAAGTTTTAGGTGTAGAGTACAAGGTATAGGGTTTTGGGGTTTTTGGGGTCAGTTTAGGGTTAGTTATTTTTTAACTCCATTTAAGGTTTAGGATAATAGGGTATAAGTTATAAGTTTTTTTAGGGTTAGTTTAGAATGGTTTTCGGGTTCAGTTAAGGTATAAAGGTTTAAGGTTTAGTTCTTATTCAAAATGTATTATATTTACATGGATTTTAGCGATTTAGGGTTTAGGGTTTAGGGTTTAAATTTATGGTTAGGGTATATAATTACTTTAATTAGGGTTTACTTAATTCACCAAATATTTTATTCAAAGTATTAGGTTTTATCGAAAGAGGTGATGGTTTAGTCATATTTTCTTGTTAACTTTAAACTTATTTAGGGTTGTGAAATAAAAATATTAAATTGTAAAGTAAAATAATTCTATAAAAAAAATTCCCTATAAACTTGCATTATTGAATACCAATTACAACCAAATTTACAAAAAACAATGGAGATTTTTTTAGAAATAATAAATACTTTATTTCTTAAAAAAAATTAAAATTAATCTAGTTCTCAATCCATAAATGCGAACTTAGGCACTTTTTTAAAAAAACAAATTAATTTTCACTTAGTTCACATTCAGGAAATGCATACTGTGTAATTTTTTTAAAAAAAATAATTTGAAAATTTGAGCTGGTATGCATTCAATGAATGCAAACTCTGCCTTTTTCAAACAAAATAAATTGTATTTTTTACAAAGTTCACTTTTAGAAAATGTGAGGGTGAACTCCTATTTAAAATCAGAATCCAGAACGTTTTCTCCATTCAGCGTCTTGTCATGGATTTCTCCACTCCTCTATGAACTGGGTTAAGTGAGGTTCAGGTACTTGCTTTTTGACATGTATGGATGTGGGTCATGTTTTTAAAAACACTCGGGTACCTGGTCCAACCCACATGTATTATTTTTACTACAACTTTAAGGATAAACAATTCATTTTATACAAGTTTAATTCATTTAATAAATTGTTTCATCACTTCCTTAGCTGTAATTGACATCTTTCCTCTTATTCCTATAATTTTTCTCACTGATCTTTGCGACACGAAACCCCGATTGTCTAAAAATCTAAATTTTAGCAAATAATGAGATCTTTAGTTGTATTGATTTTATCTAGTCTTCCTTGGAGCAAGGTTATTTTATCTTTTTCCTTTTAGTTTCAGGAATAGTCAAATTTTACTAATTTTTTCTTGAGCAAGGAAATATTAGCTTTTTCTATATTCTTTGAGTTTTCCATGGAATACTTATTACAACTAAAAATTACTCAAATTTTCTCTTTTCAAAGCAAGTTTAGTCTTAATGTTTATTTTTTTAATGACAAAAAAAAAAAAAGAATAATGGCAGGATAATGTTGGGTACCTACGGGTGATCCAACCTTGCTCAACGGGTATTCAACTGAGTACCTTCTTTTTGAATATTCAGTAATGTGAGGGTCAGGTCAGTAAAATCCTTACATGGCTGTTACCGGCCCCGCGCCCCTAGGAAAAACATAGAGAAAACCAAGAGTAACTAATTTGGTTTAAACTTTTTCATCTTTCCGATTGAGTACATGTTTGCATTCCAATTCTAAGCTTCTAGGAACATGAGTTGAACATTTTCATTTTGAACAACTTTTTGGCTTCACAAACCCCAATTGAAAGATCAAATTTTAGTCAAGAATTTCTTGGATACACAAGTTTATAATTACTGCTATTCTGTTATTTTTTACTCCAAAACTTCTACTGAATAATATGCTCTATTAGCAATTTAAAGACAGGTGAGATTGCATCATTAATATCTTAATTTCAAACAAGTTGAAATCAAGTGTGTGCAAATAAATATTTCGAGTATAAAAAAATTAACAAGACAAGAAAAATAACAAATATAATTTATTTATGGCTATCAGAAAAAAACAAGTTACAATCTCTATGATCTTCTTCGATTTTTCTCTTCAATTGTCGACTCGAGGGTCTCACAGCTTGATCTCGAACTTGAAGTTGATCGTGGACTTGAGAGCTTTATCTTGAACTTGTAGTTGATCGAGGGCCTCACGGCTTAATCCCGAACTTGGAGTTAATTGAGCACTTGACAAGTTAATCCCAAACTTTGACTCGATCGAAAGCCTCATGGCTTGATCCCAAACATAGACTCGAGAGCTTCACAACTTGATCTCAAATCAAACTTTGATTTCTTCAACACTTGATATGGAAGATTTGAAAAACACTTGCTGAAAATCTTCAAATCTTGATATCTAGAAGATTGAAGAGAGAACTTGAAGATTTGAAGGAGAATTTTGGTAGCTCTTATAACTTGTAGAGAGCTTCCAAGAATATGTGTTGTTCATCTTCATGCCTAGGGGTGACCCCCTATTAATACATGTAGGATGAGAGGAGTTGGAGTGGTTATCTGGCATAATCTTATTCCTAACTTTTCTCCTAAGAAACATGAAATGTAAAACAATTACACTACTTATATATCATCTTTATCCCTTAGAAAGATAAAATTACAAGAGAACTTATCTCTCTAAAATATTATCTCATAAAGTAATATAAATACATAAGGAATTTAATTACCTATATTACTATACATTTTTTTTATTTATTATTTTTTAAATAAAGAGATAAATATTAAGGTATATATCTTTATGACATTGTGTGATTTAATTAGGATATCACTCCAAGATAGGAATGTAGGAATTTCAATTATATTAAAATTTCAACACCTACAAAGTGCCCTCTCGAGACTTGTTCACGAATGCAAAATTTGAGCATGGAAATGAATGAGTCTCAAAACGCAAACTTATCCATCAATTTGAAAAGATGTTCGTCCAAAGAAATCAGACAAGAGAATTTTACTCTTTTTTTTTTTTTTGATATGATATGACTGAAATTGGAGTTAGCTACCAAGCTGCCTATGTACCCTTTTAAGGATCAAGCCAAATATAGTTCAATTAAACATATGAGGAGGTTTTTACTCATGCGAAGGAGTCTTGGATTTGAGATGTGTAGACAGTTTATTCTCATGTCGAGGATCTTGAACATAGATATGCAGATAGTCTATTCTTGTATCAAGGAGTCTTAGATTTGATATATGTAGACAGTTTATTCTCGTGTCGAGGAGCATATGACACGTATGTGAAGATAGTTTATTCTCGTGTCAATGAGCATATCTAGATAGTTTAAACTCATATCAATGAGTCCTTCATATCAGCATTTGAATATTTAGAGATAGTTTTAACTCATATCAAGGAGTTATCTTGACAGATTAGGCTCGTGTCAAAGAGTATTTCATATCTACACTAGAATATTTATAGACAGTTTTAGATTGTGTCAAGGAGCATTTTATTCATATGTGAGTGTCTCCTTCTTGGGTAGATGAATAAATTTGGTGCTTTAGAAAATTTGCATGGTTGCAAGATGATGGTTTCTTGATTGACACTTTCTTCCACTTCTTTAAGTAGAACTTTCCTTCTCAAGCTAATTTCATGATTCTATCGTTGAAGACAAAACACCTTTCAGTAGGATGTCCAATTAAACAATGATACTTGCAGTAATTTGGATTGTAAATATGCTCCACTTATTCAAGTCGCTTCATCTCAGGCAAGTGGATAAGATTTACTTCTAAAATATCATTGAATACATACGGAACATCAGAGTTGAGAAACGGATAGCCTTTTCTTACATCTCCTCAAAAGTTACTCGCTTTCTCGCCTTGTCTTGAGAGTAGTTTGACTTTTCATTTACCTTTCTTAAAATTTGATATGTTCAATGCTAGTTGTCATTGACTCTTCATTCTCAAAATTTGAGACGCCTATCATGTTGATTTCATGTGGTTGTTCAACAGGTAGACCTTGGTTTCTATTATCAACAATACTCAACTCTTTGCCATGAGCACAAGTGGACAATTTGTTGAAGTATCTAGACTTTCTAGAATGTAACTTAGGTCCCAATGCATGCCTTGAATATACATCTCGATCCGAGATTTTCAGAAAGTCAATCTTTGCAATTTAGACTAAGATCTCTCCACCTATCGATGTAGTCAATGAGGGATTCATTCTTCCATTAACAAGTTGATGTCAATTCCATCATTCTAACCACGCAGCATATGCTATAGAAACGATCAAGAAATTCTTCTCTAAGTTTATTCCAACTGTCGATGTAGTTAGGCTCGAGGTCAGTGTACTAGTCGAATGTATTCCCCTTTAATGATCGAACAAAATTGCTTGGTGAGAAGGTCACTATTAGTTCCAGCATTGTTGCAAGTTTCGACCAAGTGCGCCACATACTGTTTGAGATTTCCTTTGCCATCAAATTATAAGAGTTTTGGTGGTTGATAGCCGACAGGCATCCTTATGTTGTCGATTGTTTGAGTATAAGGCTTTCATAAGTGAACGAAAATTTCTTGCCCCCTTCATAATTCTCTTTGAGATTGTGCCTCCGACGAACTCTTTTAATTGATGAACACCAATCATCCTGTCCTAAGAATTTTGAATCATCATCATCTTTGTTTGTGATTTTAAAGACTCCCCACTTTCATCGTGGCCCATGAATTGTTTGAAATCCACTCGACTTGTTTTTTTGTTACCACTAATCAAGTTGATAAGTTGAGCAATTTTGACATTTTGATCTTGAATGTGTTTTGCAAGTCCTTCAACGACTCTTGTCAATGCTGCAACTTGTTCTTCAAGAGATGTTTATTAAATCACCATAACTTCTGCAATGTCATAATTGTTTGAGTTATAGGAATTTGTGAAGATGTTGTCACCACTTGACTTATCATGAAGATTTGTAGTTGCCTTGGATATGATTGGGTGCACGAACACTTGTTCAACCATGGATGTGTTGTCTTTCTTTGTCTCCAAAGGTAGATTGAATTTCTTTGCCACCATTGAAGAAGAAGATATGCTTTCTTGTGTAGGACAACTAACAATTGTAATTTGCAAATCGTGTCTTCACGTCTTAATGAGCATAATTTGAATAGTCGACACCATGATTTGAGACAATTTCAACAATAGTAGATTTGTGATCGTTAACATCTAAGTGAACGGCCTTTGAATTGTTATCTTTTAGTACCATCAATGAAGTTTGAGGATGAGCATTGTGAAGAGAAGAGATGGGACGTAAAGATGGTCCCCCGAGCGTACCAAAATTGTGTGCAAATAAATATTTCGAGTTTGTAAAAATTAACAACACAAGAAAAATAACAAATATAATTTATTTATATTAGAAAAAAAAAAATGAGTTACAATTTCTATGATTTTCTCCGATTCTTCTCTTCAATTGTTGATTTGAGGGTCTCAGGCTTGATCTCGAACTTAAAATTGATCATGGGCTTGAAAGTTTTATCTCGAACCTAAAGTTGATCAAAAGCCTCACGGTTTAATCCCGAACTTGGACTTAATCGAGAACTTGACAGTTTGATCCCGAACTTTGACTCGATCGAGAAGAAGTCTCATGGTTTGATACCGAACTTAGACTCGAGGGCTTCACAATTTGATTCCGAATCAAATATTGACTTCTTGAACTCTTGATATAGAAGACTTAAAGTACATTTGATAAAAATCTTCAAATCTTAATATATGAAAGATTTGAAAAAAAAAACTTGAAGATTTGATTGAGAATTTAGAGAATTTTTATAACTTGTAAAGAGTTTCCAAAAACATATGTTCTGTGTCTTCATGCCGAGGGGTCACTCCCTATTTATACATATAGGATGAGAAAGGTTAGACCGGTTTGGCATAATCTTATTTCTAAATTTTCTCCTAAGAAATATGAAATATAAAACATTTACACTACTTATGTATTATTTTTGTCTCTTAAAAAGATATAATTTCAAGAGAGTTTGTCTCTTTAAAATATTATCTCCTAAAGTAATATAAATACATAAGTAATTAAATTACTTATAATACAATCCATTTATTTATTTATTATTTATTATTTATTTAAATAAAGAAGTAATAAATATTAAAGTACACATTTTTATGACATGATGCGATTTAATTACAATACCACTCTAGAATAGTAATGCAAGAACTTCAATTATATTAAAATTTCAACACCTACATCAAAAGCAACTAATGGGGTATATTCATACACTTTCCCCCTTCTTTTTTGTTTTGTTTTGTTTTTTTTTTCCTTTTTTCTTTTGGCTGAAAAGAACCAGATATCTGAATATAATATCTTGATATGCGAATGTAACCTGGTCTGTCCGAATTTTTTCGATTCCCTTCCGTTGGATCAAATGCTGGTTGTTTAATAAATTCTAGTAAAAAATAATTATTATCTAGTGTCATTTTCAAGCCACAGACAAAAAAGATTTCAGCCAAAAATTTCATCTACGAACCAAAGCTTCCAATCTTTCATGTGAGCATATTATACATCATCAATAGCTTCTAAACCATAAATCTCATCCAGCTGCAACTTATCTGATTTTTAACTCCACTTATAGACCATGTGGTGTAGATTAAATGTCCATGTATGAAATCTATGACATCAGCTGATATAAAAAAGATTTTATAAGATTTAATCTTGACCGCAAGGTCTACAAGTGGGACAAAAAACTGAATCTATGCAAGTATTTTCCTAAATATTGAAAAGGGGAAATGATGCTAAATCTCGATATCAGCAACACCCTCCCTAATTATCCAAAAAAATGCCTTCAAAAATTTCGAACTATCGATGCTAACAAGCAAAAACATCAGAAGAAATTGTACAACCAATATTGTTATGACCATGAAAGAAACAAATTCCAACTTGAGAATTAGGCAAATATTTAGCATTGTAATACGAGGATGAGAAAAATCAGGTCAGATGAACGCGAACGCGAACACAAATGGACATCACCCAAACTGCAGCAACCTCTGAAAGAATATCTTAGCTGTAAAGCTTCATTCGAGTATTGGTTGACAGGTATCAATATTCCAATATGTGCAAAGAATTATCAAAAGCTATCTGATTTCAACTTCTCGTCACGGCGAGTAGTCAACCACATGACATGAAGATAAGGCCTCCAGATGAGCAACCGAGACAACTGAACAAAGCAAAGGCAATAAACCATCCACAAGTATCATTAGTAGTATCAGAGTTCTTTACAGAATGAGTTGATAGTCCCATGGAGCTTCATTTAATTCCCTACTCCTCAGTAATGGTGGCAGAAGGAAGTAATCTCATAATAAAGCTTGAAAGTGACCAGATGCAGATCACACCAAGAAATTGGAGGACATTTAATAGTGTACTTAGTGAGTTACTTATTGCCAAGTTATGAGATGTCATCTCAGCTCCCTTAACGGTATAAGAAAGAGCAGTTACCAGTTGTGCTGCTCTATTCAGTTGGTGTAACCTGTAAACCTGCAACATACAAGTGTATTCAACAAGTATTCTTCTAACAAGTGAATCTATGTTGGGAAGCCACTCAAAACACTACCAATTTGTTATGGAAAACAAACCAGCAACATTAAACTCAAAATTTCCAACAGTGAACTCTCAAAGACAGAAACAGCAATGAGCAAGGGAAAAAGAGTAACACTTAAAGCATCACACAATATATACATTACTTATGCTTCAATTATTTAGCTTGTAGATATTCAAGGAATTACATTCCTGATTTACAAACAAGCCTGAGACCTACATATGTTCTTCTTCCTGGCTGCTTACAGTAGTTAAAATCACATACACTCATATCGAAGGCTCAGAACATCTCAAGAAAAAAGTTATCCAAATCAAGAATATAGTAGTAGTTGTTAAAAATACTGTACATACTAAAAATTTAATTTTTCTCATATTTCTGAAAGAAACAAAATACCAAATATAATGACAACTTCAAAACAAGAAATAGCTTCTCAAAATAATAGTTTATATGTGAAAGTTTAGTGTATAGTGCTTGTAGCACATAAGATTTGCGAATATTTCCATTCAATAAACAAGGACATCAGTGGAGCAACATATTTCTGGTTTAGGAACGCAATGTATTTCTGACCAAAATTACACACAAAAGAAACTAGTAACAGACCTTTCTTCAACTTTTTAAGTGTTTCATTTCCATTTACTTTCTGCCAAGGATCAAATACTCCAGCTGTCATTTACTCTTATTAACTTCTAGCACCAGAAACCATTGAGTGGGTCAATGTGCTATATTTCCATGACTGGTAAAATCAACAATAAGGACTGATATACTGAGTTTATTAGAAAAATAAAAGAACCAAGAATAACAAAACATCTTCACGTACTTGATAAAAAATAATTGTCTTCATGGTTAGCCTGTGACATATCTTAGACTTATTGTAAATCATAAGGCGAATTTAATGATTAATGCAAAATATTAGCCGCTTTTAGTAAATATGAACCTAATGGTTGCCTATATTTGAAGTTACTCGTGTCAACATTAGCGATGACCAAAATCTAACATATAATCATGTAATCAGCTACAGAGACATGGTAGCATCACAACTAGGAAGCAAGTAAATAGTTCTATATTTTATCTTCTCTTTTATTATTCTTTTTGTATATTGTGGAGAAGATCAGAACTTGTGGTCAAATGTACTATGTATCAGCATTCTTATCCCTGTTTACATTTTTCCCTCAGGCACATTTGAGCTTTGAGGAAAATGAAATTTGATTTAGGACCCAAATCAACATGGATAGCATTGGCTTCAAAAACCTTCAAGCAGTTGATATGCACTGGCAGTTATAAACAAGGTAAACGGCAAATAGGGAAAACAGAAATTACAGAGAAATAAAAAGAAAATTAGTTATCTATACTGCACAAGGTGATAGATGTCCTTACTTGAAATAAAATGGGAATTACAGACCATGAAGGGGACTTGGTGTATCTTGCATATTGCTCAAATGCAAACTGAACTACAATGCCAACAAGATAGGGAGCAAGAGTAGCAGAAGCTGCGGGGCCTGTCCATGGCCAGACAAAACCCATTGTCACCATTGGTATTAGAAGGCTAAGTACCAGGACTGCAACTGAAGAAATTCTGTGTCCCATTTGTGGGTTAAGATTAAAGCCTGATATTTGAAGATGACAATGGTTCAATGGGTCGCCTTAAATGATCTATCAGGAGAAGAAACACGGCAACTCCACAGTAAAAAATAGCCTCCGTGAAGAACAATATAAGGAAGTCTGTACAGACAGAACCAGGATTTGGGAAGGTGAACGAAAGTATCATGTCAAACAACTATATCTAAATCAATGTCAGTGCAAAAAAAAAAATTTAAAAAATACAAGCAACAAGTGCCAAAACCTAATCAAGGTCAATGTATAAAGGCATACAACAATACACCAGCAACAAGTACAAAATCAGAATTTGAGTTCATATGGAAAAAAATCTAGCACCCTTTTTCCCTATAGGAACCCTCTTTTCTGTACGAGTAACATGATGCACCGGTTTAACAGTAAAGAGAAACCTACAAGCACTTAAATACATCTTGTTCCCTCTTTCATCATCCAGAGGTAACATGTAAACTCAAACAATTCCTGATTGAACGAATTCCAGAGAGGATTGTCAGTTCTACTAACAGATATTTCATACTTCTTACAATCAGAATACTATAGAATCCCAAGCTTCAATCTCTGAACATTTCACTTACAACTCTACTATTTTTCTTCCAGTACTAGTTTCTGGTTTTACCTCTTTTTTTTTTTTCCTGTACCATGGTACACTGAGAGAAAACTGCTATTTTGTTCACACAGACCTTTGATTTCAAAATATCATGTCTTATCCCTTGCAACTGTAAAACTTCTCTATCTTTATTAGTGGTAGATCAGGTGTCAACTATGTACATTAATTACATTAAGAAACAACCCAAAATTGCAGGCACAACCAAACATGCTTGCCATAGTTCAGAACAACAAAACCCCTCCTAATAAATATATATTCTCTAACAACATTTAAGATGATTATTAACTTTCAGCCAATGCTGTCAAATTACGCTTAGAAAAAGTTAAATGTGTTACAATTTTTTCCTGATTTTATCAAAATGCATATTTTAGGCTCCTGTTCACTAGTTAACTAAGTCTAAAGTAAGTGGTCGAGGATCAAATTTGAATAGGCTCCAAATGTTCAATGCTATTTGTTTTTTATTCTTAATCCTGTTCATGCACCTTTCATTTTTTATTTTTTTTTGATTGCTAGGACATAGATTATGTAGTTAAGCATAAAATATTAACCTATTTAACACCCAAAAGATATATGAGAGCAAAACATTTCAAATATAACCTATTCAATCGGAATGTAAAGGAAAGCTAGTTATCCATGTTTTACAAATACAATTAGTCTCATATATGTTCCAATAACTATTTGCAACTTAAGCTACATGAGCGCAAAATATCCATTGAATATTATAAAACACAATCTAAATTCAAGCACTAGTTTTAGCTTATTAAATTATTTAAACAGGAAACCCTGACGTACTAGTTGCTCCCAAAATAAAATAAAATAACCTTCAAGTGCTAGTTTCAGCTCATCAAATTATTTAAACAGGATAACAAGTTTAAGCTTCTGCACACCCTAAACTAATGAGTGCTAAGTTCAGGCCCATCAATCTAAGCTTTAAGCAAACACATGCAAGCTCGAGCAAATATAAGAAAAGAATTTGAACAACAAACAAATGATACATGTCAACATTATGCCAGGCTCATACCAGACCATTCCAAATGGTAAGATCTGAAAATTGAATAAGAAATATTCAAGAAAATAAAACTATTTACTAAGAAAGCTGACAAAAAGAAGTTAAATCAACCATTTAGCATATCCTAATCTTCCTTCACTGATGTGTTTTCTTTTAAGGTTAATATATTTGGTCTTCTGGTATTTGTTCGTTATACAGTAGGAAACAAAGACCCTTTTATTCATATGTTAGATGACCAAAAACCACCACAATAAGAAAGGTACCATGCAAAACAACAAATCAAATTAACTTTAAGAAAAACAATGGGAATTTCCTCGAATCCCTCAAGAATCTATGAGACTATTTATAGTGAATATCAAATAAAAAGAAATGCCACTAGAAAAAGAAACAGGGAACATAATAACCTACAAAAAGAAAAAAGAACAAACACTTCACTACACCCATTTTCTCCTCCCATGACTATCCCTCTTAAAGTTAGAGATCAAACCCACTTCCTGAACCCCATTTCAACCACCAATATTTCTTTACCCCAATTACCATTCTCCTCGTTCTGGAGATAGTATTTTTGTGTCTGCATGTTCAGGTGTGCCTTTGTGTATTTCTATTTGGACAAAGCCTTCTGAAAGTGGCCATTATTTAGAGCATCTGTGCTAGTTTAGATCGAAAAGTGGTCGAAACTGAATGTGGCCATGGCTGAACTTTGGAAGTGGTGTGGCTTGTGGTAGTGGTGTAGCTTGTGGTTGGTAAACTTGGAGAATGACAGGTCACATGGTGCTCCCAACATTGTGGAGGCAAAGAATGACGTATTGGAATGCTTGGGCTGAAACTTTTTCTCGGAAAATGGACAGTACCTGCTGGATATCTATTTATGCACATTAGCTTGGATGAATAAAATTTGGCTGGTGGTGCATGCGGCAGACCGGGCTTATGGCATCTAGAATTGGGTACTCCAGGTGGGTATTTTATTGCGGTAGAGGGGTAGGGTGTAGGCTTTTGAATTTTACAACTAAATTTTGAGTAAGAATGTTGGATTGCTGGCTAGAATTGGAGTTCTTTACTCTTAATTTATTATGTTTAGATATTTTCATTGTTAGGGAACTTTCGGATGTTTCATTATCCAGCTAGTCCAGTACAATCTGTCCTGTAAATCTCAAATTTCATCATTGCTTTAGCAAATATACTGATCAAAGTGATCATAGTGGAGATAAATATATTAATAAGATGTACACAGAAGACTCTTCTAACATAAGTTCTGTTTACCTGTTAATAAGGAGTCTTCAAATATAGTTGATAGAATCCTGCGCAAATAAAGAGAAGGAAAGATGAAAGAGGTTACAAGCACTGCAGGACCAGCCAACCACAGAAGATTGTTTTGATTCCTCCCGGGCCTGGACGCAAGGATTTCATCTTGCTTCTAATTCTGTAAGGACGATTGTAAAATGAGATTAAGCCAGGTTTTCCTCCAGCGCCTTCAGAGTAGATGTATACACCATTCAAAGACGCTACATCTTCATCAAATGAAAGGTCTACTTCTTGCTCTGAATTGTCCGTTTCAAGTTCACTGTTCTCTAATTGATCCTCAGAGACAGCAAACGGGATTCGTTGCCTATGGAGTAACTTCTTCTTTAACTTTAGCTTTTCATGCATGGACCAGCATGAGTTGACAACTTCCAATAAACCACAAAAGAAATTAAAAAAAAATAGTATTATTTGAGTAAAAAAAAAGAAAGCAAGAAAGAAACCTCTTTTAACCGTATAGCAGGTTATCATAAGAATCTGATATCAAAAAGTCCGAAAAAAAACAAAAGGTTAACAATAGTTTGCAATGAACCTCTGCGTATCACATCGAACCTCAAGAACATATTTTAAGCTCAACACAGGCTGAAGTGTGAATTAAAATTTACCACAAGTAGACTAAGCTAAAGTTTGCCATAGATGCACTTCAAAGAAAAAAGCTCTAGACTTTAAACGATCTTCACAGGCTAAGTAAATACCTAGAGCATTTTTCAGCTGTTCCATGTGAAACTGCGACAAGCTGAAGAATCTTTGTCCTAAACATACCTGGATGATGAAGTAACAAGCAAAGCCTCAGTAAATGCATTCTTTGTACCAGAAACATGCCTCGACTCCAATGCTGGCATTAAAGAACCGAATACTAACAAATAAATGGAGATAGAGTGATGAAAACCCCCCTTGCTCCCTAAAACCAGTTCATTTGATGGAAACTATTATAAAACCAAAAGGTTTTACTGAAAAACATTCATAGAAGTAGGTGCACAAGTTATAGCTGTAAAACAATTATGCCAAAGGGTGGGGTTGCCAAAGGATGCCAGAAATCATAATTAGTATGCATGTCAATTGCAAATATAAATTTTTAAACATATAAAAAACATATATTTGTCAGAAAGTCACCTTTCGAATAGAAAAGTTACCATATCAAAAGAATCACTGCACTCAACAAACCTGGATTATGAGTGACAAGCAAAGTATCAATAAATGCATTCTTTTTACCACAAACAATCCATGATTTCGAGGTTGGCATTAAAGAAGTGAACACTAAGAAATAAATGAAGAGAGTGATGAAAACAACCTCAATCCCCAAAAACTCCACCTCTTTTCATGGAAAATATTCTAAAACCAAAATGTTTCAGTGGAAACGAGTCCTAGAAGTAGGCTATCAAGTTGACATGTATATATATAATTATGCCAACGGGTATGGATGCTGAAGGATGCTAGAAATCATATTGGGTTTGCGCAACATTTGCAAATATAAGTTTTGTACATTTAAAAGAACATATATTATTTGTCAAAAGGACACCTTTCAAATAGAAAGGTTACCTATCAAAAGAATCTTCATCCTAAACAAACCTGGATGATGCGCAATCAATGTACCAATAAATGCATTCTTTTACCATAAGTATGCCATGACTCCAAGGCTGGAATTAAAGAACCGAACAACTAGCAGTACATGTCTTTTCAAAGAAACCATTCAAAACACAAAGTTTTAGCAGGAAAATATTCATAGAAGTAGGTGTATAAATTGACATATATATGCCGACGAGTAGGGTTGCAGAAAGATGCCGAAATCATATTGGGTTTGTGCGCCATTTGCAAATGCAATTTTTTATACATCTAAAAAAGTGCATATTTCTCAAAATTCCACCTTTCGAATAGCAAGGTTGCCTATCAAAAGAATCTTGTCCTAAACAAACCCGGATGATGAAGTAACAATGAATGTATCAATAAATGCAATCTTTTTACCAGAAGCATTCCATGACTCCAAGAATGGCATTAAAGAAGCGAACAACTATCAAATAAATGAAGATAGAGGTATGAAAACCCCCCTCACTCCCCAAAAGCCCCTGTTCTTTTCATGGAAACTATTCCTATAACAAAAAGTTCTAACTGGAAACTATTCATAGGAGTAGGCGTACAAGTTGACATATATATTTGTTACAAAACAATTACGCCAATGGGTAGGGTTGCAGAAGGATGCTAGGAATCATATTGGGTTTGCACTCCATTTGCAAATTTAAGTTTTTATAATTTAATAGATATATATATATATATATATATATATATATATATATCTTTTCAAAAGCCACCTTTTGAATAGAATCAAAAGAATCTTCGTTCTAAACAAACCTGGATGATTAAGTAACAAACAAGAATCAATAAATGCATTCTTTTTACCACTAACATGCCATGAAGCCAAGGCTGGCATTAAAGAACCGAACAACTAACTAACCAATAAATGAAGATAAAGTGATGACAACCCCCTTGGTCCCAAAAACCCCTATTCCATGGAAACTATTCTAAAACCAAAAAGTTTTAACTGGAAACTATTCATAGAAGTAGGTGTACATGTTGACATACAATGAATATTCAATCCAAAACAATTTGCCAACAAGTAGGCTAGAAGGATGCCCGAAATCATCTGGATTTATTTACGCCACATATGCAAATGTAAGTTTCCATACATACCAAAAAAAATATTTGTTAAAAGGCCACCTTCAAATAGAGGGTTACCTATGAAAAGAATCTTCATCCTAAACAAACGAGGATGATTAAGTAAAAAACAATGTACCAATAAATGCATTCTTTTTATCAAAAACATGCCATGACTCCGAGAAAGGTTACCTATTAAAAAGATACATGTAGCTACATCACTAAATTCAGAACCTATCAACCATGAGAAAAGGAAAATTGAGCAACATTGTGATTAAGGGACTAGTTATCAAGTCTTATTAACCAAAATTTGTTCAAGCAACAAATAGTGAGCAGGCAGAGTAACTCACATCCAATTAACTAACATACATTTGTGCCAAAAAAAAATTAGCTAACTTACCAAATGCCTTTGCTTCATATATCAAAATCCAAAGGTTACTATTAAAAAAGAAAAGAGATGTGGATGGAAGGACCAAAGCCACTGAACTATAATCCAGAGAGGTAACAGCCAAAGTTCTTCTAGAATCTTTAGTCAGAGCTTTCAAAGATAAACCGACCATAGGTATCTAGCCATCAGATACCAACGACATTTCGGGTTTTTATAATAAGATAAAAGCTCTTTTCTTCATCAGAAAGAACCTGATTCCAGATTATGATCATATGAATTATAGGTAAATGAACAACCCTCTATTAAATATAGCAGTTCTATAACTACAGCATAAGTAGCCAGAAGTCGGTGGGGAGGGAAATTGAGATACAACGAGATATGACGTGCCCACATTAAGATTTAAAACTTGTTGTCAACTTTCAGGAAATGTTTGGAATAGAGACCTCACAATAATTCAACGCGCATTCTCAGAAGACTGAGGAACAAGAAGAGATTTATCAAGAGAGAGATCTATTCAAAACGCGCATTCTCAGAAGATTGAGGAACAAGAAGAGATTTATCAAGAGAGAGATCTATTCAAAACGCGCATTCTCAGAAGATTGAGGAACAAGAAGAGATCTGTCTCTTTTATCAAGAGAGAGATCTATTCAAAACGCGCATTCTCAGAAGATTGAGGAACAAGAAGAGATTTATCAAGAGAAAGATTTATTCGAGAAAAAATCTTAACAGTTACATCCAATCACAAACTACACGCAATTTCCAATTTCCACAGCTAAAATTTCTATGCACCCAATTGAGCTCAGAAATGCCATCGAAAAATGGAGCTAATGACAACAAAAGCATTGACCTAAATGGCTGAAGTCGAAACCTTCAGTTTTAATTTTTAAACCATCAGCAATCATTCTAATTGAACCCAAATAAGACATGATCATCGTCCATCGAACTGGTAAAGTCTAAAAATATCCTATTTCAATCACAATTCAGCAGAGTATAGAACCAATGCAATGAAGAAAACTAGTACTGGAATTCCAAGAACATGTAAAAAAAAAAATTACCAAAATAAACATTAAATCCAAACCATGAAATAAAACTGTACCAAAGAACAACAAAAAATCCCATATTGGAATACTAAGACAAGAATTATTAATCTACTAAAATAAATAACTCAAAACAAATACTATATTAATATTAATACCTCAAGGGAAGGTCCTTTGGATTGAAAAGGTGAAGGAAGTGATGTAGAAACATAGGAAAATGAAGAACCAATTTTCACTGTCATCCTCCTCTCTTTTTCCCCCTTTTTTACCCTTTTTCTGGTCACAAGTGAAGCAACAGTAATTACTTAAAGATTGAGAATTTAGTAAAATGGGAAAAACCCATTTGATTTCAAGGAATTTAGAGAAGCCCAGATGGAATTTTTGTGAGAAGTGGACCCAGTTGAGTGGAAAATGGTAAAAATTCGGAGATTCTGAGGTAATGGGTTTTGCTGCCCTGCGGACGGCGGAGGGAAAGAAAAGAAAAAAGAAAAAGCTTCTTTTGTTTTACTTTCACTTTCCTCCCCCAAGGTAAGTATCTTACTAGATTTTTGTGTGAGCGAAGCCAGTTAATCCCATCCTTTTTTGGCTTTATCTTGGCGTAATACTTATCTCCGTTTTTATTTTGTGCCATACTTACATGTTTTTATTTTGTGGTTTTTAGGTTTTTGTTTTCTCTGGTCATTTTGGACTTTCAAATGCTTTGGCAAATGTAAAGCCTCAAAATGGAAAATTGACTTGCATTTTTTTCTTAAACTAGTATGGGGCATGTGATTTGCACGTCTGAATATACTAATTATTTGATTTTTATTACTATGAATTAAAAACTAAGGTATATTTAGAAATATTATCTGTTTGATTTTATTAGTTCACTTAATTTTTCGCTTATATGATTTTTGTTTAAATGTTTAATTAAGTCAAAGAATTTTTTTGTAGTTTGTATGAGTTTAGAAAAATATTTGTTTATATGTGATTTTTATGTTTTTTTTTTTTTAGATATAACTTTTTTTGAAATATAAGGGAATTGAGAATTATTGAAACGTTGTACACTGAACTCATTGGTTTACTCTATTTAATTTCAAAAATTAAAAAATTTAAAATATTATCAAACCGGAACATAATGTATGATAGGAAATATATTAAAGTTTTTCATTATTTCCATTATGTAATTTTAGTAATAGAAAAAGATAGTATAATTTTGAAAAATGTTGACAATTTATAGAGTTTATTCGAACTATTTATTATCTTCAATTATTCAACTTTTATCTCAAAAATTTTGGATTCATCGAACGCATTAGGGCATTTAATTATTTTTGAATCCCTATACCTCTCTTGGAACTATCTTGATGAAGGAACCATTCGTGTGCAAATGCTAAATCGCAATTTCTTATTTAAGTGCACAACTATAGGAAGGAATTATAAAATAGAAAAAAAAAAAAAAAAAGTGAAAATGGTCTACATCATTTAGCGATTTATGGCGTGAAATTTAGTGACTAATTCGTTACATTAAAACTATGAATCTCTGTATACTAGTAAATTAAAATGTAAATATTCTATGTTATGACTTTTATTGATAGAATGAGATCAACAACATATAGAATCATAACTATCAACCTTTTTTTTTGATTTGTATAGTAATAATTCAAAAGTAATAATAGATATTTAGTATTTAGGTTTTATTAGACAAAGTACACTTTAGTTAAAATCTAGTTAGTAACTAATTTGATATGCCTATTTTTTAGTATATCATTTATACAGTTACTAATATTTAACATTAGATATTTACCGACTCAAAAAGAATAATAATAATTTTTTGTAGGAGAACAATAATTATCTATAAAGAATTTTAGCTAATATAATTTAGGAACTAATTTTTTAGTATAGGAAAAGTATAATTTAGATTAAATATATGTTAATTATTCAATGTATGAAAAGAGAAATAAGAACAAAGTAAGAATTGGAAGATAAGGATTATATTCTTTTAAGAAAAATAAAATAGGTGTAGATCACTTTTTCACCTCCTTTCCTATTCATCCAATTAGTTTAACAATAATTAAAAAGATAGGTTCTACATTATATATATATTTTTAGTACATCACGAAAATCAAATTCATTTCATATTTTGAACAATAGAATCTCTGTCATCATTGCGAAGTTTAAACAATAACATAAGAGACAAAATAAAAGGCATTGGCGGAGGGAAGGTGAAGATGTTGACAATATCTATGAAAGATAATATCTTTGTTGATTGAACTTTAGATGGCCTTAAGCCTTTTAACCAATTTTATGTCTCCTTTATTCATTTATTTTTTTTCCCTTTTTGTATCAAAAATAGAAAAATATTTCAGAATTGTTCTCTCGGAAGGTTCCTAAAGTTTTATACATGATAAGTACTATTTTTTGTTTAAAGATAATTCCTACTATTATTTAACTTAATTCCTAAACCTAAAAAAGTTTTACTTGCATACTTGTATAATTTCTAAACTTCATTCTTAAAAAAAGATACCAAGTATAACTCTCTATTTTGTATAAAAATCTTATTCTCACAGTAAAGTAAACATTAAGATTGAAAATATATTTTAAAATTGTGTACTTTTAAAAGGTTAATAGTATTTTTTTTAATATAATGGAAAATAGTCACAAAACCTATTGGAGGGAAAATTAGAACATATTTTCAGTTGGAGGGTCGAATTGATAATTTTTCAATTTTGGGGACTATAATGAGACATTTGTTTTAATTTTGAAAACCAAATTGAGCCTCTTTGAATTTGGAGGACTATATTGGAATATTTTTTTCAATTTGGAAATTCAAATAAAGACTACTTTAATTAATTTAAAAACCATATTAAGATTTTTCTTAGTTTGAATAGCTAAAATAGTATTTAACTCTTTGGAATTAAAATGACCTTATTTTCCATGTATTCTTTTATTTGTCAAACGTTTTTTCCTTTTTCTTTTAATATTTGTTAAATAAAAAATTAGTTTCTTTAATTACATATAAATGTTGTCTAGTCTATTAATGTATCCATAATCTATATATGTTGATAATAATTATATGCATAATTTTATTTGATGAGAAATTTTATTCCCTTAAGTTTTTTTTTTTTTTGATAATTTTATTTAGTATTCATCTGCAATTTCTAATCTATCCCAAACTTCATTCTACTCTATGAGATAATTGAATTTAATCAAATTTAGTTCTAAATGAAATCTCAAAATGTTAGTTTTATTTCATGTGTAACTTTTTAGAATTTTTTTCTCTTTAAGTGTCCAAAAGTATAGGTGAAACATGTAAATTTATTTTCTAAATAAATTTTATATTTTATTATTGCTTGATTTCTAAAATCCATCCTAAAGAAATATTTCCTACTCTTCTTTAATTTCTAAAATTCATTCCTAATATTCTATTATGCAAGTAAAATTATTTCAAGGAAATTTATTTCCTAGTATGAAGCTTTAAAAGTAGATTTTATTTATTCTTTTGTTCTTTGAGGAGTATTTATATAAATAGCCTAAAAAATTATAAAAAGGCAATCAAATTTGGAACATAACAAAGTCATTAAATTTTAGAGTGAGGGTAACTTAGGAAAGAAAAGCTAAAACAAAATCAATCTTTTTTCACTTATTATATATTCAATTTTTTAATAACTTTATTCTATATTCAATCTTTTATTTCTAAATCTATCTTAAATTCTACTCTATGAAAAAATTTGTTTCAATCAAACTTAATTCTAAATATAAGTCTAAAAAATTTATTTTTATTTCCCACATACCTTTCAGGATTTTTCTTGTTAAGGGTCAAAACATATATATAAAATATGTAAAGAATTTTACTTTTTTATTATTCCTTGATCTTTAAAATCCATCCCAAAAAATTATTTTCTACTCTTCTTTAATTTTTAAAGCTCATTTCTATTATTCTATTACATAAGGAAATTTACTTTAATCAAATTTATTTCCTAATATGAAATCTTAATAGTAGGTTTATTTCCTCTTTTACTATTTAAAAAATATTTACATAAATAACCTAAATAATTATAAAAAAAGGCATTCAGTTTATGTGATATAACAAAGTAATTAAATTTTATAATAAGGGTAACTTTGGAAAGAAAATTTAAATCACTAAATCATATTGGCTCTTTTAGTATAGTATAGATTGGAAATCATTTTTACTTGAAAATATTTCCCTATTAATTAATCTAAAATTTTCAAGTGCATTTTTTTGGCCTATTTTGAATTAAGTTACACAAAATAAATATAAGGTTAGATGCACTTTGTACCCTTAAAATATGGGTTAAGGTACAAATTGTCTACTATGTTTATTTTATTTAAATGTTGTTCTTTCAAGACTTATTTGCTACTTTTTTAATCCAATGATAAAGTGTCACAATCACAACTAATTTTTTTAATTACACATTGTTTTCCTAAAATTAAGCTTAAACTTTGGTACTCTAAATTTATTTTATTAGCAATTGTCCTCCAAAATTAATGTTTTTCCATTCAACAATATGAGAAATTTTTTTTATTTTTTTTTATCCTTCAGTATTAAGTGCATGAATTAATTTTTATTTGATTTTTTCCTTGTGCATTTAGACATGTCATTACATACTCGCTCTATTATTATTATTATTATTATTATTATTATTATTATATGTAGATTAGAATATTACTTATCACATATTAAGTATTTGATATTTTATTTTATTAACATACTTACTTCTTTTTTTTTCATTTATTACAATGTTTTGAAACTCGGATCAGAAGATGATCAAACAGGAGTCCGGTTCGCAATTCAATCGGTTCAACCAGTTCAACCGACCGGATCATATGTTCTATTTTATTAATAAAATAAATACTATTACATTAGCAAAGTTGAATGGCTGGGTAGTTTCAGCGCCTTGCATTAGTTTTTAAGAGGCCACGGGATCGAATCCCTTTACTGCCCAGTACTACTATATTTTTTTTTTTTGTCATTCTTTTAAAACAAGAAAATTAAAAAGCTTAAGAATTATTCTCAACCCACTAAAAACCCTAGTAGCCACTCTCCCCTTCTCCCTCTCTGCACTTTCAACCTCTTTTGCCTCCCACTACAATACCACCACTCCTTCATTCCCTCCTCTAGCCACCACTATTTTCGTCTCCTTCTTCTCCTCTTACTTTCCCTCTATTACTACCACCATCTCACCATTCCCTTCTCATTCTTCTCTCTATTTGTCGCCATCACCACCATCCCTATCCCATCTATAAGAGATCTCCATCACCATCTCTCTTTTCACTCGTCTCCCTTTCCAAACACGGATTGGAAAATTTTTATTGGAAAATAGATCTCCACAAAATTATTTCTTAAAATGGTCCATGGAACTTGATTGATAATTTATGACTTTGGATGGAAAAAAATTATTTGATTTCTTGTCTTTCTTCTTTAGGTTGAGAATTTTGATTTTTTTTATTGGGAAATATGAGATGATGATGAAAAATAAAAAAATCGAGTCTTTCTCGATTAATGGTTCTTACCAGTTCGCCAAGTGTGACCCGTTGTCAATGATTTTTTGTTCTGTCTAGGTATTACACACAACCGGACCGAACTCATCACCGGTTCCTAGTTTAACTGGTCGAACCAGCAGGTCCGGTCCGGGTTTCAAAACATTAAATACTTTAGTTAATAGTTCATGGGCAACCTCAACAGCAATCAAAGTTAGAGCTTGGCAAACCTCTTTCTTTGGACTATTTTTCCCAAGGTGAGGTTCAACACATGCATGATGAAGAAGGCGCGAGGCAAGTGGAAAAGCATGAAAGTTGGAGTTTCACAAGTTAACAATTAATAAACAAAAAGAAGGATAGTTGCACAAAGGGGCAGGAGTAGTCTAGATAGACTAGGAAGGAAAAAATTGTCATCGACTTTTAAACCCAACTTTCCAATGTCTAATGATGCCTTACACACATAGTTATAAATTAATAAAACACCTAAATCCAACTACTAACTAGATGGCTTCCCGCAAGTATACGGTTGTCAACTAGTAGTAAAGGGAAGTAGGGATCGTTCCCAAAAGGATTATTGGAAGGCAATTACCAAGATTTATGGACACTTGTGTAGTTAAGCGAAATCAAGCAATGGATGATAGAACTATTTTAATGAAAACCATAATTAAATGAAAGCGATAAAAACTTAAATTAAAGCTAGATTAACTAAAAAGTAAGTAAGTGAAAATAACTAATTACGAAATTAGTTAAGCAACTAGTTAATCTATTCTAGTAAAAGCAAGTAAAGGAAAGCACTTAATTCTAACCTAAATTAACCAAATTAAGACTAAAATTAAAAGCAAGTAAATTATCCAATTAAAAGGACTACAAATGAGAAACCTTGAATACTAAAAGCAACCATTTCTAAACTAGAAATTGGAAAGAGTTAAACTAAAAATCTAAATATTTTTGAATTTTCGATAGAAATAAAGGAAGCCCACTAAGAATTAACTCGGAATTAATGCAAGAAATTGCAAATTCTAACTAGAAATGCAAGAAATTATCAAGAACCCTAATGTACCTAAGAAACCCTAAATTGCAAGTAAAGAAATTCTTACTAAATTAGACAAGAAAGCGAATAAAAATTATATCTACGCGAAGCTTGCATTTAACCCACTACGATTATCTAATCAAAATTCGAACTTGACAAGAAATTAAAAGAAGATCTAAGAGAAAATTAAAGAGAAATTTCTATTAAAAAAGTAAACTTGTTAGAGTTCAAACTATCCTAAACGATCTAAAATCTAACTAAAACTATCTACTACTTACTCTTACTAATTTTTAAGTAGCATAAATAGTCTAATATTACACTAGGCAATCAGGAGTTACTGACTGAAAGTTTACAAAATTGCCCTTACAAATTAACTCTCAGCGAGTCGAGATCGCGGTCTAGAACATTTGAGATTACGATCTCGACTCTTATACAGTAAGACAATTTCCCGAGTCGAGATCGCGGTCTGGAATAGTCGAGATCGCAATCTCGACTCTCCTCTAGCATTCTTCATTTCATACATTTTTGCAGTCTGGTCCCTTGAGCTTTGTTTCTTCCAGCTTCCAACTTTTAATTTTTAACCTGCATAATATTAACACCATTAAGCACTTAATTAAACTAAAAATTTAACAAAAACTTATCATAATTCAAGAACGAAAATACAAATACATATGAAAGAAATTAACTAAAATCCTCAATTACTTATCCAACTTTGGAATTTAAACTATCAAGGAATGCTATAATTTAGAGGGAAATAACTTTAGTTTACAAGAGTTATCATACCCCCAAACTTAGTGTTTTGCTAGTCCCGAGCACAACAAAGATTAACATTAAACGAAACCTACTAACATTCAAACATATAAACACCTCCAAAGTTGATGTGACACTTGATGAATCATGGATGTACTTAGAACAATTAAGAAATCTCTCAAAAAATGTTCAACACTACTTGATATGTGCAGTATATGAGTAAATCAATCCAAAATTGAAATTTTGTTTTACATAGAAGCACACATTCATTCACTACACAAGATTTCACATCACCGAGCATTACCATTCTCAAAAAGAGTTACCAAAAGTTTTAGTTCTTTTCATTTGAAACATCATTACTTCTCAAATCACAAATATTATGAAGTTAATCAACTCTCTCGACTAGGTATCATGAAAATAGAAGTTCAATTAGGAATAAACTTAAATGCAATTGTCACACATTTCGGGAATAAACCTCTAACAAAGTAAGGAATAAGTAATTTGAGATTAATGATAAGTATTACAAACATTTACTGCTTAACTTATTGGTATATTAAAACGCAATTCCTAATGGCTTAATTCAGAGAAACAACATGGGTACATATTGGAGTCCCGTACTCTCCTTATTACTACTCTAATGGCTTATTTCGGAGAAACAACATGGGTACATGTCGGAATCCCGTACTCGTCTTATTCCTTTTTTTTTCGGCCCTAAACCAAGGAAAGGAGTGAAATGTACCAAAAATTAATCTCAAATATCAATTATTCACAAGTTAGAAGAACATTCCCTATGCAAACACACGAAATGTCCCAAAATTCCTTCTACGTCATTTAACTCATTTTTTTTCAAAAGATAGTTCATCAACCACATAATATAAGTGACTTGATAAGAAACAACATTTCAAATAAATATTCCTAAAATTTCAGCACTTCTTTTTGAAAAATAGTAATGCTAAGTTTATGAATTCTTTATGTTGCAAATGAACTACTCACTCACACAGCCAAAATTCTTGAAATGAATCAATCATATACTTCAATCACAAAGCATTGAATATCAAAATTTATCATCATTGAGTACCTAATTGATCAATTTTCCATCCATTAAACATCAAGTGACAATGATATGTATAAAATAACCATTCCCAACACAAAGAAATAGACATCCCCTAAACTTGTCTCTTTTATTCTAATTGATGAATAAATCATCATTCCACTCATTAAAATTAAACACAAAGACAAACACAAAATAACGAAAAGGAGTGAAATGTACCAAAAATTAATCTCGAATATCAATTATTCACAAGTTAGAAGAACATTCCCTATGCAAAACACACGAAATGTCCCAAAATTCCTTCTACTTCATTTAACTCATTTTTTTTTCAAAAGATAGTTCATCAACCACATAATATAAGTGACTTGATAAGAAACAACATTTCAAATAAATTTTCCTAAAATTTCAGCACTTCTTTTTGAAAAATAGTAATGCTAAGTTTATGAATTCTTTATATAGTTGTTGCAAATAAACTACTCACTCACACAAAAATTCTTGAAATGAATCAATCATATACTTCAATCACAAAGCATTGAATATCGAAATTTATCATCATTGAGTACCTAATTGATCAATTTTCCATCCATTAAACATCAAGTGACAATGATATGTATAAAATAACCATTCCCAACACAAAGAAATAGACATCCCCCAAACTTGTCTCTTTTATTCTAATTTATGAATAAATCATCATTCCACTCACCCAAAATTAAACACAAAGACAAACCCAAAATAACGAAAACAACTCAAATCATGATATAACTATAAACTAAGAACTAAAATTGGGTAGAAATGCTAAGAGTGATAAACTGTGCCATGCATCTCACCATTCAAGCTTCAAACAAAATCAGTGTTCAATTCAACTCATAAACTAATGCAAAGATGGCATCAGCTTAGGGCCCTTAGCCACTCTACTTTTATTAAGCAATAATCAAACTTCACCAAGTGTCAAACATGAGAATCCGAAAGAAATTCCATCCATAAAGCATCAAAATGTATCAACTTGGTATCAGCTTAAGGCCATTAGCCAAACTACTTAAAAAGAAAAACTAAAATACTTCAATTAGAAAGACTAAAAGTAAAACAAAAGTAATCCAAAGTAATTAAAAGTTATGGTGTTCAATAAAAATAGAGAGAATTATCATCATCCATCAAATCGATCCAGTGATCAGGGTTGGTCTTCATCCATGCTCAAGCAAATGGTGGCTTCATCTCTTCATTCCATCTCTTCTTGACCCTCCTTAGCATCACTAGGTTGGGTCTCTTCATGATCATCATCCATGTCCCCTCCAGTCGCACCTGCATAGCTAGATCTAGATGATGTGAATGAGGTAGCCGTGTGGTGGTGTACACATACTGTCCACGAGGTGGACCAAAGTGCCATGCCGGAGGTGATGGTGGCTGGACCCAAGTGCCTAATGAAGTAATATTTAAAACTTCTCCAATGACGGTCAAGTTGTTGTGCATCACCTGCTGTAGATTTGACTATACGACCAGTACCCTTGTAGATCATTCCTTTCTTCTGTATTTACCGGAGCATTAAATACCAAACCTGGGGGTATTGGAATCATTGAAGTTCTCTGAGGTGGTGGTGGCTGTGGCTGTGGCTGGGTAGGGTGCTCCTCCTAATGGTGCTTTTCATATTCTCTCACCATCCTATAAACATATTCCCGATTGATCCTTCCTCTAGGATGTGTCAATGGTTCCAAATGACCAATCGAGCAACCCGCTATGGTACAAAGATGGTGAATTAGACTAGGGGTATAAAATATGGGTCATCCAGATCTACCACTCTCTAAAAATCCCTGTCTAATAAGGTGACCAACATTTACTGGGACCCCAGTTATGATGGCATAAACTAAGAGTACTTTGTCCCTTTGGATAATGCTCACAGCATTGGACCCCCAAATGCGACTACTGATAAAATAAAATCATAACTTAACCACTAATGAGAGTCCTTGACGAGCAAATTTTAACTCAGTGGCATATGAAGTACTGATACACATGTAGATCTTAATCCACTCTACCTTCCTATCACAAATGGCATATTTGATTGCATTGATATCCTCATTTTTATTGTTCAAAAATGCCAAATATTGACTAGAAGGTACGGAGGGGTATGTTGAAATACGCATTAATCACATCAGCACTAAAATCTACCAAAACCCTGTATGCGTACCTTGCCATCTTCTAACTCACATAAATTTCAATGAAACTCTTTGACTAACTGGGTAGCCCGGGGTCAATCTGAGTGTTAAAACCCTCCCAATGCCTTGACCTAATTTGTTCTATCACTCGCCTAGCATCTTCATATATTCCCCAATGCATGGATGGGTCAAAATTCCTTTCTCTAATCACCTCATGCTTCTCGTTATTCTTGAATAATTTCTGAGCCCTATCACTCAAGAATTGAAGTTCAATTTGCTCACCACTCTCAAATGGTTGTTCCGAACCCCCTTCTCCGCTCGTACCCTCTCCGGATTTCCTTTTTCTAGAACTAGTTCCTCTCCCTCTCATTACTAACTCTTCTTTCAGCACTGCCATATACCCCTCTCATCATTTTCTTTATGCAAATGGAATTCAATCACCAATTTGAAAATCCAACCTTCAATCAAGAACCAACACCACAAAATCACAATCACAAATTCCCAAAAATTTTCTGAATATTTCAATTCAACTCAATTCACAAATCAAACCAATAATTCCAACAATTGGACAATTCAAAATCACAATTCTTCTAAAACAAATTAGCACCAATTACTTGTCCACAATTCAATAATTAAATACCACAAATTTGCCACAATTTAATCCACAAAACTCCACAAATGTCTTCAAAAATTGCCAATTACAACTAATATTCCAAGGAAGGATATTACTCATTTTTTTTCGGATTGAAATTTTTCCAAGAATTTCTTGTGTGTCAATCCCCCTTGAAGCCAAATTTCTTCAAAAATGCTCAAAAAGATGCTTGCTTTGATGTTCCTAGAGAAAAGAAAAATGATATTAGTGATGGGTGTGGAGTTTTGAGTGATTTTTGGTGAAGATGAGGGAAGAATTTGAGGTGTTGGGGGTTAGGGCTTTCGGATGAGAGAAGAAGAATACGAAAAATTTGTGAAAAGAAAGGAAAGATCGAATCTTTTAAAAAAATTTCAGTCAGTCTAGATCGCGGTCACAATTTTGAAATCGTGATCTGACTTGATGTCGAGATCACGGTCTCAGTTTTGAGATCGCAATTTCGAAAGACTTGAGATCGCGATCTCAACTTGGTGCAAAAATAGCCTTTGTGAAAGTTTGGAGTTGAGACCGCGATCTCAAATTTGAGATCGTGATCTCAACCCAAATGACCATTCTGCCCTCCAGAAGTTTGAGTGTGAGACCGCGATCTCAGATTTGAGATCGCGGTCTCAAGCTCAATTTCTGCAAAGTGAATTTTCACACTTAACCGAAATTGCTTCACTCTTGACCACTTTTCTCCATTTGCAAAGGTAACCTAGAAACAAAAAATTCACAAGTTAGGATGACAATTTTCACTCGATTCTTTCGCACTATTTATTCAACTCAAAAACTCAACTCTTTTTTTTTTTTTAACAAAAATTCTAACCTAATTCAAACCAATTTACTCAAAATCAAGCCAATTAAAAATCACACCAAAAGAAAGCAATAAGAACTAAATTAAAGACTTGGGTTGCCTCCCATGAAGCGCTCTTTTATAGTCACTAGCTTGACTATGGCATGGACTTCATTCCAAGTAATTGAGGATGATTGATCCTCCTTTCCCTTTTGGTTAATTATAAGTGGAAGTTTGATCCTTTTTTCTTCATGATTAAAGCTTGATTTTTGGGTTTTCCATGCACAAGTCCTTTCTTTCTAGCCTTAGCCATCGCTAGTGCCCCAATTAACATCTCCAATTGTTTCTCAAACCATTTTCTTTTCTTTTTGTGCCTTCTCAATTTCTTGATATCACCATTTTGTTTATTCTTTGCAAAACTCTCTTCATCCTTCGTCAACACACATCCCTCATCGGGTGGTTTTTCCTTCAATTTTCATTTCTCGGATCCTCCTTTATTTCCAACACTTGCTTGACGAATTGCCTTGGTTAACTTCATTTTGCTCGTTATTTGACCTAGCAAGGATAGAATTAAGAGATTGATTAGCACATTTCTCTTCAACAATGGGAATATTGTCATTATATTCAAACACATCAAATTCAATTGATTCATTTTCAACTTGTAAGATCAACTTTCCTTTGTTCACATCAATTAATGCATGAGCGGTCGACAAGAAAGGCCTCCCTAGAATCAATGGAATCTCACTCTCTTCACTCGTATCCGGCACAAAGAAATCAATTGGAAATACCAACTTTTCAACTTGTACAAGCACATCTTCCAACAAGCCATATGGTTTCCTCTCGGATAAATCCACCAATTGGAGTGTGATATTAGTTCGCTTGATATTGTTGATCCCTAACTTGTCATAGATGGCCTTTGGCATGATATTTATGCTTGCCCCCAAATCACAAAGTGATCGATGCCCCATTTTTCCTGCCAACATTCACCGGTATCATAAAACTACTGGGATCTTTAAGTTTAGGGGGCAAATGCCTTTGAACAATCACACTACATTGGGCATCAAGGCATACTTTCTCATCATCATCCCACTTTCGCTTCCTTGCCAAAAGATCCTTCATGAAACGAGTATAGTTGGAAATCTTGGTGAGGACATCAATCAAAGGAATGTTGACATTAATCTTTTTCAACATATCCAAAAAATGGGTGAATTGCTTTTCTTTTTCCTCATTTCTTGGATCAATGAATCTTTGAGGGTATGGCACTTTATTGATGGATCTATCTTCAAAGGTTCCTCTATATGCTTTTTCTTGGATACCTTGATCTCATTCTTTTGTTCCTTCTTGACTTCATCATCAACCACTTCCCTTTCATTCTCAACTACCTTGGACTTTTATTCCTTGCTTCCTTCCTCCACATTTTTCTTCTCCTTAGATTCAATCAATTCTTTTCCACTCCTTAGGGTTATGGCATTGCATTGCTACTGATACCTTGGGGTTTGGAATTGTATCACTCGGAAATGCCCCAATAGATTTGTCATTATTCAACCTTGCCCATTGCCCCAATTGAATCTCCAAATTTCTTGTTGAAGCCTTCAAATTCTCATAATCTCTTTTATGCTCTTCCGCTTTCCTATCCAATTCTCTTTTCAAATACTCGGCTTCTCTTTTCCAACCTTCTTCACCTAAATTCTCTTTAGGAGCATATTGATCATGATACATGGGTTGGGAAGAATTTGCATAATGGAGATGAGGTCTTTGTTGTTGGTTTTGAAATGAAGGGTTGGGGAAAGGTTGATATGAGTTGGGTTGGAAATTTCTTTGATGTGGCGGTTGATAAGGTATAGATGAGGAATTCGGGGCTTGAGTGTGTTGGGCATTTTGAGATGGGGAATTTGGTTGGTAAGGAGGATTGGATTGGTTGTTGGTGTTACTCCATGAGAAATTTGGGTGATTCCTCCAAGAAGGATTGTAAGTGTTCCCATAAGCTCTTCCGGATTGGTTCCTTGGAAATAAAGATTGATTAGCCACATAATTGATTTGCTCATTAGCTCCATATGGCATCTTACAATTCCCATTGGCATGGTCGCCTCCATAAAAATCACATGTCATGCTTGGTTGAGTTGGAGAAGAAGTCATAGCATTTACACTACTAGATTTCCCTAGATTCTACAACGCTTTTGCCATGTTGTTCATCACACTCATGAACATGCTTTGTTGAGCCAAAAGGGCATCTTGGATGTTTAGATTCAACGCTCCACTACTTGCATTGGCTTGATTAGCTTGGTGTTGAACCACTGGTAGAGTTTCGGTCCATGATGGTAGTGGTTGTATGCCATCCTATTCAACAACTCTTGAGCTTCTTCCGGAGTCTTATATGAGATAGAGCCATCGGCGGAGGCATCTACGATGGATTTTGTCTCTTGAAGTAAACCATTATAAAAGGTTTGGATTTGAAGCCACAAAGGAATGGCGTGACGAGGCCATTTTCTTATCCTGCAACTCTTTGAATCTTTCCCAAGCTTTCCCTAGGCTTTCACCGACATCTTGTTTGAACAATGTAATCTCATTCCTTAATTTACCGGTTCTTGCAGGTGGGAAGTACTTCGCCAAGAACTCTTGAGCAAGTTGGTTCAAAGTTGTGAATGTTCCTTGGGCGTGGGATTGCAACCATGACTTTGCCCTATCACGAAGAGAAAAAGAAAACACCCTCATCCACACACAATCCGCGTGTACTCCATTAAACTTAAATGTGTCCAAAACTTCTTCAAAATTCATGAGGTGTGTGTGTAGGGATCCTCATTTGGTTCACCTCCAAACATGGCGTGGGCTTGGAGCATTTGGATTAGGGCGAGCTTGATTTCAAAATTGTTGGCTTGCACGGGCATCCGTGCAATGCTTGAGTTTGCCCCATCAAAATTAGGTAAAGCATACTCCCTCAATGGCCTTCCATTCCCATTCATGCCATTTCCATTCCTATAGCCACCAATTCCATTATTTCTGGACCTGTCTCTTATTGCAACTATCTCTTCTTCTTCGTTTTCCATGTTCACATTCCCTTGATGAGCATTAGCATTTGCCATTTCTATCCTTTCTTGCTCTTGTTGTACCCTTCTCAATCTTCTAAGTTCTCTTAGCTCTTTCTCCCTTTCCTTGTCTAAGCAAATGAATGGCTCTTGAACTCCTCTTACCATGCACTACACAACCAAGAAAAATAGTCAATTGAAATTCAAAGTCAATTCCACAAAATATTCAACAAACATAAAATTCACAAAATTAACAACTAAACTAAACTAAAGTACTTAATCTACATGACCCGTAAACCGCTTGATATTGCCAAAAACCGAAGACAATCCCCGGCAACGGTGCCAAAAACTTGATGCTTTACACACCTAGTTATAAATTAATAAAACACCTAAATCCTACTACTAACTAGATGGCATCCCGCAAGTATACGGTTGTCAACTAGTAGTAAAGGAAAGTAGGGATCGTTCACACAAGGATTGTTGGAAGGCAATTAGCATAGCAAGATTTATGGATACTTGTGTAGTTAAGCGAAATCAAGCAATGGATGATAGAACTATTCTAATAAAAATCATAATTGAATGAAAGCGATAAAAACTTAAATTAAAGCTAGATTAACTAAAAAGTAAGTAAGTGAAAATAACTAATTACGAAATTAAGAAACTAGTTAATCTATTCTAGTAAAAGCAAGTAAAGGAAAGCACTTAATTCTAACCTAAATTAACCAAATTAAGACTAAAATTAAAAGCATTCAAATTATCCAATTGGTTAGACTACAAATGTAGAAAGACAGAATCTTATAAAAGCAACCATTTCTAAACTAGAAATTGGAAAGAATTAAATTAGAAATCTAAATATTATTTGAATTTTTGATAGAAATAAAGAAAACCCACTAAGAATTAACTAGGAATTAATGCAAGAAATTGAAAATTCTAACTACAAATGCAAGAAATTATCAAGAACCCTAATTTACCTATTTACCCTAAATTGCAAGTAAAGAAATTACTAACTAAATTAGAATTTAAGCGAATAAAAATTATATCTACGCGAAGCTTGCAATTAACCCACTACGATTATCTAATCAAAATTCGAACTTGACAAGAAATTAAAAGAAGATCTAAGAGAAAATTAAAGAGAAAATTCTATTAAAGAAGTAAACTTGGAGTTCAAGCTATCCTAAACTATCTAAAATCTAACTAAAACTAAGCTACTTACTCTTACTAATTTTTAAGTAGCTTAAATAGTCTAATATTACATAGGCAAAAAATCAAGAGTTACTGGCTGAAAGTTTATAAAATTGCCCTTACAACTTAACTCTCAGTGAGTCGAGATCGCGGTTTGGAACATTTGAGATCACGATCTCGACTCTAATACAGTAAGCCAATTTCTCGAGTCGAGATCGCGGTCTGGAACAGTCGAGATCGCGATCTCTACTCTCCTCCCAGCATTCTTCATTTCATCCATTTTTGCAATCCGGTCCCTTGAGCTTTGTTCCTTCCAGCTTCCAACCTGGGATATCTTTAATTTTTAACCTGCATAATATTAACACCATTAAGCACTTAATTAAACTAAAAATTTAACAAAAACTTATCATAATTAATTCAAGAATGAAAATACAAATACATATGAAAGAAATTAACTAAAATCCTCGATTCCTTATCCAACTTCGGAATTTAAACTATCAAAATGCTATAATTTAGAGAAAAATAACTCTAGTTTGCTAGAGTTATCATCTAACAAGAAGGCTGACTACAAAGCATTGACAATAGGAATAGAAGCAGTCAAATCACTAGGAGTCACAAGCTTGGAAGTGTGTGATGATTCTAACTTAATGATCAACCACTTCGAGGGAGAGTCCGTGATGAAGGAGCCAGTCCTAATACCATATCAAATAAAGGTACAACGATTAGAAAGAGAATTTGAAGTTGTAAACTTTCACCACAGGCTGAGCTAACACTCTGGCAACATTGACTGCTTAAGTGCCCTTGAAGGACTAGAGTGGTGTCATGATTTTGTAGAAGCATTTTACTTGATGACAACAACAGAGAGCGAAGTGATTTCAGAGGGTGAAGATTGAAGGTCATAAGTATTGAAGGCGATGAACCAAGGAACAACTAAAACTACAGTAGAGAAGATGAACTTCATAATGGTTGGGAAAATATTGTACAGGAGAGAAGGTGGAGTGGTAGCTAGATGTGCATTAGAAGAAGAAAGGTACCTAAAGTTAGTAAAGATGCACAGAAGAATAGCAAGTGAAGATTTGGATAGAGAAGTTCATAGAGTAGGGTATTTTTGGCCAAGGAGTAGAGAAGTAGCGAGAACCTTACAGTGGCAGTGCACGTGATGTGTGCTCCCATATGGAGGCAAGGTTCATTGCACGGAAGAGGAAGAAATTGGCAAAGACTATACCTAGAATTTTATTGCATGGAACGACTTCAAAAGACAAGAAAGGAACAACCAGAATGAAGAGGAATGAACACAAATACTTTGTGCAAGAAGGCGAACTTTACAGAAAAAATAGTCACCTAGTCCTGCTATTGATATTTGTTCAGGGTGAATGTGTGGAACTGATGAAAAAGGCACACGCGAGCGAATATGGACAACCTCAAGGAAGAGAATAACTATTCAGGAGTAAGAAAGTAAATAACCAATAACGCAGTAGAATTTAAAATTTTTACTTTCCTATCATGGATTACCTTGATTAATTTATGCATAGTACAAGAAAAGTGTAAAAATTATACCTTAAAATGCGTTAAATCTCCAATATGTTTGGGACGTCGATCCACAAGTCGCACAAGTGTATGGTCTCTAATGGTATCCACACAGATAATTAAATCAGGAATCTTCACAAGATTGATTGGTCTAAATCATGGAGTACTAGCTCCACAATTATTTTTCTCTCTTTTCAAAATCGTGACTTTCACGTTTTTCAAAAAAAATTGACGGCTTATATCAAATAATAGTTGTACTAGTATTACACTTATTTTTTATACATGTATATTACTTATATACATATTATATTTATATAGCAGTTCTAGTATAAATCTTATATATATACACAATAGTTTAGAATCCCAATCAAATTGGGTTTAACAAATTACAATAATCCTAATCAGTTTAGGTTAAGTGCATATGAATAAATATAAAACCATTAGAACTTCTGACATATATTACATATTAGTTCCTAAGATTTATAACTTATTATCATTGTGCCCAAAAAATTAATTTATCTCATAAATTAATCCATAAGTATCTCATACTTATCAAAATTATTTTAATCCCGAATTAATTATTCTTATGTGTGTGACCCTTTAGGTTCCCAATCATGTTGGTCATAAATATAAATTATAATCCAAAATTAATTAGGAATAGATAAATTAAACACCTTCAATTTATCATTAATTATCCAATTAATTAATTTACACTTATAGATCAAGATTGGTTTCTACCAAAGTATTATGACCACCCAAGTGTTGAGATATGTCAAGTGGTTCGACATCACGCATTAGTGATTAGTTCCCGTATAATTATTATTCTTTCACCAATCTACTATCCCGATTAGTTCAAGAGTACAGATATAATGCCAACTCTTATTGAATTAATCAATTGACTTCTTTCCAAAATACAACTCACTTGCAATAAAATTTAAGACACTCTTAATTCTATTTCCACTTTGCACAAAAATTTCTGAATCGTATTTCAAGAAGTGGCCATACTAGGATATACTTTCCTATAAGGAGTGTTGAATCATGTATTGGTCATATCTTATCTTTTCATGATTCATATTATACCCGAACTCTACAGTATGTGCGATTCATTAAGAATAACGACTAATAGAATCAAAATACAATAATCCACACTCAAGATAAACTCATGACCTCAAGTCAAAGGATCATTACATTACTATCGCAAAGAGATTAATCCACCAGCTTTTAAATAATAATCCATGTGGAATACTTTTAGCTGGTCAATCCGATATACTTATTCTCAATAAGTATCCACATATACTTATGTGCTAATCTACCAGTGTCATACACTACGATTAGGGATATTACACGAATAAAATATAATTACCTCATAACTATTTATGATTTCACGCACACACACATATATATATATATAATTAGAAATTGCCATATTACAAAATATATAGAAATATAAAAGTGTAATTCATCCCTAAAACAAATTGGCTTTAGGGCATACACTAACAAACTCCCACTTGCACTAAAGTCACTCATTCATGTGTTTAACACCGAATGAGTTAACATGACTCTCATGTTTATTCTGGAACAATGCTTAGTGGATGGATCAGCAATGTTATCATCCATGGGGATCTTTTTTATCTTTATTTCATTTCTATCAATGATCTCTCTAATCAAATGATAGCACCGTAATACATGTTTGGATCGTTATAAGACCTGGGTTCCTTTGCTTGTGCAATAGCTCCATTGTTATCACAATACAAAAGGATAGGATCACTAATGGAAGGAACTCCAAGTTCAGCCACAAACTTCTTGATCCAAACTGTCTGTTTTGCTGCTTTTGAAGCTGCAACTGTATTCAATTTCTGTTGTAGAATCAGCCGTAGTGTCTTGCTTGGAACTTTTTCAACTTATTGCACCACCATTAAGAGTAAATACATATCCAGATTATGACTTTCTATCGTCCTTGTCAGATTGAAAGCTAGCATCTGTGTATTCGCGAACTGTCAATTCTTGTCACTATAGATCAAGAATAAATCTTTAATCCTTCTTAAGTACTTAAGAATATTTTTGACTGCTATCTAATGACCACTCTCTGGGTTAGATTGAAACCTACTCATAACACTTAGAACACATGTTTTTAAAAAGGTACATACCATGAGATATTGGTAAGTAACCCTTCGTTGATTGATTCATGCTAAGCCTCTTTAGCATCTTCTCTATGTACGTTGATTGAGTAAAACCAAGCAACCTCTTAGATCTATCTCTATAGATCCTCATTCCTAGAATATAGGTTACCTCTCCCAAATCTTTCATACAAAAATTTTTGGACAACCATACCTTTACACTTTGAAGCTAGCGATAGGTATGTCGTCTCCTATCAACAATATGTCATCAACATAAAGTATCAAGAAAACAATGGCACTCCCACTAACCTTCTTGTATACACAAGATTCATCCTCATTTTTTATAAAATCAAACTCTTTGATTGTCTCATCAAAACGGATGTTCCAACTCCTAGAAGCTTACTTTAGTCCATAAATAGACCTTTGTAGCTTGCATACTTTGTTAGGATTTGTGGATATAAACCCTTCAGGTTGTATCATACACACCTATTCCTGCAAATTCTCTTTAAGGAAGGCAGTTTTTACATCCATTTGCCAAATCTCATAATCATAATATGCAGCTATCGCAAGTACAATCCAAATATATTTCAGCATTGCAACTGGTGAGAAAGTTTCATCAAAGTCAACTCCTTGTCTTTGTGTATAACCCTTTACCACCAATTGCGCCTTATAGGTAATCACATTACCATCCATGCAGCCTTTCTCTTAAAGACCCACTTGCATCCTATGGGTTTAATTGCCCTTCAAGTGGATCGACTAAAATCCAAACCTTATTGTAACCACTTCTGAGAATCTTTATCAGATAGTGTTTCTTCATAAGATGTACGTTCATCATTCGAAATGACTAATACATCATTGTGCCCTGTGATTGAAACTTTTGTTTCACTTGTTGATCAATACCATATTGTGTTCCTAGAACTTTTTCAAGATCTATTTTGCTCCCACTTTCCCTTTCAAGAATAAACTTTTTTTCTAGAAAGACGGCATGTTTAAGATAAACACCTTTTTCTCAATGAGATTATAGAAATAGTATCCAAAAGTCTCCTTTGAATACCCTACAAATAGGAATTTATCCAACTTAGTTTTAATTTTGTCAGATTCTACCCTCTTCACATAAGTAGGGAAGCCCCAACGTTCAAGTATGAAAGTTTAGCTTTCTTTCCAAACCATATCTCATACGGAGTGGAATTAACAAATTTTGATGGAACACGGTTTAGTAAATAGGAGGTAGTATTAAGAGCATAATGTATGCTCCAAAACGATTGTGGGAGGTCTGCAAAACTCATCATTGATTGAACCATATCTAATAGAGTTCGATTATATCTCTCAGATATACCATTTAGTTATGGTGTATAAGGAAGAGTCCATTGAGGTAGAATCCCATTCTCCTTAAGATAATCTTGAGTATTCACCACCTCAATCAGATCGAGGTATTTTAATACTACAAGTTATTTTTCAATTTCATTCCTGAATTCTTTGAACTTTTCAAAGGTTTCAGACTTATACTCCATCAAGTATAAATAACCATATCTAGAATGATCATCCGTGAAGGTTATGAAATATGAAAAACATCCTCTAGCATGAATTGACATAGGACCACAAACATAAGTATTATTAGCCCCAACAATTCACTAGATCTATCACCTTTTCCAGTAAAAGATGATTTGGTCATTTTACCAAGTAAACAAGATTCACATATATTATATGATTCATAATCAAATGATGCCAAATAACCATTATTGTGTAATTGAGTTTCAGTAATGCGTTTCTCATTTATATGACCAAGTCTATAATGCCAAAAGAAAGATTATTTCAAATTATCAATTTTAGACCTTTTAGGATTTATATTGAGAATTGAAATTTTCATATCTAGAATATAAAGACCATTATTTAAAGAAGTAGTTCTATACACAGTGCCATCACGTGAAAAAGAACAACATTTATTCTTTTACATAATGACAAAACCATCAGTGTCTAAACATAGAATAGAAATAATATTTCTAATAAGAGATGGAATATAAAAACAGTTTTTAAGTTCTAAAACAATACCATTAGGCAAAGAAAGATAATAAGTCCCTACGGCTAATGTAGCAATATTTGCTCCATTTCCACGCGCACGTCCACTTCTCCCTTAGCCAATATTCTACTTCTCTTTAGTCCCTGCATGTTTTACAAATATGAAATGCTGATCCGGTATTTAATACCCAAGAATCTGATTTAGAAGTAGAAATATTGATCTCAATAATAAACATACCTGAATGTTAGAAGTTTTATTAAGCCTCTTCTGCTTCAAGCTATCAATATAGACCTTGCAGTTTCTTTTCTTATGCCATTCGTTTCCACAATGGTAACAAGTACCCTTGGCCTTGTCCTTCTTGATCAGAGGTATTGGTTTTAACCTAGATTTTGCTTTCACAAACCAACCTTGGATTTCTTTTTCTTCTTATTAGAAGAATCAACAACCATTACTTGTTTCCTTTCCTTCTTCATAGTCATCTCAGCAGTTTTTAACGTATTCAACAGTTCGGTAAAAGTTGTGGATAATTTATTCATATTATAATTCATCACAAAATTAGGCAGAGATTGCAAAATCAAGTCAACATTTAACTCATGACTTTGCTTAAATCCCAATCGTTCTAATTTTTCAATTAGTCTGATCATTTTCAATACATGAACTACTACTGAAGTACCCTCTGTCATTTTACAATAGAATAGCTCTTTAGAGGTCTCATAGCTCTCATTCCTAGACTCTTCATCAAACAATTGGCCATACCTTGAGATGAAGAATCATAGAATGAGCATCTATGTTATCATACTGTTTCTGCAATTCAGAACTCATAGGCCAACATGATACAAGAGGTAGTATCATTGTCCTCTATATGCTTACGATAAGTATTCTGAACTGCTTCATAATATCATCTGCCGGGACATTAGGAATAGGTTGATCAAGAACATAGCCAATTTTTCGCGTTTGAGAACAATTCTCAAGTTACGATGCCAGTCTGAAAAATTTGAGCCAGTGAGTTTGTTATCGTATAAAATGGGACGTAAATTGACGTTGCTACTCATATTCTACAAACATATAAATAAAGATAGTATAAAAATTTGTTATTCATGCATAAACAAAACTAAAATATAATATGGACTTTTTTTTAAATTGGTTTTGCTCCCACTATTTTAATTCAAATCAATAACCCTCACATATTGATTTGGGAGCTATCACATAACCCCTATTGGGCTTAGGATCCCATCTAATTATTTTGATCTTGGGTGTACCCAACAAACCAAAATAATTTTGAAATGTTGGTAACTCTTACCAATTACAACACTTTGTAATTCCTAGATAGTTAGATATCAACTCTTTGATAGCACATCTTATGTGACTCTTAACCTTTGCCTCAAAGACATATAACCTTGAGTGACCAACCAATTATATGCCTCCATTAAATCATACCCATTATTTAGAGATCACATCTCATAGTTTAAACATGTTCAACTTAGAGTAGTAACCTTGAATTAGCCCAACAAGTTAAATACAAGAAGAACTCTAATTTGTAGCTATAATAATGGAAGACAACTTATTTAATGACTTAATATTAATTTAAGGGATTTTCTTTTCAAATTATTTATTAGGTATCATCAAATTGCATGCAATATTATCATATCAACATATAATAAATAAAACATGTACAAAATTATGGATGATTATGGGCTTTTACTAAACTAGTTTCCTTGAGTCACAAAGGAAACTAGATGGTCAAACCCTAAGGGTAATCTTCAATCTCTCTTGAAAATTTCTTCCTTGGTTGCACCTTTGCGCCATCTCCATCATCTTGTACATTACAAATGCAATTCTATCTAAACAATTTAGATATTCAATCCTATCCCTAACCTACCTCTATGTACATTATTACATGATTGGTTAAAAAACTTCGAGTTACATTCGAGGGGATTGAAATGAGAAAAGAATTACATTCAGAATAATAGAGAAAGGCAAGACATGTAGACCCTGATGTTTTCCAAACCTTATTTTAATGATGACATAAACACTTAACTCTGTAAAACAAGCTTTTGTAGGAACAGATCTTTCGGAAGCACAGAACCGTCCGAACTAGGTCAAAACTCCTCGGACGCATTGCATCGTCCGAACGAACTGGCAGAAAGAATGGGATCCTACTGCCTCTCTTTCGGACGCTCAGGACCGTCCGAAACCTCTGTCAGACGAAGGAACAGACGCATGCACAGACGTCCGAACGAAGCGTCTCAACAAAACTGAAAGAAGATCGGACGCTGCCTCGGACGCATTCAATACTTCTCGGACGTCCGAAACCCCAACGGCTATTTTTTGTGCATTTGTTATTTAGCCGTTAGGAAGTAGTTGAAACCACTATTTATTGCTCTTATAAATAGGTACTTTAATAACCTGAAAAAATCATCTAATACATTGAATACAAGCCTTAGAAAAGAGTAATTTGAGTGCAAATTGACTATAGTGCTTTGTTGTATTAGTGTGCAATTGTGAGTGTAATTCAACTTTAAGTGGAGTGATAATCTTGTATAAAAGTGTGATTGTAAGTAAGATTCTTGGCTCAACTAAAAGAGTTTTGGTGTGAGCAAGAACTTCCCAACTTTGTAAAGATTATTGGCTCACCAAGTGTGTGAAGCATTCAAGAGATTTGATACTTCAAGCTTGCTAGCTTGGAAGTATTGATTGTTTAATTTTTCTCTTTACTTTACTGTTCTATTGATTTTGTTATATCTGCATTTAATTTGAAAATCTCAATATTTCTCAAAGTAAGTAATCTATTGACATTGATTTGTGGTATGTTGTCAATGAAGGTCCATTTGAAGCTTCTATCATTGATGATCACACAAATAGAAGAAGAGAAAAGACAAGGAATGAGCTCACTCCACAAGACAAAGCAAACTTGACGTTGAATGCAAAAGCCATGAATGTGTTATAATGCCTTGGATGCAAATGAATCAACTCGCGTGAAGGGTTGCATTTCCGCTAAAGAAATATGGGATAAGTTGAAGGAAATTCATGAAGGGAGCGATGATGTTCGTGAGCAAAAGAAATTCCTACTTGTGACTTGCCAAGTATGAGTCCTTCAAGATGGAACCACATGAGAACATAGACAAAATGTACTGCAGGTTCAATGACATTATAAAGGATCTTGAAGCCTTGAATAAGGAGTACTCGTTGGGTGAAAAAAATAGAAAAATCCTAAATGCTTTATCCAAAGAATGGGATGCCAAAACAATTGCTATAGAGGAAGCCAAGAATTTAAATTTAATGCCTATTGAATCTCTAATCAATTCTCTTACATCTTATGAACTCAAGTTAAAGGCCAAGGTAGTGGATGATGAAGAAGCAAGACCAAGAAGGAGCATTGCCTTAAAGACCTCTCAAGAGGAAGATGAAAACAGCTCCATCAATCTAGAAGATGAAGATCTTGATGAAGGAGATCTAGCACTCATAACCAAAGGATTTCTTAAACATTACATCAACAAACGAAGAATGAGAAGAGGCGGAGCTACAAATTCAAATAATTTCAAAGGGAAGTCTAGGCTTGAAATGAAGAAGCAAAACGAGCTAGAGAAAATGCTTTGAATGCGGTCAACTCGGGCATTTTGCAAATGAATGTCCTTCCAAGAAAAACAAGGAAGAAAGAAAACCAAGATTCAACAACTTTCAAATCACATGGGATGATTTCAACTCCGAAGGAGAAGTTGAAGAAGAAATGGAGTCGGCACAAATGGCCTTCATGGCCATTGGAGATGATGAGGTAAATTCTAACTATGACTCTAATGATGAAAATGGTGAAGATGATCTTGAAGCTTTCATTTTGAAATTACATGATAGCTTAAAGGAATCATATGCTAGAAATAAGGAGTTAGATAAAAAGTCAAATGCCTTATTGAATGCTAACTCTAAACTTGTGAATGAAAACAATAGGCTATCGCAAGAAAATCGTGATTTGAAGAAAAGAATGCATGTGAGATCAAAGGTCAAGGAAGAACAAGCCACCTTGAAGAAAAGAATGGATGATTTGAATGCTCTTTTAACTAGAAAGAAAGAAAATATTTTTGATATGAAAAACATTGAAATAGAAATGTAGCAATCAACAAAAATTTTGTCATGTTTAGAAGGGATGACTTATGTATTGTAAAACCAAAATCCTCTTTATATGGTAATAAAAGCATTATTTGTAGATATTGCCAACAACATGGACATGCTAAGAATATGTGTTATGTCAAGAGAAATGAAAAACTTGGAATGAAAGTTGCATGGATCGAAAGCAATTTCACTAACTCAAATGGACCCAAGAAAACATGGGTACCAAAAATTCAATTGATTTATTGTGTAGGTACTTAACATCGCCAACAATGCTAAGTGGTTCATAGATAGTGGATGTTCAAGGCACATGACGGGTGATGCCTCTCTCTTCACAAATCTTACATCCAAAAACAGTGAAAAAGTCACTTTTGGAGACAACAACAAAGCAAAATCAATCGGCATTAGTGATGTAGGTAAAAATGGTGAAACCTTGATTAAGAATGTACTTCTTGTTGATAATTTGAACTATAATTTATTAAGTGTTAGATCAACTTTGTGACAAAAATTTATATGTTTTCTTTACCAAGCATGAATGTCTTATCCTTGATAAAAATCATGTTGTTTTATTCAAGGGCATTAGGCACAATGATGTTTATGTGATTCATCTTGATAAAATAAGCAATAGCAATGTAAAATGTCTTACCGCTTCCATAGATGATCCTTGGCTTTGGCATAGAAGACTTTGTCATTTTAATATGGATTTGATTGAAAAACTTGCCAAGAAAGATTTGGTAAGAGGTTTGCCAAAACTGAAATTTAGAAAAATAAAATTTGTGATGCTTGCCAATTTGGTAAACAAGTCAAAGTTTCTTTTAAACCAAAGAATTTTGTGTCTACTCATAAACCTTTAGAATTGTTGCATTTAGACTTATTTGGACCTACTCAATATGCTAGTTTAGGTGGTTGCAAATATGGATTTGTTATCGTAGATGACTATTCTAGGTTTACTTGGGTATTATTTCTTGTTCACAAAAATGAAGCATTTGACAAAATTTGTAAAATTGTTTTCCAAAATTCAAAATTTATTGGATACAAAAATTGTTCGTCTAAGGAGTGACAATGGTGAGCGAATTGAAAATTTGGTGTTTTCCCGACTTTTGTGATCACAACGGTATCTTTCATGAGTTTTCACTTGTTAGAGTCCCTCAACAAAATGGTGTTGTTGAAAGGAAAAATGAGGACTCTCTCAAGAAACTTCTTGAACTATGAGCTAGTCTGTCTCTTATACACATCTAGATGTGTATAAGAGACAGATTGTAAGCTCGGATTCCAATTCTTAGAGACTAACTGATCCTATTAACCTGTCATTAAGGATACAAATATAGATAGCTTATTTGAGACAACCCGTTGTGAGCTAAACAATCAAAGTTTTTGGTTACAAATGCTTTATTTTAAAAATCAAGGAAAACCTTGGAAAATTTGACAAAAAATCGGATGAAGGAATTTTTCTAGGATATTCTAGTGACAAGAAAGGATACCGAGTTTACAATAGAAGAACGCTTTTGCATTGAAGAAGTTGTGCATGTTACATTTGATGAAACTAATGATGTTATCTCAAAGAATTTATGTGAAGATGAAGATGTAGGCATTTTAAAGGAGCTCGAAAAGCTCGTTATTCATGAAGATTATCAAGAGATTACATCAAGCGTTGATGTCAACAACCATCAAATTGATGATGAAAAGAATGAGGATGCTCAAAATGATCTTCCGAAAGCTTGGAGATTCGTCTCTAGTCATCCTCAAGATTTAATCATAGGTGATCTATCCGATGGGGTAACTACTCGTTCTCATAAACCTTTGAATAGTAATTGTGCATTACTCTCTCACATTGAACCTAAACATATAGATGTTGCTTTGAGTGATGAATCTTGGGTTAATGCTATGCAAGATGAACTTAGTCAATTTGAGAAAAATAATGTATGAACCTTAGTTGAAAGACCTTCTTCTCATCCCGTTATTGGTACTAAATGGGTTTTTAGAAACAAATTAACTGACAAAGGTGAAATCCTTCATAAGAAACAAAGCTAGACTTGTTGAAAAAGGTTACGCTCAAGAAGAAGGTATTGACTTTGATGAAACCTTTGCACCCGTGGCTAGGTTAGAATCCATTCGCATGTTTCTTGCATTTGCATGTTTCAATAATTTCAAATTATTTCAAATGGATGTCAAAAGTGCCTTTTTAAATGGTTTTATCGACCAAGAAGTTTTCGTCGAACAACCTCCGTACTTTGAAAATAAAAATCTTCCAAATTATGTTTTCAAACTCCCCAAAGCTTTATATGGTTTAAAACAAGCTCCAAGTGGTCTAAGAGATACAGATCTAGATGGTTCAGAGACATGGAGGTGGTTCACTGTCATCCTCCTTTACAAAAACGGATTCAAATGGTTTGTTAATCGTTCAAATTTATGTTGATGATATTATTTTTGGAGCAACTAATGAAAGTTTGTGTAAGGATTTTTCACATTTAATGCAAGAAGAGTTTGAGATGAGTATGATGGGCAAAGAATCAAGTTGCAATTTTTCCTCGGATTACAAGTTCATCAAACTAAGGAAGGAACGTTTATTACACAAATCAAGTACACAAAGGAGCTACTCAAACGATTTGAAATGGAAGATTGCAAACAAGTTGGCACGCCAATGTGCACTTCAACCAAACTTACAAAAGACGAAGAAGGTAATAGTGTTGATGAAAAATACTATAGAGGTATGATCGGAAGTCTACTTTACTTAATTGACAGTATACCAGATATCATGTTTGCTGTTTGTTTATGTGCCAGATTTCAATCTTGCCCTAAAGAATCGCATTTGATAGCTGTTAAAAGGATTTTTAGATCAACAAATGAAGGGTTCAATGGATTTTGGTCTGTGGTATCCAAAGTCCTCTACATTTGACTTGATTAGTTATTCTGATGCCGACTTTGCTGGATGTCAAATTGATAGAAAAAGTACCAGTGGTATGTGTTATTTTCTGGAAAATTGTCTTGTGTCTTGGTTTAGCAAAAAACAAAATTCTATTTCTTCTCTTTCTACGGCTGAAGCCGAATACATTGCTGTTGGAAATTAATGTGCTCAACTTCTTTGGATGAAACATATTCTGAAAGATTTTGGTGTATTTTTTGATTGTGTTCCTATATTGTGTGACAACACTAGTGCAATTAATCTCACAAAAAATCCTGTTATGCACTCTAGAACCAAACACATTGATGTTAAGCATCATTTCATTAGAGACCTTGTTTGTAAAAAAGAAATTCGTGTTGATTTTGTGCCTACTTCAGATCAATTGGCTGATATTTTTACAAAACCCTTAGCTCTAGATCGTTTTGAATTGCTCAGAAAATGTTTGGGGATTTTACAGATAAATTTGGCATAGGTTCATAGTTCGGACGCACTTATTTGTCCGAACAACTATTCTTTCGGACGCTCTGGATCGTCCGAAAGCTTCTGTTACTTCTCGGATGCTCATAATCGTCCGAACATTATTCTTTTTTTTACTAAACTCTCTGGAAATCTTCCGGACGCGCACCATCGTCCGGAAAAGTCCTTTTGCTGTCTCTTATACACATCTAGATGTGTATAAGATTTTGGACTCACTACCTCCCCCTAAAACCCTCTGGCGAAATTTGTCTCTCCACCACCCCCTCCAAATTCCCACTCTTTCTTCCAAAATTGATTGGAAAATTATCCTACCCAAAGCCCTTCTCACCTAAATCACATCTAATTTCCCCCATCCACCATCTCATTTCCTCAAATTCTCACCAATCCTCAAAAATTTCAATTTTCTCCTCTTTTCTTTTTCTTCCATCACAATGGTGAAATCTCGCGGAGGTTCCTCTACAGCAAATCGGGGTCGAAAAACTAAAGGGAAGGCTCCAGTACGAGGAGAATCATCAGCTAATCCTCAAGTCTCCACCAATCCAATCTTATCAAAATTTATCGATGCCAAGGCATCCAAAGTAACTGTCTCTTATACACATCTAGATGGCGATGTTAAGAGACAGGCACAATAAATGAGTAGTTAACCCATCGGATAGATCAAAACATGATTTGATAATGAGGATGATTAGATTCATCATCAATGCATCTTGCTTTACCTGTTTATCATGATATGGTGCTTCAGTTCACGGCCAATCTTCGGAAAGGCCCTACTGTTCGCACTCTCACTTCTTGTGTTAACAACACCGATCTTGAGATTTCATCAAACATCATTAACACCATTTTTGAATGTGAAGTCTCAAACCCCACTGATTTCTCTTATTTCTTTTCGTTAGACAAATGGCCCGCTGATGATAGTCAATTTGATATCGATGAAGTTAGAGCTATTTTTAATATCCATTTTAAACAGGTCTCGGAAGCCAAAACTACATTGCTCGCTCCTGAACTTAATATTCTATACACTCTTGTCACAAATCTGTTATTGCCAACTGACGGGCATCGTGAGAAGCCTGGAAAAATGCAATTTTACTTATTTTATTTGTGTTTTCAAGGGCATTCCTCTTGATTTTGGGTATCTTTTTTGTTCCCTATGGGAACTCTTTCTTACTGATACCGGAAGAAACATTCCGTTTGGCAAATTTCTCACCAAAATTTTTGATTTCCTCAACATTCCCTTCAGCGGAAACAAACAATATCCTCCTTATTTTAACAAATCATACATTGAACGCAAAGGCCTCCATTTTTTGAACGATCAATGGCTAACTAAGGCAGCCTTTGATATTGCACAGTCACAATCCCATGCTTCCACCTCTGATTTTGCTATTCCTCATTCTCCTACTCCTCAACCACCTCCACTTACATCTGAACCATCTCTTTCACATATCTGTGGACTTCTCATCTCTCTGAGCACTCAAGTCAGTTCATTTCAACGTCACACAAATCGAAAATTAAAGCGACTTGAAACTCGTCAAATGATTCTACAAGAGGCACTCAGCCTTGGCATGTCTGCTTCGGCTCAGGTTCAATTTGCTAATCTTCAGTCCCAATATCCACTTGAGTCATCTTCTGACAGTGATGAACCTGAAGATGGAATACCCGTGAAGACAATGCAGAAGCTGCTCAAGGAGCTGCCGATGACGATGACGACAATGATGAGGATGTTGACGACACGTTTGACTTCATCATGCAACGTCGCACTGGAGAGGAGGATGACAGTGAAGCCACTGCTGAAGATATTCCATCCAAACGACAAAAGACTGAAAAGCGCTCCAAGGAGAGCAATGACTCACATTAGTTCTTTTCACAATTGTATTTTGTTTTCAGCAGTTCTTTGCTTGTTAGAATCTTTCAGCATTTCTATGGCTTGGTTGTATATTTCCTTGACTCTAGCACCATTAAACTTTTCAGTTGGATGTATGAAACTTGTTCCATTTCTATCAAACTACTTGCATGTTCTAAGGGGGAGTCTTTTTGATTGATGTCAAAAGGGGGAGTAGTCTTCTCTATACTATTGTGCTTTGATGATTGATATCCAATTGTGATATATTGTAAATGTTGATTACTTGAATAGTCATATCCAATTGTTTTTACATAAAGGTTTGTCATCATCATAAAGGGGAAGATTGATGTTTTCCAAACCTTATTTTGATGATGACATAAACACTTAACTCTATAAAACAAGCTTTTGCAGGAACAGATCTTTCGGACGCACAGAACCGTCCGAACTAGGTCAAAACTCCTCGGACGCATTGCATCGTCCGAACGAACTGGCAGAAAGAATGGGATCCTACTGCCTCTCTTTCGGATATATCAGGACCGTCCTTAAACATCTGTCGGACGAAGAAACGGACGCATGCACGGACATCCGAATGAAGCTTCTCAACAAAACTGAAAGAAGATCGGATTGTACTCGGATTAGCATTTCAATGTATAAGATTCCGACAATCTGTCAGGTTATTGAAATTACATTTATTAGATAGCCCTTAGGAAGTAGTTGAAACCACTATTTATTGCTCTTATAAATAGGTGCTTTAATAACCTGAAAAAATCATCTAATACATTGAATACAAGCCTTAGATTTAAAAGAGTAATTTGAGTGCAAATTGACTATAGTGCTTTGTTGTATTAGTGTGCAATTGTGAGTGTAATTCAACTTTGAGTGGAGTGATAATCTTGTATAAAAGTGTGATTGTAAGTAAGATTCTTGGCTCAACTAAAAGAGTTTTGGTGTAAGCAAGAACTTCCCAACTTTGTAAAGATTATTGGCTTCACCAAGTGTGTGAAGCATTCAAGAGATTTGATACTTCAAGCTTGTGTATTGGAGATATTGATTGTTTAATTTTTCTCTCTTTACTTTACTGTTCTATTGATTTTGTTATATCTGCATTTAATTTAAAAATCTCAATATTTCTCAAAGTATTTTTTAAGAAACCTAATTCACCCCCCTCTTAGGTTGCTTTGGGGCCAACAGATGCTATTTTAGAATTTATAACCATTAATTTTGAACCAAATAAATCAAACAAATCACATTGGTCTTAAGTCCATAATCATCCATAATGCTATTAAATAATTCAATAATTAAATAAAATGATAGCATAAACCCGTATTTTGTATCTAATCATGAATCACTATATATCATAATTCTAATCCCATTGAAATTGTCAATTTTTGAATTATTTATGAAAATATTTTATGGAGAAAAATTATTATTTTCTAATCTCATTAGAAAATAATCCTTTAAATAATAGAATTTCAAAAATTATATTAGAAACAATTTCTAAATTTTTTTGAACATTTATTAAATTTCAATCTTATTGAAAAATAATAAATTTCTAAAATTTAAATAAATTATCTAATTCTAATCTCACTAGAATTAAATAAATATTTTCAAAGGTTTTCTACTTTCTAAATTTTAATCAAATTAAAATAAAGAAACTTTCTAAATCTTATCAATTAATTTTAAACAACAATTGTCAAAAATTAATTGGTGATTTCTAAAATCAAAATTAAAAAAAACTTTTTATATGAAAATATTAAATTAAGTGTCACTAAAAATTATTTAACTAATTAAATACTTTTGGTAACAAACATTAATATAATGTCACTAAAAGTGACACTATTAATTAATCATCATGGCTGTCCATATCTAATATGGACAAGCCATATTGCTGTGAATCAAATTCACGGCAATATGACGTCCTTTTTTTTTTTTCCTTCAATATTTTTATAAATAAAATTCAAAAAATTCATATAGTTTGAACAATTCAATATTCATGACAACTAAATACATCTATATCATAAATTAATCAAGAGTGCCTCTGATACCACTGCAAGAAAGTAAATAACCAATAACGGAATTTAAAATTTTTATTTTTCTTTCACGGATCACCTTGATTAATTTATGCGAAGTACAAGAAAAGTATAAAGATTATACCTTAAAATTACAATAAAATCTCTAATATATTTGGGACGTCGATCCACAAGTAGTACAAGTGCCTGACCTTTAATGGTATCCACACAGATAATTAAATCAAAGAATCTTCACAAGATTAATTGATCCAAATCATGCAGTGCTAACTCCATAATTATTTTTCTCTTTTACTATAGAAAAACGTGACTTTCACGTTTTTCAAAAAAAAATTTGACAGCTTATATCAAATAATAGCCGTACTAGTACTACACTTATTTTATATACATGTATATTACTTATATACATATTATATATTTATATAGTAGTTCTAGTCTTTCCTGTTTATATATCTATATATATATATAGATATATATATATAATAGTTTAGAATCCCAATCCAATTGAATTTAAGAAATTATAATAATTCTAATCAGTTTGGATTAAGAGCATAAGTATAAAACTATTAGAACTTCTAACATATATTATACATTAGTTCCTAGGATTTATAACTTATTACAATTGTGCCCAAAAAGTTAATTTATCTTATAAATTAACCCATAAGTATCCCATATTTATTAAAATCATTTTAATCCCGAATCAATTATCCTTATGTGTGACCTTTTAGACTCCTAATTATGTTGGTAATAAGTATAAATTATAATCCTAAATTAATTTGGACCAGATAAATTAAACACCTTTATATTTATCATTAATTATCCAATTAAGTAATTTACGCTTATAGATCAAGATTGACTTCTAGTAAAGCATCATGACTACCCAAGTGTTGAGATATGTCAAGTGGTTCAACATCACCCATCTGTGATTAGTTCCCGTGTAATTATTATCCTTTCACCAACCTATATTCTGATTAATTCAAGAGTAAATATATAATGACAATTCTTATTGAATTAATCAATTTACTTCTTCCAAAATACAACTCACTTGAATAGAATTTAGGACACTCTTAATTCTATTTCCACTTTGCGCAAAGATTTCTGAGTCGTATTTCAAGAAGTGGTTATACTATGATATACTCTCCTATTTTAAGGAGTGGTGAATCTTGTATTGGTCATATATTATTTTATCATGATTCATATTATACCCAAACTCTATTGTATATGTGATTTATTAATAGTAACGACTAATAGAGTCAAAATATAATAATCTACAGTCAAGATAAACTCATAACCTCAAGTCAAAGGATCATTCAATTTTACACTACTATCAGAACGAGATTAATCCACTGGCATTTAAATAATAATCTGTGTGGAATACTTTTAGCGGTTCAATCCGATGTATTTATTCTCAATAAGCATCCACATACATTTATGTGCTAATCTACCGTGTCATACACTACAATTAAGGATATACACGAATAAAATATAATTACATCATAACTATTTATGATTTCACAGATATATATTTTATTCAAAAATATCATTTTACAAAATATATATAAATATAAAAGTGTAATTCATCTTTAAAATAAATTAGCTTTAGAACATATACTAACATCAGGTACCTTGTATACTTAGGGTATTATTGGGAAACCATGGAAAAGAATGCTATGGAGGTCGGGAGAAGGTGCATGGCATGTCAGGTTAATGCGGACAGGATTCACACCCAGGAGTAAATTTGCATATTAACTAATGGGCGATGGACTTCATAGGAATGATAAATCCAAATTCCAATGGACATAAATAGATTTTGATAGCAATAGAAAGATTCTCCAAGTGGATGGAGGTGGTGCCATTTAAGAAAGCAACTGGAGATGCATGGCCAACTTTATCAGAGAAAACATAGTGCCCGGATTCGGAGCACCAAGCTAGATCGTGACCGACAATGGAATACCTTTCATAAATCGATCAGTCAAGAGCCTCATGCAGTAGTATAAAATAAAGCATTACAAGTCAAACCCTTACAACCCTCAAGAAAACGGACAGGCAAAACTAACATTGTTCAAAGTATTAAGCAGAATAGTACATAAAGAGTCGAAGAAGTGGGTGAAAGAAACAATTTCCTACTCTCACGAGTGCACGAGATCATTTTAAGTAATATAGATTACAGTAGAGTTTTCATACCCGAGAATATTGCAAATCAATTATTGAAATTCTTAGCTTTAGTACTATTTGAACTCTCCAAATTCAAGAGCGTTTATGAAATAAACAATTAAAAGTCTAAATGTTGAAAATTAATTAAACAAGACGAATACAATTAACCAATTGGAAAGCGTTAGGGCATTTTGATTTCATTGATTGGTTAGACATAAACTCAGTTTAAGTTATTTAGGTAAATTTATGAAATTGGCGATCGAACTCCCTTATTTATTTATTATCCAATAGTCATGCAATAATAACTCTATTTTTAATAATTTATTGTCTTTGATCCAACACAAATAATGTAAAGATCTTAATTCTATAACATGGAATTCCTAAAGTGACTACACGAATCACGTTAACCCTTGATTCGACATTCGATCAATTCATGGCTTTTGCCAATTGATCTTAAATATGTAAATTGCTTGGTCCATCTCATGACACAGTTACAAGAAAATTCAGTTGTTTGTTAAAGACTTGAAAGCATTAAGAGCATAGTAAAAGAATCAATCTTCAATGAAAATTTGCTATGAATAACATCAAAACATGAGTCTACACCAGCACAATTGGCTACATCTCAAAAATCTAACATGAGAAATCTAGAACATAATAAAACATATAAGAGTACAATAAAATTAGAATTAAAGTGTCTAATAAAGAGCTAAAGAAATCTTATCTAAGCAAATACTGCAAGAGTTTGGTCCAAGGTTGTCGATTTTGAGACTTTTATTGAATTCTTCTTATAAAAGAGAAAAATCCTAGTCTAGACTTATAGCCCTGAAGGAGAAGCTACAAGAGTAATTGGGTCTTACAAACCCTTATTTATAGGTTTATAGGAGTTACAAGTCACGAATTAGTATCATAATGTAGCAAACTGGGTAAAAAATGGACACTAAAAAATTCAAAAATTGCGAAACTGCATAAAAGAATTGCAAAACTGTGTGTACCTTCAGAGGCCAAGTGGCACAAGCAGGCTCTCTTGGTGTCTTGATGTGCCAAAACAGGTATTATTCATGATTTTGCTCTATTTTTGTTGTTTTCTCACATTTCTTGACCCCGACAAACCCAAAACCTTTTAAAACCAATAAAACACATTAAAAAATATTAATAAATGTACTTAAGAACATAAAATATCATTTTCACATAAAAAACCTAAGATACGTAAAAACTATAAAATAACATAGAAACGCTCGATATTAGCTTCAAAACCTATCAAAAACACGCAGAAATAATGTTATTTTTAAAGTTTTTTTTTTCAATTTTTGGAGAGTTATCACACCACAACCTTGAACTTTTGTTCGTCCCAAGCAAATCAAAATAACCAGTGACAAAAACAAAAATTAACTTCATTCAATGTATCAACACTTGCAATAATTAGTGTCTAAGTAAGTGATAAAGAATCATCTAAGTATATAAGACAATTTGACCAATGATTCCACATCATCATGAAAGCATTAAACACTCCACTCACATGAACAAGAGCAAATTTCACTCAATCTCACAAATCATGACAATCTTATATTTGATCACAAACTTAACATGTGACATCAAAGTAGGAAACAATGTTTCAACTCAAATCACTAGTACAAATTAACTCAACAAATGATCAGGTAGAAATTTTAAACCTTGTAATGTAGTGTAGGAAAAGAGACGAAGTAGGATAAATATAGATAAAAATAACTCATCATTTTAAACCTGCTAATAAATAACCAGACCACAATCTAATAATTAATATGCCTCAAAACCATATTTTTCAACTAACTCACCCATGAAGGTAAAAGATACATTCTTTAGTCAACTAAAAGGAACAACCCTCCTTTATTCACAAACACAAAACACATCTTACATTTGGGAAAAAAAATAACACATGTATTGTTTTTTCCCACAAATTTTGTTTCTTTCTTTTCTTTTTTTTTTTTTTTTGCCTTTTTCTTTAAAACAAAACAATACAACCCATCATAGCTGATTATTAACACGATGAAATCAAACACTTGACTTCTTTTCCAAACTATCCATCATGAACATCACAAACCATAACATTGACGACTCCAAGAGATCAATACTAGTTAAGGTAATAGGTAGAAAAAAAAAGATAAGAAAAATAAAACGGTAAATTGGCAAGTTAGTATGACCATCAAAGAAAATGGTGGAAGTTCATTAGTCTTCAAAGGGGACACTAGAGTCAACATTATAAATGGTAAGCAATTTAAGTCAAACAGTCCAACAACAACCTAAATCATTTCCAAGGTTCAACCTTCACTTATATGTTGCAAGTACAAGAGCTACACATTATCCCAACTAATGTCACAAGTTAAATCAAATCTCAAGACATCATCCGATTACCACTTAAAAGAAATAACAAAACCTCATAATTTGCTTCCATTTCAAATATTCTTTTTATTCATGATAACAACCTCATAAATATTCAATGGGGTCATAAATCAAAGTACACGCTTTTTATCCAAGATCCATCATAAGTCATAACTAAAATATTTTTAAACTAATGATATATATTGCCAAAAGTTAATCCACACTTATACCACTTAAAAAACACATAAAGTTTCTAATTTTGAAAATTTTCTGATTTTTTTTTCTCGAAACACAATTGCACCACCAAACACATAAACAAAACAACATAACGAAACCACCATACTAAACACAAATACATCCCCCAACTTAAATGAAATATTTTTCCAATGTTTTCAAATCACACAATAACACAAAATAATCAAAAATTAATAAATTTGCTTTAACCCTCTACAATACTTTAGGCAAAAAGGGTATAGAAATCTGGAAGGTTTGCCATTCGGTAACTTGGAGTCTTTAAAACAGTTAGATTCTCAAAACTGAAACTCTCTACAATAATGACAAATAATCAAAATAAAAACAAAAGAAAGAACAAAACTTAACTAAACAAAAGATTATATCAACGAAATATTCACAAAATAGCAAACACATATACACTTAGACATAGCTAAACATAATACTAGTCAACCACTCACACCTGCACGTGAATAAGTGAATGGGTTAAATGCAGAAAACCCCTATGAACTTTCACCCTAGTTGAAGTTTATCTCTCAACTTATTTAATAAGTATTTAACCCTGTTCCTTTATGTCTTGGGACAAAGTTACCCTTTCCATTTTAATTATTTTTAAGGAGAATTAGTTATTATTTTTCACTTATATTTCTTTTCTCTCTTGTTTTTCCTTTTATTTCTTTCCCATTTCTCCCCACTGCTAAAGAATTACATATTACTTTAAATAATTGATTAACTACAAGATATAATCTTTTTTATGTGTATAAGTGATTTAATTTTTAAATTATATATACTTTATAACACTAGCAACATATATTAACATAAAATATTACTGTTATACTTAAATAAATAAACTATAGAAAATAAAAGGATAAGTAAAAAAACTAGTTGAGAAATTCATTCTAAGTATAAAATAAAATTACAGAATAGGAGTTTTAATGGAACCTTATATTTTTGGCATAATCATGCCATAACATAGCAAAGCACAACAATGATTAGCTTAAGGGCCAGAGGTACGATAAAGTCAGTCAATATATGACAACCAAAAGGATTTGACAAGAAAAATATTTATGCCTGCTTAAGATAGGGGTCCGAAGTATGATAAATTCAGCTATAATATGATACTGATAGGCTTAGCATGCATGGACAGTTTTTGTATTTATACATAAAATTTTTACTTTATATGACCAATCTTTTTATTTTTGTAGTTTTTAATTTGTTATTTTTAATACTAATGATTAATACAAATTCTATCTAGCTAGTATAGAAGAAAACAACCACATCTACTATAGCTTCTTCTGGTGTTGACACGTGAGCTCTCATTTGAGAGCATAGACATTTTCTATTGCTATATTCGGATGTGGGATATGTTTGGCTGATGATTTGAATCTTAATGGGGATAATTAAAATCTAGACCGTCCATGTATTTTGGGCATTACGATTTATGATTTGAGGTATCTATTGGCCCAATGAGCACCTAGTATTTTATTAGGATTTGAGGCATTTATTGCCCCAATGAATACAAGGAAACTCTATTCATTTGCCACAGGAATATAATGCATTTTAATTTTATGCATAAACCATGAATGAAACACTTGGTTTGACCCCTAATTAGAAATCATTCTTCACCTATTGGCTTTTCAAATTTCCGTTTCGACCAGAAGATATAGAGTCCGTAAGTTACAGCCACCCTCCCACTCCGCATATTATTAACAGGTTAGTCTATAAACTCCTACTTTATAAAGTGAAACTAAAAAACAAGCAATCTATAAATTACTACTTTATTAAATTGAGAAAAAAAATTTCTTAGAAAATATGACCATGTTATTATTTAAATTTGACTTAACAAACATCATGCTATATGTGAATTTTTGATCTGGATCTTTTATCTCACTACCTGTGCCATCTCCTGTCTTGTATCTTGGATGAATGCCACCTGTGCTCCAGCCTTATGTGGATTACTATGTTAGATTACATGTGGCAGATATACAAAATGTGAGACAGAAAATTTATGCAAGTAGTGAAACGGAAATTTCTATTGCATAAATTTTGCTAAATTATGGCAATTGGTAAGTGTCCTAAGTATCTAAAGCTACTTGCATAAAATTCCTTCCTTAGTACATGTGCATAGGGGTGTTCAAAAATTAGTCAAGTCAAACTACAGAGTCGAGTCAAGTAAAAATAAAATTTGACTTGACTTGTTCGACTATTAACTCGACTTTGACTTATAGTCAAATTAACTAAGCAACTCATTGACTTGACTTTGACTTCAACTTTTAAATCAAATTATCGGTCGAATACCAATCTACAGATTGATTAGTTTGACTAATTTACTGATCGAATAAGTCGTTCAACTTTTCCGGTCAAATACTAGTCAAACAAGTCGAGCAATTACATTTTTTGATACATTATAATAATATATTTGTGTACATAATATTTTAGACATAATATTATTTAATTCTTAATAATTAAATATGTGATAACTCTAGTAAACTAGAGTTATTTTACTCTCATGGTATTTTGTTAGTCTAAATTCTAAATTTTTGGTTGTTAATTGAGTCTTTTAGTTAATTTTCATATTATGTGTTTACACTTTAACTTGTAGTAAATGTAATGAATTTTTATTAGAATTTTAGTTATAAATTAGTTACTTAATTAGTTTAATATTATGCAGGTTGTAAATTGGAGGTTGGAAGTTAGAATGAACAAATTACAAGGGCCAAAGTGCAAATTAAGAAGAATAGAAGACTTGCTGGAAATAGGGTACATGTCGCGACATCGAGGCAGAAGATGGTTAATGCAGTTGTAAGCCCATGTCGTGACATCACTTTTTCCATGTCACAACATGGAAGCGTGTTTCAGCAAAATTGTAATTGTATTTTTGTAATATTTTAGCATCCAACTCTCAATTTTTGCTTGTGTAATACTCTAACTATTTAAGGTACAATTAGTGTGTACTAGTACAAACAATAGGTAGAGTAGGTAGTAAATTTACACATGGTAGTCATGTAGATTAGGACCTTTAACATTCTTAGTTCAATTAAAAAGTTTTCTTCCATTTTAATTTAGATCTTCTTCCTAATTTCTTTTAAGTTTAAAATTTGATTAGATAGTGGGTTAATCATTAGCTTTAAATAGATATACTTTGTAATTTTTAGTTGCTTTCTAGTTTAATTTCTTGGAAATCTCTGTATTTCTTTTTCAAGTTTTCTTAGAGTAACTAAAGTTCTTGTTAAATTGGTGCTCCTTAACATAAATTTCTAGTTTCTTTTCTTTTATTTCTAGTTAATTTTGAGTGCGCTCTCTTATTTCAATACAAAAATGCAAAAATATTTAGTTTAGAACTTTGTTTTCTTTCAAAATCAAAAGTTTTCAAGTAATAGAAAATGGATGTTACTTTGTTTTCATGCTCTTTAATAGCTTTCCTAGTTTAAATTAGGACTACTTGTTTTTCAATTCTAGTATAAAGTTAGTTTTTGTAGCGAATTAGATTTAGTTTTACTTGTTTTCATTTAATTGCTTTCTATAGCATAGATTAGTTAGTACTTTGATTTAGTAGATAATTATTTTCATTACTTACTTTGTTAGATAGGATATTTTAATTTTAGAATTATAATATACAGTTTCATCAGTTTTTTGAGTAGTTTAGATATTTTCATTATCCATTATTTGAACCGCCTAACTATACATGGATTCGTAAAACTCGGTAATTGTTATAAAGCAATCTTCATGGAACGATAGTCGCTCGTCCTATACTATTGTTCGCACCGTATACTTGCAGTTGTGCGGTAGAGTATAGTGATTTGTAAGTTTTTATTGTTTGTGCGACTTTGTGTTATCTATCTAAAGTAAACGTGCATCAAGTTTTTGGCACCGTTAGCGGGGATTGTCCTTGGTATTTGGAAATATTGAGCGCTTTATAGGTCATGTAGATTAGGCATTTTTAATTGTTTTAGTGTTAATTTTAGTTTTTCTTTACTAAGCTTAGTTGTTAATATTGGTAATCTTGTCTTGTTGAATTGTCTTGGAACTTGAACTAATACTTGATTTGTCTTTTGTAGTGCATGGTAAAAGGGATAAAGGACCTTTAATTTGTTTGGAATTTGAAAGAGAGAAGGAACTTAGAGAAATCCAGAAATAAAGAAGAGTTCAACAAGAGTTGGAAAGAGTTGAAATGGCCAACAATAATCAAAATCAAAAGAATTTGAACAACGGGAATGATGAACAAGAAGAAGTAGCCAAAATCTTGGAATTGGTGGTTTTGAAAATAGGAATGGTATGACCATGAATGGCCTCCCTTTGAGAGAGTATACAATGCCTAATTTTGATGAAGCCAAGTATTGCAAGGATGCCTGTGCAAGCAAATAATTTCGAGATTAAGGCTGCATTGATTCAAATATTACAAACACACACTATGTTTGGAAAGGGTACTCATGATGATCCTTATACTTATTTAATAAACTTTGAAGAGGTAGTAGAGACATTCAAATTCATTGGTGTACAACCGTATTGCGTGTAGATGGGAGTTTTCCCCTTTTCATTAAGGGATAGAGCAAAGGCGTGGCTTCAATCTCATGCTCAAGGCACTTTCACTACTTGGAACTAACTAGCACAAGAGTTTTTTGGCAAAGCATTTTCCATCATCAAGGATTGCCAATGGATTGCGTAATGAGATCACTTCTTTCAAACAAGATGTTGGTGAAAGATTAAGTGAAGCTTGAAAACGTTTTAAAGAGTTGTTGAGGAAATGTCCCCACCATGCCATTATGTTATGGTTACAAATTCAAACATTTTACAACGGTTTGCACAAGAAACAAAGTCCATAGTTGATGCATCCGCCGATAGCTCAATTTTATTTAAAACTCCAGAAGAGGCCTAATAGTTACTCAATCGAATGGCTACAAACTACTATTATCATGGGCCCATGACTCCTCTAGTGGTTCAATAACAAGTCCACCAAACCAATACTCAACAAGGTGGAGTAATGAATTTGAATCTTAATGATCCTGTCCTTGCCCAACAAAGCATACTTATGAATATTATGAACAACTCTATAAGACTGTTAGAGAACTTTAGAATATCAAACAATGTGAATGCTGTTGGATTTTCATTTTAATCAAACTTGGTTTGTGATTTTTGTGATGTTGGACATGCTAATGGAACAATGCGAGATTCCTATGGGTGGAAATGAACAAGTCTAATTTGTATCAAGCCAACCTTAATCTTCAAGGAACTCACAAGGAACTCATGGAATTACTTACAATCCTTCATGGAGGAACCATCCCAACTTCTCTTGGAGCAACCCAAATAGTTGACGAAATCCTACATACCAACATAATCCTCCACCTCAAAACTTTCAAGATCAAGGCCCAAGTTCTTCTTCTAGACCTTATCAACCCCCACACTAAAGAAACTTCCAAGCCAACTCATATCAATCTCCATCTAACCCTCTATTTCAACAACAACAATCAAGACCTTCATTCCAACCTTCAAATTTTTCCCTATCTATGTATAATGACCAATTTGCTCCAAGAGAGAATGCATGTGAAGATGGTTGGAAAAAAGAGGCAGAGTATTTGAGAAGAGAATTTGAAACATAAAGGAGGGACAGAGAAGAGCAAATGAGAGATTATGAAAATTTGAGAGTATCAACAAGGAATTTGGAGAGATGCAAATAGGTCAATTGACAAGATTGAAAAAATGAAAGACCTATAGGGGCACTTCCAAGTGACACTATTCCAAATCCAAAGGAGCAATGCAAAGCCATCACCCTTAGAAGTGGTAAGAAAGTGGAAGAAGCTGTTGGATGACATTTATTGAAAAGTTAGGGAAAGGAAAAGGTTGAACATGAAGAGCAAGTAAAAAGAGAGTCTTCAATGGGTCAAGGTAAAAAGATAAATGAGCCTACCATACCCAATATGCAAAATGATGAAGGCAAGGATCCTACATATCAAGAGTCTAAGCAATTAATAATACCATTCCCTCAAAGGTTGAAAGAAGAAGAAAAGGCGAAGAAATTCAAAAACTTTCTTGAAATATTCAAGAATCTTGACATTAACATTCCATTTGTGGAGGCACTTGAGAACATGCCCACTTATGCTAAATTCATGAAACAAATCCTCACATCAAAAAAGAAGTTGCGTGGGGATGAAATTTTATGTTTAATGAAGCTTAGTAAAAATTGTAGTGCACTTCTCACAAAAAGTTTATCGCCTAAGCTCAAGGACCCCGAGTCCTTTATCATACCTTGTGAGATTGGAGATTTGCTATTTGGGAAAGTTTTGTGTAGTTTGGGGCCTTCAATAAACCTTATGACTTATGCAATGTTCAAGAAATTAAATGGAGAAAATTTGAAGCCCACAAGTGTCTCGTTATAACTTGCGCATTGTAGTATAATGTTTTCTAGTAGAATCATCGAGGATGTGATCATTAAAATCGAAAAGCTCTATTTTTCGACTGATTTTATTGTTCTAGACATAGAAGAAGTTGAAGAGATGTCGATTATCGTTGCGAGACCTTTCCTTGCAACCGAGCTGAACTAATTGATGTTTAAGAAGGGAAGTTGAAATTTTGGATAAATGATGAAGTTGTCACATTCAATGTTTTTAATTCATTAAAGTTTCCTTCAATTTATGATGATGTTATTGGTATAAGTATAAATGCAGTGGATGATCTAATTGATGATGATCTTTGTAGGTATGACTTGGAGAACTCTTCCTTGGAAAAAAGTACGTTGACTTCCAATAAGCTAATTCATGATGGAAAAGGAGTAGAGAATTTGAATCTATTGGAGAATAATGTCTTATTGCATGAGATAGAAGAAGAAAACAAGGAAAAAGGTAAAAGGGGTCTCCGACCAACGAACCCCCCCAAGGTAGAACTTAAATCTCTTCCTTCTAATTTGATGTATGCATATCTTGGTGAAAATGAGACATATTTAGTGACTGTAAATGCATCTTTAATGGGTAAGCAACCTGAAAGATTGATTGTGGTATAAAACGCATAAAGATGCCAATTCTTGGTCCATTGATGATATTAAGGGATTATCCCTTCCATTTGTATGCAAAAAGTTTTGTTGAATGAAGGAAACAAACCGATAAGGCAACCTCAAAGGAGATTGAATCCCACAGTGAAAAAAGTCGTAAGGAAGGAAGTTATCAAGCTTTTAAAAGCCAGTATTATATATGACTAGCCTATTAGCGATAGAGAGTGGGTTAGTTCCACTCAAGTCATTCCAAAAAAGGATAGAATTACCTTGATAATAAGTGAAACCAATGAACTCTTCTCCCTAGATTGTTACCGGTTGGCATATGTGCATTGATTTTCGTAAATTGAATAAGGCCACCCACAAGGATCATTTTCCTTTACCTTTTATTGATCAAATGCTTGAGAGATTGGTCGGTTTTGCATAATATTGCTTTCTTGATGGATATTCCGATTATCTTCAAATTGTTATTTGCTTGGAATATCAAGATAAAACAACTTTTATATACCCATTTGGTACTTTTGCATACAGGAGAATGCCCTTTGGGCTTTGCAATGCTCCTAGCCCATTTCAATGTTGCATGTTTGAGATTTTTCCTGATATGGCAAAAAAGTGCATAGAGATCTTTATGGATGACTTTAATATATTTATTGTCTTGAAAATTTGACTAATGTATTGAAAGGATGTGTTGAGACTACTTTGTTGCTTAAGTTATTGGGAAAAAATGTCTTTTTATGGTGTAGGAACGTATTGTTTTGGGTCATAAAGTTTCATCAAGAGGGATAGAAGTTGATAGGGCAAAAGTTGAGATAATTGAGAGGCTATCCTTTCCTATTAATGTTAAAGCTATGAAAAGTTTACTTGGTCATGCAGGTTTCTATAAGAGATTCATTAGAAATTTTTTCACAAATAGCTAGACCTTTGTGCTCTTTACTTCAAAAAGATTGTCCTTTTGACTTTAGTGATTCTTATCTGAAAGCATTGAATGGGTTGAAACATGCTCTTGTAATTGCACCTATCATTGTGGCATCCAATTGATCTCTTCCATTTGAACTTATGTCTGATGCTAGTGATTATGCAATAGGTGTCGTTTTGTGTCAAAAGGTGGATAAAATGTTGCATGTCATTTATTATGCAAATAGGACCTTAAATGAAACACAACTCAATTACTGTACTACAGGAAATGAACTACTTGTTATAGTTTTTGCATTTGACAATGAGTTCATATCATATTTGATTGGGTCAAAGGTAACTGTGCACACCAATCACTCTGCATTAAAGTACTTATTCTCTAAACAAGATGCCAAACCATATTCATTGAGATGTATACTTCTTTTGCAGGAGTTTGATTAGGAATTTGTAGACAAAAAAAGTGTTGAAAACATGGTAGCAGACCATTTATCATGGATTGAAGCATCTAGATTTGTCAATCATGAAGAAAGAGCCATCAATAAGGAATCATCCATTGAGAAATTGCTTGAAGTAAAGGAAACAAAGCCATGGTACACAGACATTGTGGACTATGTCGTTGCAAGAGTGGTGCCAAACATGCTTAATATCAATGAGAAAAGGAAGTTCTTTGCGGAAATCAAGTTTTACTTTTGGGAATGAACCTTATCTATTTCGAAGATGCAATGATCAAGTTTTAAGAAGGTGTGTTCTAGAAATGAAGTGAATGACATTTTGAAACATTGTCATTCATCTCCCGTAGGAGGTCACCATGTAGGGGGCTCATCAAATGGCTTTTAAAGTTCTTTAGTGTGGCTTTTATTGGCCAACTCTTTTCAAAGACTCTAGGGAGTTTGTGCTTAAATGTGATAAATGCCAAAAGGTATGTAATATCTCAAGGAGACAAGAGATGAACCCCCATGGCACTGTGGAATTGAAAATATTTGATGCTTGGAGCATTGATTTTACAGGATCATTTCCAACATCATGTTCCACCAAATTCATTTTGGTTGCAGTGGATTATGTGTCAAAATGGGTTGAAGCAATAGCCATCCCAACCAATAATACTATACTAGTCACCAAATTTTTTTGAAACAATATCTTTTTCGGTTTGGAGTGCCTAGAACTATTATTAGTGATGGGGGAACACATTTGAAGAATTCTCATTTTGAGACCTTAATGACAAAGTATGGGGTGAAACACAAAATTGTCTTAGCCTATCATCCTCAAACTTCGGGTCAAGTTGAGGTTTCAAATCGAGAGTTGAAAAGAATATTAGAGAAAATCCGGAGAATTGTGCAATGAAGGATTGGGCAATCAAGTTGGATGATACATTATGGGCTTACCAGACGACATTCAAAACTCCTATAGGCATGTCTCCATACTGCATTGTCTATGGCAAGGCATGTCATTTACTAGTTGAACTTGATCAATGACCATATTGGGCAATTAAAAGTTTAAATTTTGATATGAAATAGGCAAGTGAAAAGAGACTTCGTGATTTGAATGAATTACATGAATTCCAGAGAGAAGCATATAAAAATTCCTTGATTTATAAGGAAAGGACTAAAGCATGGCATGGAAAACTCACCTTAAGGAAAGAGTTCAAAGCATTGATTTGGTATTACTCTTCAACTCAAGGCTCAAACTATTTCCGAGAAAACTCAAATCGCGATGAAGTGGACCCTTTGACGTAGTTTGACGTAGTTCAAGCTTTTTCTCATGAAAAAACGGAGATAAAAGGGAAAGAAGGGATGTTTAAGGTCAATGGTCACGAACTCAAACCCTACTTGGGAAGAATCATCGAAGAAGGGCGAGAAATTATCCAATTTGTGCAAAAATGATCAACCATGCCATAGTCAAGCTAGTGATAAAAGAGTGCTCCTTGAGAGGCAACCCAAGCTTTAATTTAGTTGTTTTTGTTTTCTTTTGGCGTGATTTTTATTTAGCTTACATTTTGGGTGATTTGGTTTGAATTAGGTTTGAATTTTAGTTTTAAAAAGTGTGTTTTTGAAGTGAACAAATAGTACTAAAGAATGAGTGAAAATTGTTATCTAAACTTGTTATTCTTGGTGTTTGTAGGTTGTGCGTGGACTTGAAGAAAATTGGTGAAGAAAAGAGGAATTTTAGCTAAGTGTGCAAAACGTACCTTGTAGAAGTTTAGTCTATGTCGCGATATGGATTTCCCATGTCGCGACATCGACCACGAACTTCTAGAAGGCATTTTGGTAATTCTGTCCATGTCACAAATTGGATTTCTCATGTCGCGGCGCCAACCTCGAACTTTTGCAAGAGACTTAAATTTCAACCTGAATCTATGTCGCGACATGGATTTCCCATGTTGCGACATTGAGTTACATGCTTCAGCCATGTCGTGACATGGAAGAACGTTCTGGAAATTTAGATTAGGCCATATTGCGACATGGAAAATTCCATGACGCAACACCACTTTGACCAGAAGCAAATTGTAAAAGGCCATTTCTTCTTCTTCTTCCCTAATTTTTCATCTTTCCCAAGCCTTAACCATTTGACCCCTTCTAAAATTCTTCACTTTCCTTCCACTTTTTTCCATAAATTTCCTTCAAATCATCATAATTCCCCACCACAAACCTTCTACATCATCATTCAAGCTTCAAGGAAATGATTTATTAGAGTTTCACCAGAAGAATTTCAAGCAACAAATGAAGAGATTTGACATATCTTCTTCAAGAATTTTCGGCACTAATTGGGTAACATTTTTCTTGATTTTATGATCAAGTTTGTAAGAATTGTGAAGAATAATTTTTTGGTAAACTTGAACAAATTCAATACTATTTGAAATTCTTGAAGATAATTTGGCAGAAATTGGAACAATTGTTTGTGCAAATTTTGGATTGAATTTTTGGGTATTAAACTGATTAATTTTGTGAAGTATCTGGATTTTGTGGTGGATTTTTTATTTTTTTTCTAGAGATTGTGAAATTTTGTTGATATTTTTGGTGAAAATTTTATGCTTGACTGTGAATTTGGGAATTATTGGTGTACATATTTGTTGCTATTTTTGTTAAATTTTTGTGAAGAAGGCATGGGGTGTGTATGGAAGTGTCAAGAGAAAAGCAAGAATGAGGGGTAGAGGAGTGAACTCACAAAGAAAAAGGCTAGGGAGAGGTTAAGTAGAGAAGGTGAATTAGGCAAGCCAAGTGGAGGAAATGAACAAGGAGTAGAACCTCAATTCACTTGTGAGCGAGCTTATCAATTATTTAAAAATAATGAGAAACATGAGGTGATTAAATAAAGAAAATTTGATTATCTATGCATTGGGAATTGTAGACAATTGAAGAGATTAGAAAGGGAATAAAAGTTTATAAAGCAAGACATTGAGAAAAAATTGATTCTCTAGTTGATCTGGGGTGCACACAATTGGTAAAAGAGTTCCATTACAATCTTTGTGATCATGAGGATGGTAAGGTAAGAGTCCGAGAGGTAGTGGTTGACCTTAGTTATGAAATGATTAATTTTTTCTTTAACATACCTTCTATTCAATCTAATGAATATTCAGCACTTCTGTCTAATACGGAGAAAGATATGAATGTGATCAAATATGCTTTATGTGATGTGATTGTGGATTGGGTTCGGAGCGCCACAAATAGTGTAGAATTCAGATTTCCTCGGTATGGACTTTCACTTTTGGCCAAACTCTAGTTTTATTTCATTAGTTGCCATATCTGGGGGTCAAATTCATTAAGTTACATTCATAATCATAAGGTGTTATTAGTTTATGCAATTATGATAGGGGTACCGGTGGATGTTGGTAAATTGATTAGGTAGGCATTTCTTATACAGTGGAAAGTTCAGGAGATCTATTTTTTATGCACTCAGTTTAATCCATCATTTATGTGCTGTTGCAGGATGTGCCATCGATCCCACGAAGCCCATAACACATCCCAAAGGTAGAATTAATTGACATTATGTTTGTAGGATGGTTTACGAATATGAAAAGCATTACCCCGAAGAAGGCCACGTACCACCACCACCACCTCAGAGATCATCATATATTTTTCTTCTACTTGGATATGTATGTAATGCCCCAATTAATGAAGAAGAACTGATGAGTTACAAGGATACTGGACCTACAGCCAGCCGGTAATGCACAATAATTTGGTGGTTATCGGAGAAGCCCTTAAGACCACTTCACTTGATACTTGGGTTAGTCTGCCGTAGCCTCTGCTTTGGCATTATGGCCCACCTCATAGGAAATATTACACACCACTAGTGGTTCTCGTACATTAAGGTGAAGCACAACAAGCTGGTAAGACTGGGGAACCTTAAAATGATGATCACGAGGAAGCTCAGCGTAGTGATGTAGAGGATAGTCGAGAAGAGATAGAGCAACAGATTTGAAGCAACCTGTAGTGGCGATTGATCAATTGGGGAAAGAAGCATTTACAGAGATTTTTATGATGGCTAACATTTTCTTTCTTATTCATGTTTTAGCACTTTTATGTTTAGTTTATGTCTGTTTTTAGATATTTTGATTTGGGATATTTTTATGTTTGAACTAGATTGGCTAATGGGCTTAAGCTAACGCCAAGTATATTTCTTTTTATTGCTTCATGAATTAGATCATTTTGAGGATGGATTTGATAAATTTTTGGTGCAGTTTTTGGTCATTATTTTTGATTGATGTGTTTAAAATGGCTAAGGATTTTAGGCTGATGCCATGTAGGATTTGTTGAACTTTAAATGTGTTTTGAACAAATTTGAGCTTCATTGATTACTTACTTGGTTTGGTTATGAATTTTTAGTTCATTTTATATATAAAAAAAATTAACTTTGGTTCGATACGAAGAGTTTAGTTGTCCTTTTATTATTGTGTGAAAATTTTGAGTGATTAGTAGGATGACATTTACTCATCAAATAGAATGAAAGAGGTAAGTTTAGGGGTGTTTATTTCTTGTTTTGGGAATGGTTATTTGATGTGTATTTGTGTGACTTGATGACTATTGGATAGAAAATTGATCAATTGAGTGCTCAATGATGATATTTTATTTACAATATTATATGATTGAAATATTTGATTGAGTCATTTCATAGAATTAGTTGTGTGTGTGAGTAATTCTTTTACAACATAAAGATTTCAAAAATTTGGCATTACTATTTTTCAAAAAGAGGTACTAATGTTTTGGGACAAATTTACTTGAATTTTGATCAAATCACTAATATTACCTTGTTAGTCTATTTATCTTTTAGAAAAAGTAGGTTAAATAGAATAGAAGGAAATTATGACATTTTATGTGTTTGCATAGGGAATATTATTCTAATTTGTGAATAATTGGTATTGAAGACTTTTAATTGTAAGTACATTTTACTCCTTTTCCTTGGTTGAGGGCCGTTAAAAAAAATCTTTTGTTGTTACTAATAAGGCGAGTACAAGATTCCGGCGTGTACCCATATTGTTTCTCCATATTAAGCTATTAAAGATAATGTTTTAGTATACCAACAACTTGAGGAGGAAATGTTTGTAATACTTATCATTGATATCATACTACTTAGTCCTTATTAGATTAATATTCCCAAATTGCGTGCCATATGCATTTAGGTAGATTTCTAATGAACTTCTATTTTCATGCGATCTTGTCAGGATAGTTGACCAACTTTGAAATATTTGTAATTTGAGAAGAAATAATGTTTTGAATAAATAGAAATTAACTTTTGGAAATCTTTTTTAGAATGGTTAATGCCTAGTAAGTTGAAGTCTTGTGTAGTAAATGAACATATTTTTTCTTAGCAAATACGAAAAATTGGATTGACTCAGTAAAAAATTTCAATTATTATATAGTATTGGAGGTTCCTTCTTGAGAGATTTTTTAGTTGTTTTAAGTACATCCATTGTTCATCAAGTGTTTTGTTAATTTTGGTGGTATTGTTTTGTTTATTTGTTAAAAAATGTTCTTTTTAATTCTTATTTTACTCGAGATTAGTAAAATGCTAAGTTTTGGAGGTGTAATAACTCTAGTAAACTAGAGTTATTTTACTCTATATTATGGTATTTTGTTAGTCTAAATTCTGAATTTTTGGTTGTTAATTGAGAATTTTACTTAATTTTCAGATTATGTGTTTACATTTTAACTAGTAGTAAATATAATGGATTTTTATTAGAATTTTAGTTTAATTAGTTACTTAATTAGTTTAATATTATGCAAGCTATAAATTGGAGGTTAAAAGCTAGAATGACCAAAGTACGAGGGCCAAAGTACAAATTAAGAAGAATTAAAAATTTGCTAGAAATAGGGTCCATGTTGCGACATAGAGGCAGAAGATGGTTAATGTACTTGTAAGCCCATGTCGCGACATCACTCAAATTTTCCATGTTACGACATGGAAGTGCGTATCAGCAAAATTGTAATGGCATTCTTATAATATTTTAGAAACCAACTCCCAATTTTTACGTGTGTAATACTCTAACTATTTAAAATACAATTAGTGTGTACTAGTACGCACAATATATAGGTAGTGTAGGTAGTAAATTTACACATAGTACTAGTGTAGATTAGGACCTTTAACATTCTTAGTTCAATTAAAAAGTTCCCTTCCATTTTAATTTAGATCTTGTTCCTAATTTCTTGCAATTTTTAATTTTGATTAGATAATTATAGTGGGTTAATCATTAGTTTTAAGTAGATATAATTTTTAGTTGTTTTCTAATTTAATTTTTTTAAAATTTGTTTACTTCTTTTTCAAGTTTTCTTGGAGTAACTAAAGTTGTTGTTAAATTGGTGCTTCTTAACCTAAATTCTAGTTTACTTGCTTTAATTTCTAGTTAATTTTTAGTAGGCTTTCTTATTTCAATACAAAAATCCAAAATAGGAGCTAGATATATTTAGTTTAGAAGTTAGTTTTCTTTCAAAATCAATAGGTTTCAAGTAGTAAAAAATGGATGTTGCTTTGTTTTCATGCTCTTTAATAGAGTAGGACTACTTGCTTTTCAATTATAGTATAAAGTTAGTCTTTCTAGTGAATTAGAGTTAGTTATTTGCTTTTATTTAATTGCTTTCCATAGCATTAATTGTTTTCATTACTTGCTTTGTTAGATAGGATATTTATTTTTAGAATTATAATATACATTTTCATCAAATTTTTGAGTAGTTAGATCCCTTATCCATTATTTGAACCACCTAACTATACAACGACTCGTAAAAATTTGATAACTGTTCTCCAAGCAATCTTTGTGGGATGATACACACTCATCCTATACTACTATTCGCACCGTATACTTGCGGTTGTGCAGTAGAGTATAGTGATTTGTGAGTTTTTATTATTTGTGCGACTTTGTGTTATCTCTATCTAAGGTAAACGTGCATCAATATGCTAATAACTAGTGTATAATGTTATTTTTCTTAATATTTAAATATTTTTTCTTTGTATAATTGTTGGTGTTATAAATGTAATAGTAATACTTCACATTATACACAATTTATGTACTTGTATATTAATATAAGTGTATAACTTATTAATGTAACACTTTTTCTTCAATAACTAATTAAATGGATTACTAATATTCTTTTAATACATATAGATACTAAAGTTAAGTAATTATATATATTTTAATATTTATTGAAATATCTATATATAATATATTTATACATGCATATTTTGATGTTCATATACTAAGAACTATTTGATAACCCCATTAAGTGTTTAAACTTAATTCATTTAGTGCTTTTTTATTAAATGTATTTAATAACGAAATTCTCTTACATCTGCATACATAAAGTGCCACATAATTTCTGTACAAAATTTTAAGTGAATAGTCTATCACTTAATTTGTTGAATTTTTTACTAATATAGAAAAACTTACTCAATTTTGTTTATTTCACATTCACACAAACTCTTACATATACAAACAAACTCATTAACATACACCTACACACACTATATTCATTCTATAAACACATACTTGAATACACTATATTCATTCTCTCTCACACATAAGCACACACTTCACACATTATATTCCTTCTCTTTTACACATAATTGCACACTTGCACATACTGTATTATTCATTCTCTCACACATAAACACACACTTCCACACACCATATTTCTTCTCTTACACATATAATACACACTTGCACACACTATATTCATTCTTTCTCACACATCAACACACACTTAAACATAATATATTTCTTCTCTCTCACACTTGAATAGACACTTGCATACATAATATTTATTCTCTCTCACACACGAGTACATACTTGAACATACTACCTTTTCTCTCACACATAGCACACACTTGCAC